>CM046063.1:41025682-41382547 GCA_025215515.1 Schistosoma japonicum | reverse complement strand
ATTTGTGAAGTATGTAAAGTGTGTGCAATCTGCTGAATAGATTCTTCTGTATTGTAAACTCACAGGAAGGATTAGGCTGAGTTTTCGCATTACTGGGAAGGTGGCAGCTGTGAAAGTTGATAAGCAGCTAGTTTCACATAGGTTTCGTATAAACTGATTCCTGTAGATATCCATCATTTTCTTCAGTAAATAGAATGTCTAGAAACTGTAGTTGTGGATCGCACTCTTGCTTTGTGAATGTTAGTAACGGATGGGAACAATCAAAGGATCTTAAGATAGCCTGAATGTTGAGATTTGTATCAGATATTATAAATGTGACATCGACATACTTTCTATTAAACAATATTCAACACTAGTTTACTGATTGTTGTATCTAGAGTAATAGTTTCAATACTGGCCACAAAGAAATAAGCTGTAATGATCCTAGTGGTAACTCTATCGTTATCTGATCTACTTTTCTATGTTTCATATAACTGAAGTTAAATTCTACGTTTAGTGTAGATCTCAATGTCAATAACTTTAAGTATGATGTAGAGATTCCAATATTTATTCCATTTATATCTACATAATCGCAAGTAAAACATAAGGGTTTTTCTTAACAGCATGTTTGTAAATAGTGAGTATACATGTTGTAACACCATCGTAGTACTTGAAACAACTACTTAAGTTATTGTGTCAACAAACTCAAAGATATCACAAAGGAAGTACTTAAAGACGTTTATTCATGTTGGCTCACGGAGTTGTGTGATACACTTTCTGACTGAATGTTATGGTGGTTCAGCCCTGTTTACAATAAGAAGGAGAAATGTTCTGGCCTTATGTATCTCTTATTATCCTTATAAATTAGGTATTATAGAACCTGATGACTTTGATTAGTCTATTTTTTTCTGATCCTGAAAACAATTATTGTACTTCCACCATGATGATTACACAAGTTTCATATTTCACAAATATCCCGCCTCTACTTCCAATTACTAATTGATTATGTAAAACACGTAGTGGCTATGAGATTTCACATGACAACTAATCAAAATCCTATTACCATTCACTAATCAGTAATTTACTACATACGTTAAAAAACGACCTGCTCAATGAATAATTTAGTGACTGATTGAGATAATTATGACAAAAGTTAGAATTTGTACTAATCTCAGTGCACATATTGATCATAGTACAACTGATCACATGTCGTACTGAGTTATACATGTTGATTAATCACCCGACTGGTCAACATCATAAACAATTTTTGTTGAAATAACCTGTTGCCATATTCCATGGAAATATTTCAGGATTTACCTGTCTTGCGACTTTAAACAATGTGCTAAATTACATTTGTCTCCCTTACGTAGAAGTGTTTGCTTTATGTAGGAGCAAATAAACTTTGCCTTCCTCACCCCTATTGGCTCTAAGATATTCTGTTGTTTTCACTACCAAAAATCTAAATGGTTGTATTTTAGATCGTATCTTCTGGTGTAGACAATCTAAGTTGTTTTCTACAATAAACTACCATGTTTAGGCAATACCAAGCTATAAAGAAAAAGATATATTCTCACAGCTTCCAAATATAACTTACAAACTGGAAATATACCACCATCATCTAATGAAAATGTAAAAGTCAAATGTAAAGCAACTTATGAGAATGTTAGAGAAGTTGGAATATATTTTGCATCAAATTAAATCAGTCAGTTTTGAACCATTTTTTGACAGGCACTATGGTGGAGAAGATTTGTAGTTCAAGAGAATGATTTCAATTAGATTGCATACTCGATAATGGTTAATTTGATTGATGAGCTATCATCATCATTCTAGACAACTTCATCGATGGAAACTTTCGACTGAATTAATTTATGAGAATATCTCCACAAATACCTAATGACTTGTATGGTTGACATTGAATACGATTAGTTGTAATTATTACTTGACTTCCCATACAAAAGATTCAAATTCAAAATATATCAAAACTCAATAATGTGTGCTTAATAACACACACTCGGTTAATTTATATAATAGACAAACAGTACCGGTCTAATGGTCTAACGGTCAAACATTCACCATGAAAACTAAAAGTCATGAGTTTACGGTTATAATGTAGATGATGAAGACCAACGAAGTAAAAATAATGAATTCATATTATTCTACGTCGAAGTTTCTGTTCTTGCATCATTCATATTCATAAAGGAAACTAATTCTATGGAACTCTATTGAAAACTTTTCCGCTAACACAATATTTTCTTCAGTATACTGGTATTTACTTAAAACATTCAATGGATTTTCATAGAAGAATTATTTGCAGTAAAAATAACTAACATAATATCGCAGTAAAGAAAACAATAAGTCGTTAAGATTACTAATCTGCGTTTGATTGTACTCGTCGTTGATTATTATTGACTGGATACCGATGAAAACCAGCAAGAACTTCATAACTGTCTTCTCCTAGAATTAAAATTAGCCCACTATCAACCAATTTTAGAATGTGCCTGAAGTCCCAGTGAAAGGTTATGACTGATGAATTTTAAACATGTCGGTAGCAAGATACTAATCATTAAAGGCAGTGAATGATCAACAGATCGTTTTATAGATTGATAGAAGTAGGAATAGTGCGAATGCAAGTCTGCCCAGTGGTTCGAATATTCAATTTTTCACAATGAGACACGGAGGTTCTGTGTTTAGTTTTCGTGAAAAAAGAACTAATCGAGGGGAGTCCCATATTTAAACCAAACAGGTACCCAATGCCACTTTTATTTGAATGGTACCCAGTTGGTATTAATCTGCGATGAATACTATCGATAAAACAATTATCAGTTGATTAGGGTGGATATTGTTTAGATTACTAAACTTGAAATGACTGTAATACTTTAACGACTGAATATCACAATCCGTTGAATATCTGTTAGTTATTATTGTTAAATTCGTCGATATTTACCCCCAAACACAACAGAATTAGAGGAAGGTTGAATATAGCACCCTCATGTTTCACCATTAGCACATTACCCTCACACTATTCAACACTTCAAAATTTATGGCCCATGCATTTAACATTAATGTTTGATTATCTAAACAAAAACATGAATAGCAACTAAATATTAACGTTTCATACTAAGAGATCTATAATTACAGTTTTGTATGTAACTTTTATCAGTTTATCATTCATGTATAACTTACACATGTCAGGATGATTTGCTAAAAATAGACAATACTACTAAATATGTATTATAAGTATATCACTTCAATAGTAACAGAAATTTATCTAACTTTTCAGTCTATTTCTGGTCAACGTGTTTTTAGCAACAAATGCAGCTACCTCGGTAGCAGTAGACCTCAACATATACAAAGGGAAAGCAAGATCCTCTGATATAAAACAACCAACACTAACCCAGTATTACTTGACGGAGAAATTCTGAAAGATGTAGAAAGCTTTACATACTTGGACAATATCGTCGATAAACAAGGAGGGTCTGATACAGATGTGAAAGCGCGGATTAGAAAGGCTGGAAAAGCATTTCAGCAATGGAAAAACATTTGGAACTCAAACCAACTGTCAGCCAACACAAATGTGAAGATAGTTCTATTGAATAGAGCTGAAACTTGGTGAACTATGAAAAGCATCCTTAATAAGATACATGTATTTATAAACAATAGTCTGTGTAGGATACTTCGGATCTGTTGGCCGAATACCATCAACGGTAACTTCCTATAGCAGAGGAAAAATCAAATTTCAGTAGAGGAACAAATTAGGAAAAGACAATTTAGGGAAGCTGGATAGGACACACATTGAGAAAATCACCAAACTGTGTCACGAGACAAGTATCAACATGGAATCCTGAAGGCCAAAGAAAAAGAAGAAGACCCGAGAACACATGGCGTCAGGAATCGAAAACAGACATGAAGCAAATGAAGAGCTTTTGGGAAGAACTGGTAAGGAAAGCTAAGAATAGAGTTGGATGGAGAAGTCTGGTCGGTGGCTTATGCTCCACAACAGGTAACACTGGGTAGCTACTATTCTTTACCAATTAGTGACTAAAGTTCGATGTAGGTGAATTGGCAATTTTCGATTGCATATTTATAGTGAAGTGGACTTATTATGAGATCTGAATTGACTTGATCTAAGGCACACTAATAGTCGTTCAAACGAACTGACAAATAATTCAGTAGTATGATACAACAACTTTTCTTTATTAGTGAGTTTCTAAGTTGCATCAATTTTCTATAGAAACTATATATGAAACTAGTGAACATCTAATACAAAACACTGTAATCAACAACACATGTAACATTAGGCTTTAATCAGACTAGGCATTCTTCTGACGACTAGTTGTTAATTAAATCCACAAACAGCAATATTTATTTGAAGATTATGCAACTTACAAATTCTGTTACAGTCGTTATCACCTGTATGTTTAGTCGATAGGAACATATATTTTCATTCTCCAGTTTATTAATGGTTTGTTCGAGTACATTCTACATTGTAAGTGTAACAGATTACCTTCACAGTGTAGCTAGGAATCGGCTCACAACTGATAACATGTTTCTTATGTTATCACTCGACTAAGTCAAATATCGTTATTCACAATTATCCAAGTTATCTACTTTTATTCTAGGCACCTATGATGAATGAATTCGGCATATTCATATATACGTCATCTTTCTATATGAAGTGAATAGTTATTAGTTTTATATTTATATATTTATATTTATATTATTGTCATGCTTCCAACACTCTAACCTCTCATCTGACTCATGAACTGTTGTCATGTCATTTGTCATTCAGGAACAATGATCAATTAGTCATGTGCCTGTACCCTCAGTCCTTGGTCATTATTGTTCGAGATTTGCACACATGTTATTCTCCCCACTGATGTGTTGTGCAGTTGGGTTTTGTGTATATATAAATGGATTAGTGAAATATAATTGGACTGATTGACTGACTGTCTGGTGTTTAGCTTAGTTGTCTTGTGTTCTTTATTTCCCCCTTAGTGAATATTTATTTCAGGGAAGACGTGTTTGGGCACTGATTGATAGTTATTGGGGTCACACTATATATTTTCCATATGTACTGATTGGTCGATTACAGAAATATATTACAATTATACAATACGCACCAATTAACCATTATGTTGCGTATATCTTGGTAACAACATTGACAAATATTTTTTACTGGAAATCAAGTTTAGAAGCCATTGATTATCGAAGGAGAATCACGGTAAAAAACATATATATATATATACTTACAACTTGTCTCGCCAAGATACGAGTTTCCTACAAAAAACACAGACGTTTAACTACACAGTAAAATACTAATGTTGCAAACGAAATGGAAGAAACTGAATTTATGATACATCATTAATACTCAATAGTAGTTAACATTACTAACCTGTACACTTTCCTATACCTGGAAAAATAAGTAAGAACCTTCAGTTGTCATGTTATTCATTAGTGTAGTTTAGCAAAACGTGAATATTTTACTAATTTAGACATTGATAATTTGACAAGGTTGCTTTTGTAACTATATATACATAGTTAGAGTATAACAAAAAATAAATCCTACTAGTAATATGTTCTAGAGTTATGTCGCAATGTGTAACGCCTACTGCTATACACGAACTAACCGCAACTCTAATTGGAAACTTATCTGCGCCAACTGATACTTGCAACCTTGACCAACAACACGAAAACTGATTACTCACACCAAGTCAAATTCAAGAAGACACGAACGCAGCACTAGGAAGATTCAATTCTATTATATCCCAACTCTGTATCTATAGTTACAAATGCGACTGTGTAGAAATCAGAGTAATCAGCACACTGAAATGACACTAGAAACAATCACAATTAACAAGGTCCGAGTGGAGGAAATGAGAAGCAGTACCTGTTACCGCTTACTTTACAACTAGATAAAAATAGCAAGATTGAGGATATTTACATGAAAAGTAACTAGTTTCTTATTTTCTTAGCAACTTGTCTTCTGGATTTTAGCTTGGGGTGAGTAAACTTTAATGACTTCTATTCAATGCACTATAAAATAGCGTCAGTGAAAACATTGCTTCTCAGATACAATACTTTCAGAAATCACTAATATGAAACAGTACCTAGAAAGGAATGAGTACCCAGAAAACGTCATTAGCAAATACAGTGAACTGAAAGCTGCTAAGTCAAACAAAATCACAGTCCAAAAGAAGCCGCTTTCATTCAACTTTACTTTGAAGTTGATGTTATTGTAGAAATGATCAAAAAAAGACTCAACTCAGCATTAACTAGAACTTATTAAGCTGCAAAATCAGTGATATCGTACATAACAACATGTTCCCTGAAACAATCAAAAATCGACAAGTATCCTTCTTATGTTACAACCAACTGTCTGTATAAATTACGCGTACCTGCAGAAGTAGTTGTATTAGCAGAACAGAAAGAAGGGCTTACTTACGTTTTAATGAACATGTTCTCAAAAATCTACGATTCAAAGTATTAAAAACATTTAATAGCGAAATCGATAGGAATTTGATTGACACATGACACCAGATTGATACCACTGAATTCTTCAGAGTATTCAATAGATAAGAATCTTCAAATCTCCCAAAATATGCTGAAGTGATTGTATTTAAACGATTGAAACCAAACTTATGTGTCTAAAACAGAAAGTGTTATAAGCCTTTCTATACAGTGATAATTTAACTTTTATGTCGTCATACCGTCGTTATCGTCCATTCCTGAAATTCGAATTATTGCATCAACATCATACTCAATTACACAGTAACGGTCGGTCATGCAACCTCCTTAACTAGATTGACTATATATGCTAGCAATTGACCACAAACTGCTAAGCATATTCAAATTGATATATTGACGTTTAAGTTTAATTAATTCCTCATCATTGAACTAATTATCATGGTGATTTGGAACTATCATTTCATATTGAATTCCTCATAGTTGTTATGCACAATGAAGACTAGCTAGTTGCTGCATGATATTGTTTTGTGATGATCAAAGATATTAGGCAATATATGAAAAACGCGATAAACGATGTAATGAGAGACATAATGAATACTGAAGAGTCGAGACAATTATCAATGTTTTGTTCACTACTGGAACATTCAGTGTATAGTGGTATAGCTTCCTGCGAGTACACAACGATGTTACCAAACAAGACAATAAACATAACATCATCACTGCGTTCGAAACAAGAAACTTTGATATTCAATACTACACAGTCATCATTCAACACAATTAGTGAGTCTCTACCTAACATCAAAATGTTAAGGATTCATAATCCCTAAAAATACAGTTAACAGTATTTGATTTTATTAATTAAATGTTATTGATTTTACTTAATGAATAATCATTGTAAATTGATTAATATAAAAAATCGATGTATTTGAAAATACAAATTCACTGGTTTGCTAATTGATTATTCTCTCGTCTCACTTTTGCTCCACAATACAATCTTCCTACAAGCTTAGTCTTTTGTAATAGCTGCTGGCTGGGAAGAGAACACGTCGCGGTATACGTCCGAGGTACAAGTATCGGTAATAGCGTTCGCTCACGAAACCCTCAAAAATTCTACCGACACAACAGTTGGCGACGGGGTGAAAACCAACTGCGAATTTCGCGCATCACAACACAAACAATGCAAACATCTGTATATATGCAATGCTCAATGAAGCATTGCATCAAATGATATGTTGAACAACTAAAACAAACATAGTAATAATAATAATAATAATGATAATCTAAACAGCTGTGAAGAATACATTGCAACAAATGCAATGCATGATACAACAATAATCACTCATTATACTCACTGCGATGCTTGTATTGTTTTAAGCCTATTTATTCATAAATTTATGTATAAAAATAAAAATCTCATTAGTGATATGCATAGACGTTATGTTGGAAGAACAAATGTAGAACAACAAGGGTAGATTGCAACACTTGCATTCCGCCGCTGTGAATGAAAACCATTCATCAGTGATTATGTTAACACAAATTCGTGATACATATAAACAATATTCAAGGAATATGCTTCAGATATTGATGTCGATTCAAATGTTAGAAAACATGAAATAAAAGTTGAGTTTCAGTCTGATATTAACATCCCTCCTCCTACTCCACCTCCTGATAGACAGTATTTCATTATGGATTTCATATCTGCAATTCAAGCAACTACATCACATTTGCTACCTTTTACATAATCATTCAAACACTTAGATACCATTAAATCATATTTAAGTTTTATTAATACATTCAGTCAATGGCAAGGCGATTGCATCCACAATGTGAACACAAGAACATAATACAGACGTAAGTGTTTCTTTAATATCTGAGTTGTTATCTACCTTGTGAATATAATGGTTGTAAGAATATGTGTGTGCTAAGTCAACAACTTAATGTAGCCTCCTTTCCTTATAACGATTTATGAAGTGATCGAAACCTCTATTCATTCACATTTTGAAGCTCATTGTTTTGAATTCCATTCTGAGTATCAAATAGCTACCTAGTTGAACTCACTATATGAATAAGCTGTTGTAGGTTAAAGTAAGCGCACTTCATTCAGATTATCAACATACAAAAATGTCTATCTATTATGTAGCAATCTCATAGATCATTTATGTATTTTGTTATGATCAAATAACCTATTTGAATGAAATAAGCATACAAATAGTCGATCATCTGATAGAGTGGAGTTTATTTCAATGGAATCAAGTGAATGATTTGAAAATGAACTAAGATAACAAATTGAAGAATCTCTGAACTTTAAGAAACTGATGGATAAATTAATAGATTGTGTGTTAAATTTTATTAATAATACTAAGTACTGATGATGACGTTTAGTAAAAATGAAGTCAAAGTTTTCAAATTGGCACATTCATGATCTGATCATAAGAAAACTACGATGAGAATTAGAGAACAAATTTACTCCTTCAAAGTAAATAATTTTACGTTTCATTACATTCAATTATTTCGATTGTTCTTTACATGTAACTGACATAATATGTTGTGGTTAATAATTATACAGGGTAATACTGTCTCTAGATTTGATGTTAGGTAACATATGCGTGACTTTACAATTAATACAACAGATTCCAGTTTCTAGAGATAATGTGAACAGTTTCAGCAGAATAATATAGTGTTGAGATCATTATATTTAAAATAAGTTGTATACCATCAAGTCTGCTTCATGACTTCTTGAAACTTTAAGGGTATTTATAATTAAAATGTTACATTAATAGGTGGAATTACCGAGCCGCATATACATATTGGACATGTATATGACTTCAAACATAATGTTATTTAGGGTTTGACTGTTGGTTACAAAATCTAACTGCAGAGGTCTATGATAATTTCAGGTTAGTTTATAATTTAAAACAAAACAAGAATATGATCCAGTGAATTCATTTTCAGCGCTATACAGTCGCGAACAAATGCGTTTCTTAGAACAATAATCAATAATTTAAAATCATGAATCGGTTTGAACTCGACAGCTGTTGACGGTCAGGAAGCCGTAGATGGATATTATGTCTAATTATGGGGCTCTCTAGTAGTGCACATTCACGACCAAACAATAAGGGTTGAATTCAAGATTTTCAGGCTTAACGGCAAATACTTACCCATCGGACAATTTAACCAGCTTCGAACGACTGGTATGTTTAACTTCAGTCAGTTTGTGATACATATGCGTAATCTTATCCAATCTCTTAGGTCGGTAACTGCACCATACTGGACATGATTGAATTACACTGGTTATGCCTTACTACTAGAACTACAGAAATTACCTCCAGATATTTGTCACTAGGGGGTTGAAATATATCATGAATCAACTGAAAATCAAAATATTATTTATTGAAAGCTACCTTAACTGTGCAGTGGTTAACGGTTGGCTGTGAAACCTGAAGGTTGTCAGGTTGATCCTTGGTGTGGTCGTAGATGCACACGAGACTGTAACGGTTCATGGTAAATAGTAAATATGGAGAGAGGGGGCAAATAGTGTTTGAAGAAAATTTCTGATTTCAAAACTTAGTGAAAGTAGAAGTTGAATAAGTTTTTTCCGGATACAAAATTCCGGTTTCAGTAGGTTCATATCTGAGGCTTCAGCAAATAAAAGCAGACAAATGATTACTGTCCTTAGTAGTTTTCTGTTAATTTTATAAATAATTCTAAAGGAAGAAACTTCTGTGTTAAAATGTTATAAGCTTAAATATTGTTCAACAATTAAGCTTGTTATTCATCCAATGTCATCTTGTTTTTACCATGCTGGATAATGTCTTTGAATCCTTTAACTGGAACTTTCATCAAATGACCTACATAAGGAGTAAGTAAATCAATGAATACACATGAAAGTGGTCTGATGATAGAGTTTATCCTCTAAGTTATTCTCAAATAATGAACCACTGAATTGAAGTAATTCTAAGGTCAGTGTGAAAAACACTCTTTTACATGATGTAGAAATCCTTGTTTATTGAATATCTGCAGCTTTGTTACCGTTAGAAGCAATATTCATGTACAGTATTTTCTTCAGTCCGGAGGCTTTTGATATGTCTGGATTATCAGGCATCATGTTGTTGTCAGTCAACCTAGATGGATATCTATTTTCAATAACCATTTTCCTTACAATGGTAAACACATCATCTATGATGTCAGGATTGCTAATTCCTCAGATGTCTGTAAAGAGTGATATAATTAAAGTTCTCTTACCATTGATATGAACTTAGCTATGAAAGCTTGATAACTGACGATATCAAAATGATTTTTTGTGAATAAACCATCTGAAGGTTCCAACAAGTTTCTCTGTCATCAGTTGATCAGAAAAGTGAGTGTGTTAAATTGGCTTAACTAACTTGTTGTGAATAAGTCGATAATAGAGCCTTCAAATACTATTTAAGTCCTGTTCTAAACCAAGGGTGAGTCACAAGTCGTAAATGACCGTAACCGTATTATTCACAATCAGCCATTCGAAATAAAACACAAACTATTTCTATGCAATTTGTAATTTCACCACTGACAATACAATCATACAAAGATTGTTAGCAGAAACACAAAATGAATCAATTAGTCAATTCCAGAACCAGTGTCAGCCAATAATGAAATTCAGTCTTACTAAACAACATTCAATAATACCAAGATTCTATCTTCCTTGAAATTGTGTCAAACTCATTTTCTAAATTTTTATTTTGCTAAAATTATTATTATTTGGCATGATACCATACATACAAAACCTGATTCATTTTATTTTATTTCACCTTTTTTCAATTATGTCAACATGGTTCCATGTGAACATATGATGTTACCCATTTAAATGACATCATATGATTACTTTTAACTACTTAGTTACATATTTTGGTTTCAAGTAAACAGCATTTACCGACTACATGGTAACCATCTCTCTGATACAGTCTTCATTAAATAAGGGAGTTAAACCATACTTTACAAACTTTATGTATGAATAGTAGGTCTTTTATAGCAGAATCATCCATTCAATGAAATATATTGAACCATAATAATAATAATAGCTTAATTCAATATTATATTTGGTAAATAAAAATTTTCAGCATCCAGAATTTCAACGAATTACTCCATCAGTTGAATTGAGGTGATTTGTGAAGATGGGCATTTAGTTTTGGTGAAGTGAATTTGTCACAGATTGATGTTGGTAGGGTATCATTAAAAAGCAGGGAGCACTGAACTATTGTTTCTTTTTTCTCTTTCATTATGTTCAGATATGACAAGAGTGTATTTATGTTTGCATTTATATACAGTAATCACCAGGATGCACTAGACGTGTCTCGTACTATTATGGAACTCCTAAGCTGTCCACGACCACGGCAGGGGTCAAACTCAAGACACTCTGGTTACGCGGTTAACACATTAATATTAGATAACTGAGTAAACTCTCAGTAGTTGATATTTCCAATCCGTTTGCGTGACCTCATCCATTGCCGTCGGTAATTTGATATCGCAAGTTGATTTGAATAATATAATCAGTGATCACCAAGAATTGCCGGACAGCTGTTTCTTCCAAGCACTTGATTTCTTCTAATCTGATACTTCACTACTTGATTGGTATCGACTTTATTTTTAATGTAGATCATATGTCAAATAATGTATATCCTTGATGAAGAACTAGTTGAAAAGAAAAACCTTCACTCAATTATTATTTTTGTGTATAAGTTTTTGACAGCTAGAAAAATTTCTCTACTCATCAACGAAATTCACTTGCATATCAATCAATCACCAAATTTATAAAATTGATATGTTGTATACTAAGTATCAACTGAAAGTGACTACTAACAGAAGATCGTAAATCATGGATTAATGAATATGGAGCATATCGATATTAAATTGACTGATTTCGTAATATAAAGTAAGAGAATAAGCAAACATGTGTGAGACGGTTATTACCAATGACAAAAGAAGATCGTCGCGCTATATATCACAAATTGATGGAAGTTGAAATTATAATATCGGATGCCAGTCCAGGAGTGCAGAGGGTTAGGTGTTTGTCTAAATAAGCCTCTAGCGATGAATCTCTCTTTAGTTCTAACTGCTGAGTAATCATACACTAGGACAAAGCAGTTGTTCAGAGCTCCTTAGTTTTTACTGGTACCATACCAACATCGATTTGTGACGTATTCAACCAACTAAACTTAATACCGATCTCCACAAGCTATCTCAATTTAATAAACAGAATGTTATGATAAGGGGTCAAATATTAACTCTATTGAACTGTTTGAATGAAGCAAATGAGCTACATATATTAAATAGGTAGACAGGTTTCAGATATACCAGTGTTGGAGAAAAAATAGTGATGATGACTATAATAAGTATCAACAAACATGTGGGTGAAAGGGAAGCGATTAGAAAAATATTTCAATAATAGTTACGTATGAGCAAAGGGATGACATTGAAGACGATTGAGGCGCATAACGTTGAAAGATTTAAAAATATTGAGGAAGAGAAAGAAGAAGAAGGACGTTAGACAGATTCCTATTTTAACCTAGCTATGCTATAGTATTTGTCAGTGGCCAAGGTACAGTGATTTGCTGTATAAACTATGTTTTCGAACATATACATCAGGTTTGTGAATATACCTGGCAACAACTTCCACCGTATGTAGAATCAGAATTGTAAGCTATGTAAAATTGTTGATGGAATTCAATAAGTCATTTTGAGAGATTTTTAAAGACTTACCAGGTTACATGTACTCATTAAGTGGGCGATAATAGAACTTTTATCTATTACACTAGTTTTTATCCTTGAGTTGAACATGATGATACCCTGTGACATGATAATTGATCTGTCGAAATCACGCATAACTGGTTACACGAGGGTAGTTAAATTGATAAATACACATAAGGGTGGCGAATTCAGACGTTCTGTCTTTAGTTGTTGTGAAAATCTGAAGTCAGTTGAAAAATGTTACATTCAATTCGGGTTGCGTAGACAGTCTTTTTTAGTATCTTCTCCAACCCCTTACTTAGGATCACACTATGTCATTTACAAACTATAGTTTTATAAACGAAATATTCCTCGAAATAGTCACAAACTTTGGGTATTGTTTGATCTGGTTAATGTGTTTAACAATAAAATTAGTTGGACAACGATTGCTGCCAAGTAAATTTTGATTGTTAATTAGCTGATCATCAATTGGATAGTTGGAGCAAATCTATTAAGCTTGGTATGTGAGGATTCTTACTAAGTTCCTTTTGAACTTAACTGATACGAAAATGCCAAAATAGGTATATTGTCCTCTTGGTAGTTTTCTTCTAGTTAACCTGATATCTAGAAAACAGATATTATTAATTTACCCTTCATTTGAAGTAAAGCTAATTGATGAATCAACGTTATTAAATATGCTTAGTGAATTTTCCTTTTCCTCTTCATTAGTTAAATTACGAAAGTATCATCTACGTAACAGCAGCAGGAAGATAGTTGGTCAATTGTACCTTTGGGCGGACTGTTCTTAAGTTTTTTAAGGTTAAAGTCTCTAAAAAATGAACCTGATTTGGCTACCGCATCCAACCGTCTATAGTACTCGTGATTGAATTTAGAATAAAAGTTTATAGTTTGCTTGAGCATTAATTATTTTAATGTTGATACAGAAATTAGGGATTCTACGAATTTGCTGAAGATGAATGGATGGATGTTCGTGAATAGAGAAGTTGCATCTAATGATGTCATGAACTTATCTTTGTTTTTCACCTTTTTCTATTTTTTCTGCAAACTCAAAAATTCATTTTTGCTATGATTTACTATCTCGTTATGGAGTGAGCATATTTGATGATGCAATGTGTGTTAATTATCCGAAATTCAGAAGACGGTTAAACAAGTAACAGAAGTCTTCACACTCGATTATAACCCTATATTTTCAAGAGCATGGATTTCTGATTAGGTCAGCATCTACAAAGTTTTCATTACATAGAATGTGTGCTTGATATGAAACAGTAGACAACTTATATTTTTCCTCATTTGCATGAATTCCAATATAGCTATTTCTTGTCCTGCCAGATAATATATAAGGTATATTATGTGAATGGAATTGGTGATAAATGTCTGCCAAAATAGTACTCGATAGTGGTGTATCAATTTTCAAATGTCAGTCTACAACCATGTTCCTAATAACACCAAAGTAATCACGGCACACTCTACTGACAACTTTCAATACTCTTCGCTAACAACACGTAGCCTTTTCTTAAACTCCGGGAAAGAGTAACCAGGAACAGTATAGGATAATCGATAATATGTAGGAACTGACAAGTTGTAATTATATGTTTTATGCAATGCCACAACTAAATAATCTTTTCACGCAATATGTTAAGCACAAAACTCTCTTTGACATTAGCAGAACGTGCGGAGATCAAGATAGATCTAAATTAAAAGTTACACTAAGATTAGTAACACCCAACCTAGTCTTCATTACAGAACCGCCTATTTACAAGGATCTATTTCAAGTTTTACACTACAATTAACTGGTTGGCACTTGTAAGCATTAAACTGAAGATCATTCACTCCAGACCATCGTTTTAGCATATACAAAGAAACCATTCTTTACAGAACAATTTGAGGTGAAAGGAGCAGGCATATAGAAATTAAAGTCATCTGTATGGTAAGTAAAAGTATTGCTTAAAGAAGAGAACAAGTCACACAAGAAAAATAAGAGAAGAAAAATCAAAAGAACAATACCTCGAGGTGCACCAAAGTCTCCTAATAGGTGATGCTAATAGATGAAGCATTTTCATTTATGCACAGAAAAATTAGTTGATTATTCAGTTTATTATATTAATATTCTCAAGATTATTCAGTAATAAATATCTAGAATCAGGATCAAAAGTGGAAGTATATTCGAGAAACGTACTTCTGATTCACTTTTCACTCATTTCTTAGCTAAGTAGCATATTATAATACAAGACAACTTCTGCATTCAATATGTTTCTATCACAGCTTTATGCAAGTGGCACAACAAAAAGGATTAAGATAGTAGAAATTTTAAAGGTACAAACAAATTGGCATTTATGACAGTATACAGTAAGTTGTTATTTAATGAAAAAGATAATTTGGTGAATATGTATGCATCATTGTTGACAATTTTAGGTTACGTCAAAAATTATAATTAGAAATTAGATAATGTAATAATGTCACTAGCTAAATCAAACTACTTGTAAGTAATGTATAATAATCGTTACTTATGGTAATGATAAATTTCATAATGCATATTAGCAGGATACGTTCAGTCTGATGATAATATTCATCAAAGATTGACATAAGTTAGAAGACAAATCACAAACCATTGAACTATGACCAACCACAGTATATAGAATAATAACAATGCTAGAACCATAACAGAAACAAGATAAAATGACTAATTACTAAAGGCCTATAAATATTATCTGATATTAGTAATCTCCAAGTCAAATAGAAAAACAAGAGACAACTGATCTAGCAAACAAAAGTCAAGCTAACAGTTCATCATGCACATTTGAAACTTGAACGTACAGCTGACCAATTAGGAAAACAACAGTAATATAGAACATGAGCAACAGTGATAAGTAACTGAGGTGGTGTTTACACAAACAACTTGTTATAGTTCATTAATGAAAACATGACACAGTAACAAATGATAGGCTAGATATGTAGTTACAATATGGATCAATATATAAAATAACAGAAATGAGACTTTCTGAGTAAATACAACTAAAATTCATGAAAACGTGGTTTTTGCAACATTCGGGGGGTTGTGGAGTTAGTTAACTTCCAATCATGATATCATGAATTGTTCTGAATTAAACAACCACTTATCAGCTGAAAGCACTAAAGAGCTGTTCCGTTCTAGTCTGGGACTCTTCAGCAGTGCGCATCCACGACCCCATTAGAAATCGAACCCAGGACCATCTGGCTTCGCGGCTAAAGTTTTACCATTTAACCACTGAGTTGGCTCCCAACCTTTTTTTATTTCTAATTCAGTCAATTCGTGATATGTTTGCGTGACCTCATCCATTGTCATCGGTGTGTAACTGCCACACACCCAACACGGTTGAACTCCACCGGTAACGTTTTCACACAAGAACTCCAAGAATTATCTTAAAGAGCTAGTCACTAGTGGAAAACTCATCATCAAGTTAGTCAATCAACCAAATTTACCATATCTAACAATTACACAATCTTCAAATGAACAAGAACAAATAGTTGTACAGAATAAGATAACGATACATTTTATTTCGTTGATTTCTCACCAGCTACTGGATACAACCGAGAATAATATTTTATCAAATTACAATTAAGTTTTACATACAAAATGGTTGTACTTGATCAAAATTAGAATCATGTAGACAGGCTAGATATGTAAAGATAACTTATATGCTAAGAGAGAGGGGAGAGAAAAATGTTATAACCATATATATGAGATACAAACAAAGGTTTTAGGCAACAAAATAGTGATTAGAGTTTCGTCGATTACTCAATAAGAAAATTGAAAGGTGTTTGGGAATACTTGAGAATGAGTTAAGTCATTAAACTCATGATGTGATATGATGACATGCTTAAATTAGTTAGTTGACTGAATATGTCATACATTGATGTTGTCAGGGTATTATTGGAAACCAAGAAGCAATGGACAAGTGTTTTTGATTTTGCAATTCTACCATTAGATTCCGACTCAGAGGTTTGAAGAATCAAGCGTTCGCCATCAACCTGAACCTCCTGGTGAGAAATCTGAGGTGCGCATGGTTGAGAAGTTCCACACTAGGACAAAACAGCTGTCCGGTGCTCCCCTATTTTCAATGGTAACCTACCAACATCAGCCTGGGACATATTTAATTAACTAAATAACCATTCTCCACAAAAAAACCTTTCCAATCGAACTAAATAAGTCAGACTTAACAATTTACAAACAGCGATGTCACGAAAAAGTTTGATCAAAACTGAAGAGAAAAGATATTGATGCAATAATTCGAATTTGAGAAATGGAGGATAACGACGGTATGACGACATAAAAGTTAAATTATCACTGTATAGAAAGGCTTATAACAGTTTCTTTTTGGACACATCGATTTGGTTTCAATCATTCAATGATAATCACTTCAGCATATTTTGGAAGATTTGAAGATTTTTATCTATTGAACATTTTGGAGGATTCAGTGATATCAATCTGGTGTCATGTGTCAATCAAATTCCTATCGATTGCGCTATTAAATGTTTTAAATACTTCGAATCGTAGATTTTTGAGAACATGTTCATTATAACATAAATAAGCTCTTCTTTCTGTTCTGCTAATGTAACTACTTCTGCAGGTACACGTAAATTTATACAGACAGTTGGTTGTAACATAAGAAGGATACTTGTAGATTTTTGATTGTTTCAGTGAACATGTTGCTATGTACAATAACACTAATTTTGCAGCATAATAAGTTCTCGTTAATGCTTAGTTGAGTCGTCTTCTGATTGTTTCCACAATAACATCACCTTTAAAATTGAGGTGAATGAAAGTGGCTTTTTTCGGACTGTGGTTTCGTTTGATTTAGCAGCTTTGAGTTCACTGTATTTGCTAATGAAGTTTTCTGGGTACTTATTTCTTTTTTAAGTTCTGTGTCATATTAGTGATTTTTAAGTCTATTGTATCTGAGAACCAAAGTTTTCACTGATGCTATTTCATAATCGATTGGACAAAAGATATACAAGTTTAGGAACAATCGACTACATGTTGTTTTTCTGTAGACCAACAATCGCACTGAACCATCTTCTCGTCGTTGCATGACAGTGTCCAGAGGATGAAGTTTACTATCTTTCTCAAACTCCATAGTGAATTGAATATCTTTATGGTCTCGGTTAAAAATTTATAAATAGTGATTTGCATGTAATTCATTGTTACTTATGATAAAAGTATCATCCACATACCTGGAATGATCCGTCATTTCCTAAATCACCATTCTCAGTTTTGTGTTTTCAAAATTGGTCATAAAATATATCCACTAGGATAAGACCTAATCGACTACCCATTGCAAAATCATCGATTTGACAATATATTTTATCATTAAACCGGAACTTGATGTCTTTTGCGCACAAAAGTATTAGTCGTTTAAATTCAATCACTGGTAGAGGAAGTAGATCAGAATGTCGGCATATAATGTCGATGGTTTAGAGAAGCGATGAATAAGGGCGTTACATCGAAGAAAACTGAAAATTTGTCAGATAATTCAATGTTATCCAATATCTTTACAAAGTTAAAGAAAAAATTTCAGGGAATATATGTAGCCAAATGTTAACGGATAGGCTCAGACTTTTCTACTAACTGTCGAGCCACATTGTATTGAGGTGAAATTATCATTGACATTATCGGTCTACGTAGAGTATTTTGTTAGTGCACTTTTCTTAGGCTGTATACGTGCAGTAGCGAATATTCTACAGGCAAAATATTATAATGTGCTAAGAATAGAAAAAACGAGTTACTTTTCATGCAATTATTCTCATTTTTGCTAGTATTTTTTACTAACTGTAAAGTAAGTGGTAACCGGTACTGCTCTCCATTTCCTCCACTCTGATATTGTTAACTTCGATCGGCTGTGGTATCTTTGTAGTGTGCCAATTACTCTAATTGCTACAATGTTGCTTTTGTAACTATGTATACAAAGTTAGGATATAACAAGATTGAATATTTCTAGTGCTGTGTTTGTGTCTTCTTGATTTTGGCTTGGGGTGAGTAAACAGTTGTTGAGTTGTTGGTCACGGTTGCGATTATCAGTTTGCGTAGAAAAATTTGCAGATTAGAGTTGCAATTAGTTTGCATATAACAGAATCGTTTTATCCCAACATAACATTATGTCTTGTTATTAATTACATAATCCGATGTTCAGTAAAAGTTACCTTGATCTCAGTGTGATATATCGAAAGAACGCTTATGTTGTACACAGAAGAACTAACTTCAAATCTAATCTGCTAATATATGTATGCCAACTAATAATCGCGACCGTGATCAACAACTCGACAACTGATTACTCAATCCAAGTTAAAATCAAAAAGACGCGAACACAGCACTAGGAGGATTCAATTCTATTATATACCAACTCTGTAAAAATAGTGACAAAAGCAATCTTGTCAAATCATCAATGACTAAATTAGTAAAACATCCATGTTTTACTTAACTACACTCATAAATAACATGACAACTAAAGCTTCTTGCTTATTTTTCCAGGTATAAAAAAGTGTAATGGTTTGTGATGTTAAGTAGCATTGAATATTAATGATGTATCATTGGTTCAGTTTCTTCCATTTCGTCTGCAACATCAGAATTTTACTGTGTAGTTAAACTTCTGTGTCTTTTGTAGTTAACTCGTATCTTAGCAAGACAACCTGTAAGTACATATAATCAATGTTTTGCAGTATAATTACCATGATACTCCTACAATAATCAATGGCTTCTAAACTTGAGTTCCAGTAGTATATATTTCACAATGTTGTTACCATGATATACAAAACATAATTGTAAATTGATGCGTATTGTGTAATTGTTATATCTTGATGTAATCGGCAAATCAGTACATATGTAAATATAGTGTGATCTCGATAACTATCAATCAGTGTCCAAACACGTCTTCCCTGAAATTAATAGTCCCTAAGAGGGAATTAAAGAACACAAGACAACTAAGCCAAACACCAGACAGTCAGTCAATTAGTCCAATTATTTTTCACTTACCTATTTATATGTACACAAAACCCAACTGCACAACACATCAATGGGGAGAATAACATGTGTGCAAATCTCGAACAATAATGACCAAGGACTGAGGGTACAGTAACATGACTAAGCTACCATTGTTCCTGAATGACAAATGATATGACGACAGTTCATGAGTCAAATGAAATGTTAGAGTGTTGAAAACATGACAATTATATAAGTAAAATAACCGATTTACACTTACTACAAAAAATGAAATCATCATTTGAAATACAGTTGCAATTAGTTTGCATATAACAGAATCGTTTTATCCCAACATAACATTATGTCTTGTTATTTATTACATAATCCGATGTTCAGTAAAAGTTACCTTGATCTCAGTGTGATATATCGAAAGAACGCTTATGTTGTACACAGAAGAACTAACTTCATATCTAATCTGCTAATATATGTATGCCAACTAATAATCGCGACCGTGATCAACAACTCTACAACTGATTACTCAATCCAAGTTAAAATCAAAAAGACGCGAACACAGCACTAGGAGGATTCAATTCTATTATATCCTAACTCTGTATAAATAGTTACAAAGCGACCTTGTCAAATCATCAATGACTAAATTAGTTAAATATCCATGTTTTGCTTAACTACCCTTATGAATAACATGACAACTGAAGCTTCTTACTTATTTTTCCAGGTATAGGGAAGTGTAATGGTTTGTGATGTTAACTACCATTAAATATTATTGATGTATCATTGGTTCAGTTTCTTCTATTTCGTTTGCAAGATTAGAATTTTACTGTGTAGTTAGACTTCTGTGTCTTTTGTAGTTAACTCGTATCTTAGCGAGACAACTTGTAAGTACAGTATAATTACCATGGTACTCCTACAATAATAAATGGCTTCTAAACTTGAGTTCCAGTAGAAAATATTTCACAATGTTGTTACCATGATATACAAAACATAATTGTAAATTGATGCGTATTGTGTAATTGTTATATCTTGATGTATTTGACGAATCAGTACATATGTAAATATAGTGTGATCTCGATAACTATCAATCAGTGTCCAAACACGTCTTCCCTGAAATTAATAGTCCCTAAGAGGGAATTAAAGAACACAAGACAACTAAGCCAAACACCAGACAGTCAGTCAATCAGTCCAATTATTTTTCACTTACCTATTTATATGTACACAAAACCCAACTGCACAACACATCAATAGGGAGAATAACATGTGTGCAAAACTCGAACAATAATGACCAAGGACTGAGGGTACAGTAACATGACTAAGCTACCATTGTTCCTGAATGACAAATGATATGACAACAGTTCATGAGTCAAATGAAATGTTAGAGTGTTGAAAACATGACAATTATATAAGTAAAATAACCGATTTACACTTACTACAAAAAAATGAAATCATCATTTGAAATACAGTTCAAAATGTAAGTTACGCTTCTTGAATCTCTGAATATAACAGTAATCATTCCCACCTTATAAAATTATTAACTATTCATATATAAAGATGACTTATGTTTGAATATGCCGATTGCATTCATTTTAGGTCTTTAGATTAACGGTAGATCATTCGGATAACTGTGAATGAAGATATTTGACTAAGCAGATTGATGACAAAAGATACATGTTATCAGTTGAAAGCCTATTCCCAGCTACATTGTACAGGTAACTTGTTTTACTTAAAATGTTTAATATATTTGATCAAACCTTTAATAAACTTGAAAATGAAAATCTATGTTCCTATTCATTTAACATACTGGTGATAACGACTGTAACAGAATTTGTAAGTTGCATAATGATTTATTAAATATTACTGTTTGTGGATTATTACGTAAAGGATTTAATTAACAACTAGATGTCAGAAGAATGCCTAATCTGATTAAAGCCTAATGTTACATATGCTTTTGATTACAGTGTTTTGTATTAGATGTTCACTAGTTTCATATATAATTTGTATAGAAAATTGATGCAACATTGGGACTCACTAATAAAGAAAAGTCGTTGTATCATACTACTGAATTATTTGTCAGTTCGTTTAAACGACTATTAGTGTGCCTTAGATCAAGTCAATTCAGATCTCATAATTAGTCCACTTCACTATAAATATGCAGTTGAAAATGGCCAATAAACCTACATCGAACTTTAGTCACTATTTGGTAAAGAATAGTAGCTACCCAGTGTTCATACTCCGTACATGATAGAATTCCATTAATCATAACTACTTACTAATTAGAAAAATATCTAATTTAAATCAATAACGTTATGTAATATTAAACAAGAAATAAGATAATGCATATTGTGACAAAACAGTAACAAAATGGTGATCAATTACAATTAGTTATTCAGTACAGAATGTTGATGAAAAGAACTTTCAATCAATTCTTCTAATCATTATCTTGCCATTCGAAATCAGTCAAACTATGCCTGTTACTCCATGTGGAGCATACGCTGCCGACCAGCCTTCTCCAACCAACTCTATTCTTAGCTTTCCTTACCAGCTTCTCCCAAGAGCTCTTCATTTCCTTCATGTCTGTTTCCGAATCCTGACGCAATGTGTTCTCAGATTTTCTTCTTTTCCTTTGGCCTTCAGAATTCCATGTTAATACTTGTAATGTGACACAGTTTGGTGATTTTCTCAATGTGTGTCTAATCCACCTTCCCTCAGGCGTCTTTTCTTGATTTCTTCGTTTACTAGAAGTTGATTTGTTCTCTGTTATAAGAAGTTATTATTGATAGTATTCGGCCAACGGATCCGAAGAATCCCACACAGATTATTGTTTATCAATACTTGTATCTTATGAAGGATGCTTTTCGTAATTCCCCAAGTTTCAGCTCTATACAACAGAACTGTCTTCACATTTGTATTGGCTGACAGTTGGTTTGAGTTCCATATATTTTTCTGTTGCAGAAATGCTTCTCTAGCCTTTCCAATCCGCCCCTTTACATCTGTATCAAACCTTCTTTGTTTATCGATGATACTGCCCAAGTATGTTAAGCTTTCTACATCTTTCAGAATTTTCCCGTCAAGTAATATTGTGTTAGTGTTGGTTGTTTTACATCAAAGGATCTTGCTTTCCCTTTGTATATGTTGGGGGCTACTACTGCAGAGGTGGCTTTATTTGTTGCTAAAAACACGTTAACTAGAAATAGACTGAAAAGTTGGATAAATATGTGTTATTATTGAAGTGATATACTTATAATACATATTTAGTAGTATTGTCTATTTTTAGCAAAATATCCTGAAGTGTGTAGGTTATACATGAGTGATAAACTGATTAAAGTTACATACAAAACTGTAATTTTAGATTTCATAGTATGAAAGGTTAATATTTAGTTGCAATTCATGTTCATATTTAGATAAACAAACTGCAATGTTAAATGCAAAGGCCATGAATTTTGAAGTATTGAATAGTGTGAGGGTAATGTGCTAAGGGTGAAACATGAGGGTGCTATATTCAACCTTCCTCTAATTTTATTGTGTTAAAGGAGATATCGACGAATTCAAAATAAATAATAACAGTTATCCAACGGATTGTGATATTCAGTCGTTAAAGTATCACAGTCAATTAGTTATATTAAATTCAAGTTTAGAAATCTAAACAATATCCACCCTTATCAACTGATAATTGATTCATCGAAAGTATTCATCGCAGATTAATATCAATTGGGTACCATTAAAATAAAAGTTGGATTGAATACCCTTTTGGTCTCAATATGGAACTCACGAGAACTGAACACAAAACCTCCATGTCTCATTGTAAAAAATTAAATATTTGAACCATTAGACAGACGTGCATTAGCAGGATTCCTACTTCTACCAATCTATGATACGGTCCGTTGATCATTCATTGCATTTAATGATTAGTATCTCGCTTACGACATGTTTATAATTCACCAGTCATAGCCTTTCACGGAGACTTTAGGCACATTTTAAAGTTGGTTGTTAGTGAGCTAATTTTAATTCTAGGACGAGACAGCTATGATGTTCTTCCTGGTTTTCATCAGTACCCAGTCAATATTAATCAACGAAGAGTACATTCAAACGTAGATTAGTAATCTCAACGATTTATTGTTTTTTTTACTGGGATATTACGTTAGTTATATTTGCTGTATGCAATTCTTCTATGAAAATCCATTGATTGTTCTAAGTAAATACCAGCATACTGAAGAAGATACACTATTTATTGTGTAAGTGGTAAGGTTTTTAATGAAGTTTCATAAAATTAGTTTCCTTTATGAATAAAGCAAGAACAGAAACCTTGACAGGAAATAATATGAATTCATTATTTTTTATTTCGTCAGTCTTCATCAGCTACATTATAACCGTAAATTCTTATTAAGTTGTAGCATAATAATAGACAGTCATAAGCATCAACAATTGAATTGAAGTGACATATGTTTTCCATTTAATGTGTATACACATGTACGAAATGCTGCTTCATACGCCTTGTCTTTAGTGGTGGTAAAAGCATGGGGCTCATTAACCACAGAATAACTTCAACAATTAGCAGTAGTTGACTAGAGGCAGTACTTATCATGTTCAAAGAAACAAAGCGCTTGTTAAATCAAGCAATAATTGTAAGTTCTTTTATCTTAGTATCTTCAACTGCACATATTACTTTACATGTGTGTGCTAGAGTACATACATTAAAGAAGCTAAGAGTGAAGTATATATTCGTATCTTCAAGCATATTCGAAAACGTTTGAGACTGAATAATGCAACAGCCCTGAATATTACAATTTCTTCTTATCTAATTGATATGGGTCACAATATTGACATTCATTAATCCTTTAAAATAATCAATAGACAAAAGGAACTAAATTCACTGTGATTCTCAGGGGCAGAATCAATCAAAAAACCTTAAGCCAAATCTATGTAATCAATATCAGACAGTTGTCAATTAATCACTACCATAGTAAATTCGATTAATTCCCACTATCATTATTATTTGATCAAGTTTGTCACAGAATGATGTTTGCAGAGTAATATTGGAAACTATATAGCACTGGATAGCTGTTTTGTTCTAGTAACGAACTTCTCAGCAGTGCCCATTATAGCTTCTGCCCCAGGAGCTCCAGGTAAACAAACGCCTAAACTTGTGAACATCAATCTATGACGAATTAAATCAACCAAAATTCAATACCTATCTCCACATAATCATCTCAATTCAATAATAATAATAATCATTGTTCAATAAGTTATTAATGTAACTTATTTCGGTTGTTGGGTTTTTTTGCATTACCTAATACAGTATACGCTTATTATAATCATCCTACTTATCATTACAGATTTTAGCTTACCCAATTCTTTAAAAAATTTCACTTGACTTTATGTCTCATCTACTATGAATATTATTCCCTTCATTTTATCTGTTCTCGAACTTCAATTATTACCACTCTCGCCTCCGTTTTATCTCTTAAAAGATCTTGTATGCACATTCACGCCTACATATACATATTTAACAAAATGTCTCATGTCACTTCAATTTCATTGCGAATGTTTATGATTGAATTGAGATGGTTTATGAAGATTAGTAATAAGTTCAGTTGATTAAATTCGTTGCAGATTGATGTTGATGTACGTTCGCTTACCTGAAGCACCTGGGGAGGAATCTAGGGTACATACTGTATATTAGTTCCACATTAGAACGAAACAGCTATCCAACGCTTCCTGGTTTTCAATGGTACCCTGCCAATTGCAATCTGTAACATATTTAATCAACTAATAATATCAATATTCATAAACATCAATCTGTGAATAAATTTAATCAAATAATGCTGATGTTAATCTATTATGATGCTATAATCTAATTAGAAAATTACGATTGTAATGCAGCAGATGAGAACCAACAAAATAAAAAATCAACTGATATTAGTTTACGTCAGTTTCAATTCAAATATTTAATGAGGCCTATGTATCGCATTATCAATATCATCGATAAACAAATGTATGCATAGATGTGTTGTTTTGAATTCTCTCCATTTACTTGACTTAAATTATACTCTCTAATGATGTACACCTTTTAGGTTCACTTGTTTGTGGTGAAAGTAAGCAAATTAGCATATAAAATACATTAGTAAAACTGAGATGACTGTGCATAAGAGGGAAAACAAGTCAGTGACATTTGTCCTTTGTCTACGACCTGATAGACATGAAAACAATGATTGGTTGGCTTGTTTACCTGAGTGACCAAAGGTTTCTCTAGAAGTCTCGATAGAAAGAACAAACACCGATGAATGACATAAGATCAAGTCATTTAATGAGTAGCAACAATAGATTTGATGTATACTGGATTAGTTAGTAACAGGTAATCAAAATACATTGTAGGATAAATTAGGCGGGTTGTACTCACAGTTCAGGACAATAGGATCTTAAGAAGATTTCAATAATTCGAACAGGAAAATGAACACTACAGTCATTAATGAATACGTGGAAATCTTACAGTCTGGAGAATACAAATATTATTGTTGAAGGATATTTAACCAAATGTAGCTTAGCCGTAAGCATCCTTATAGAACAAAGAATAAACTTGAGAGATTGTAATTTCGTATTTAATGCCCCGATATCACAAAATCAAAGTAGAGGAGTTATAATACAAGCCGTTTAGATGCATTATGAAGGTTAAATCTGTTGAATCATCCACGATAAGTCATTAGAAAGAACATTCAGTAACTTGTTTCATGACTTAACTACACATTTTTGATGAACATTAGAGTATGTTATTCGATGCCTACAAATTGGTTTACTTAACAAACCTACATTTTAAGGAACATTCATTAAGATTTAAATATAGAAATATGATGCCACGTATATAGAATATGAATTTCTATCTACGGAAAGGTATTGTATCAAATCGGTAATCACGTTTTTAATTAGATTGCTTTCATTGTGATGAATAATTTAACTGTGGAGGTTCATTGTCATTCTGAACGACTTCATTGAAACAAACTACTGATAGAAATGAATCACATCATAAATGGCTAGTAGCTTACTCTGTTGAATTTCAGTATGGATGGCAGTTGTTACCGTTTATGCATATTTTAACTGGGTGATGAGAAGACTGTCGAATGTTTATTTAATGTTACGAATCAGTCTGAGTTTGGCGAATATTCAAAACCAAAGATCACTAAGCACCTGCTTCTTTCTCGTGTGAGACTTTTCAGCTACACGCATTCATGAACTCATGACCTTCAGTCTTCATAGTGAATGTTTGACCGTTAAACCACTAGATTGGTACTGTTTGTCTATTTTCTTAATTAACTGAGTGTGTGTTATTAAGCACACATTATTAAGTTTCGACATATTTTGAATTCGAATCTTTTGTACAGGAAGTCAAATATTAACTACAACTCGCCGTGTTTAGTGTCAACCATACAAGTCACTAGGTATTTGTGGAGATATTCTTATAAATTAATTCAGTCGCAAGTTTCTATCGATGAAGTTGTCTAGAATGATGATGATAGCTAATCAATAAAATTAACCATCATCAGGTAAGCAATCTAATTGAAATCATTCTCCTGAATTACAAATCTTCTCCACCATAGTAACTGTCAAATAATGATTCAAAACTGACTGATTTAATTTGATGCAAAATATATTCCAACTTCACTATCCTTTTCATAAGTTGCTTTATATTTGACTTTCACATTTTTATTAGATGATGGTGGTATATTCCCGATTTGTAAGTTATATTTCGAAGCTGTGAGAATATATCTTTTTCTTTATAGCTTAGTATTGGCTAAACTTGGTAGTTTATTGTAGAAAACAACTTAGATTGTCTACACCAGAAGATAAGATCGAAAACACAACCATTTGCATTTTTTGGTAGTGGAGCCAATACGGATGCGTAAGGCAAGGTTTGTTTGTTTCTACATAAAGCAAACATTTCTACGTAAGGGAGACAAATGTAATTTGGTACAATATTTGATGTCGCATAAAAGGTAAATCCTGAAATATGTGCATGGAATATGGCAACAGGTTACTTCA
This sequence comes from Schistosoma japonicum, assembly GCA_025215515.1. Lineage (NCBI taxonomy): Eukaryota > Metazoa > Platyhelminthes > Trematoda > Strigeidida > Schistosomatidae > Schistosoma > Schistosoma japonicum. Next base: position 41,354,385 of record CM046063.1, on the reverse strand, counting down.
ATAAAAATTGTTTATGTTGTTGACAAGTCACGTGTTTGTCTAGTCTTGTTCAGTACTAATTAAATCCAATGCATCACATGATCAATCAACATGTATAACTCAGTACTGCATGTGATCAGTTGTACTATGATCAATTAGTGTAACGAGATTAGTACAAATTCTAACTTTTGTCATAATTATCCTAATCAGTTACTAATTTATTCATTGAGCAGGTCGTTTTTTAACTAATTCAATATCAATCTGTTAATGTATGTAGTAAATTACTGGTTAATGAATAGTTATAGGATTTTGATTAGTTGTCATATGAAATCTCATGCCTACTACGTGTTTTTATAAATAATCAATTAGTAATTGGAAGTAGAGGCGGGGGATTTGTGAAATACGTAACGTGTGTAATCATCAGAGTGGAAATACAATAATTGTTTTCAGGATCAGAAAACATTCGACTAATCAAAATCATCAGGTTCTAAAATACATTAATTATAAAGCTTATGAAAGTTACATAAAGCCAAAATATCTCTTGCTCTTATTGTAAACAGGGCTGGACCACCATAACATTCAGTCGGAAAGTGTATCACACAACTCCTTGAGCCAACATGAATAAACGTTTTTAAGTACTTCCGTTGTGATATCTCTGAGTCTGTTGACACAATAACGAATGTAGTTGTTTCAAGTGCTAAGATGGTGTCACAACATGTAAACTCACTATTTACAAACTTGCTGTTAACAAAAACCTTATGTTTTACTTGCGATTATATAGATATAATTGGAATAAATATTGGAATTTCTACATTATACTTAAAGTTATTGACATTGAGATCTACACTAAACGTAGAAATTAACTTTAGTTATATGAAACATAGAAAAGTAGATCAGATAACGATAGAGTTATCACTAGGATCATTACAGCTTATTTCTTTGTGGCCAGTATTGAAACTATTACTCTAGATACAACAATCAGTAAATTAGTGTTGAATACTGTTGAATAGGAAGTATGTCGATGTCACATTTATAATATCTGATACAAATCTCAACATTCAGGCTATCTTAAGATCCTTTGATTGTTCCCATCCGTTACTAACATTCACAAAGGAAGAGTGCGATCCACAACTACAGTTCCTAGGCATTTTAATTACTGAAGAAAATGATGGATATCTACAGGGATCAGTTTATAGGAAACCTATGTGGAACTAGCTGCTTGTCAACTTTCACAGCTGCGACCTCCCCAGCAATGCGGAAAGTCAGCCTAATTCTTCCTGTGAGTTTACAATACAGAAAAATCTATTCAGCAGATTGCACACAATTTTCAGACTTCACGAATTCCCCCCCCACTCCTCTACAGTCAATTACAATGAGTGGTTATATAATTTCATATGGCGACCAATCAAATTCATACAATTATTTATTGAACTATATTAATACAAAGTTTAGGTAGTGAAATTTACTGAAAACTGAAATAATATTTTTATAGGATATAATGAACGTATTTGAGCTAATAGGATCAGGATAATGATTATATTCTACTTTCCACCATTTAAAGTTGTTGTCCTGTTTACGGTTAAGCTGTGAACCTGTGGTTATTGAATCCGAAATGTCTCAGTGTAAAGTGATGTTCTATCGAAATATACATTAAGTGTGATAAAAGCAACTTATATTTGATGAAATAAGTTCAGCAAACCTATATTCTTTTCAGCTAGATGTTTGATGCAAAGAGTTATATAGTCACTAATCTATGGTTACAGCATGATCTAACTGATAGAATTATACTGATAATGATGTGATTTACTTTCTTCTGAATGAATCAAGCTCATGTCATCCGTCAATATATCAACTACATGATGACACTTAAACTACTTTCAAAACTAAACTGAACAGTAGACAGATTTGTGACAAGTCATTGAATGATTGAAGCATTTATTGAATTGAATCATTATTGCTCGTTACTACCAGATTACGTTATAACTCTGTTCCGTAATAATATAATTCTAAACTGTCTATAAATCACTGTATGAGTATAAATCAACGTTCGAGTCACAGGGTGATCAATAATACATGAATACAGGTACATCCAGCTCATGAGTCTGAAATAGGACTACACGCGCGTTTTGGCTTTCTCTTGGCAGACACGATCCCACCCAAACAATTTTTTAAAAGATTTTCATGTACAAATTTATACAGTCATAATATCTGGAACTCAAATAGGTTACAAAATATGAAGTAACATTTTGACACAATGAAAATTCCTGACGAATGATGTAATTGAAATATTCCCCACTTTCTTGGAAGTTTACCTTTCAATCGCATCAAAAAACACATTTTTTAAGACATTATTTTATTTCTAAACCATAGATTCTAATGAAAATCAAGAAGGTAAGACACGTTTTGGATCCTAATATAATAATTATTCTTTGAAATTTCAATAGTTGCTCGTTAATCTACATAGTGTAGCGTACTCTTGTGAACTTCTTTTAGGTCATGAAGAGAGTATAAATTAAAGTAATTCAAATTTAGTTGATTGTATTAGTCACAGACTGATGTTGGTTGCGTGCCATTAAAAACCACAGAGCACTAAAGAGCCGTATTATTCTCATGTGAAATTCCTCAGAAGTGAGCAGTGTGGATTTTCCCAGAGAAAAGAACCCAAGAATTTCAGGTTTCATACAGAACGTCTAACCATCAGTGACGAACACAATCAATTAAAATTAGTGCTTGTCTTCACAAAACCACCTTAGTTCAATTTCGACAATCTGCTAACCAGTGAATTACTGTAGGATGTTCCTGAAGTCTTAATGGAAGCTCGTGATCGATGTATTTCAGATATTTGGGGAATGTGATAATTATCCCTAATAACATTCAATGATCAGCAGGCTATTTTACACATTGCGGGGAAGGGAAATTCTACCACTGGATGCTGGCCTGGTGGTGGTGATAGGTGAGCGTTAGTCATAAGAAATGAAGGTTTAGGATTGCATTCTGTATCAGCATCGAGGGTACGTACTGCTAAATAGTTGCACATTACGAAGAAAAAATTGTCCAGTGCTCTTTGGTTTTCAGTGGTATATAAACGATATCAATCTGTGAATAATACATTTGACAAACCACATCTCATTATATTTCGATCGGATTTTATATTGTTAATTATCAGTGACGCAGATTATGAAAACAGCCATTGATATATATAGCTTTCCTTAGATGTTGCTAGGGGCTGAAATTCATGATTCTTGTTTACAGCATGCTGATCTTTATAGGACACTGTTGATTCAGCCTTAATTTACAAATGTGACTGAAGTTGGATCGTGGCTGAAAATGGGATTACAAAAAAGAGCTTTTGGCGCTATTTAAGACTAATAAATTGGATATCCCTGTCATATCCAGATGTTTGTGTTCACAATGGGACTCAAACTCAGTCTATTTGTTAATCTGGCCTTAGTAGCTTATCATTAAATATGACGTTATTTAATATATGTGAATAAAGTTCGAGTTTTGGTTACAATATCAGCATGGTTGTAAGAGATGCATCTAGTTGAATAGTTCTGAATAGGGCAAAACACGTGTCTTAGTTTCTACCTTCAGGTGTAATCTAACTTCAATTATTAAGCTATGTTGTTAAAAGTTATTGTTAAACTGTATCTTCCACCAGATATCCTGACAAGTCAGAGCATTCGCGACACGTAGACATTTGATAAGAAAAGACTTATAAATGATATCAATGACCCTTTAGTAGTAGAATTTGTCCCAACTTTATCCCATAAAATAAAAGATTGGAAATATGGAGGCTTTTCTACATCGTACGAAATCGGTTTTCTGAATAGTCAGTACTACATATTCATCAAAAGTTAGTGAGACACCCACAGAAAGTTTCATAAAGTTTTATCAAGTGACAGTAAGTTGTTGTTGTAAATTCGGTGAATACCTGGTTGAGAACTAGTAACCACAGTGAGTAATAATCAACTTACATGCAACGTTGGTGCCAAATATATTCATCAAAATTCAAGTTAAAATAATAAAATTATGATATTACCTCTCTTCCAACGTTATGAAATTTTAACTGCTTAAATGTTGATACACGGTGGTGTTTGAGTATAGTAACCACTAAAACGTAGAAAGTGGCAACTAGACATTTGTTTTGTCCTAGTATGAAACTCTTCAGTAGTGTCAATTTACAACTCTAGTAGAATGCAGAGCGATTGACATATAGATTTTGTGGAAAAATTTTTTCCATCAAACTGCTAATTTGATCAACATTCAACAGCTGATACTGGAAGCTTATTTGTGATATGTTTTCGTAACCTCACACTCTCCCGTCAGTGGGTAATCACCTTACACTGGATATACACATGCCCCACCAGTTACGTTCTCTCATTAGAACTCCAGCTATTGTCACCTGAATTTAGTAACTAACACACTGATAATGAATAATATTTTGTGTTTTATGGAGATTGTTCAATTTAAGTTTGATATCATATGCAATAATTCCGTGATTACGGTACAATTCACAGTGACATTTTTAGCTGTTGTAGATAAGGTTTAATAAAAACATCATGATCTTAACTTCAAGATTTTACAACTCAGAAACTTTGTAGACGATAATATGAGTGATGCTCTTTCATGCATCAGGCAAATACCAACAAAGTGTTGAAATAAATAAACTGACAAGCATTACTATTTGTGATATTCATCATGGTTCTATGTACATTATTTATTCAATAAACATCAGTTAGACTAATAAACTATCTTTCATGGTATAAAAATTGCATATCATTTGAATAGGCTTTGACAAATGTAAGTATACTACTTTATCATCACATAGAAATATTATGTAATATACTTTCTATTGTTGAAACGTGATATATACCTGAAGACTATAATTATGCTAAAATAAGCAATAATGACGTAACGATGCTTAGCAGTAAAATAATGAAGTTGTCATTCCTAAACTAGAACAAAGAATGATAAGATATACAACATACAACTCTATTTGATAGAAGAACTTCAATATGTAATAAATATTGGTCAGTTTATATATGAGTTTGTTTATTATGCAATCTCCAGATAATATTACGTTTCTATTCAGTAATTCAATTTCATATGTCTGTCTCAATAACCGAATGTTCTTCATTTAAGGTAAAGAAAAATGTTACGAAATGAAAAGTCAACGATCTACTAAATGATCATGGGAGATTATTCTGTATTTCCAACTTATTATGAATTGATTGTTTCATTGCTACTACCTTAAAAATATGACTCATGTAGCCTATTAAACTGTATTATTATAATCTGCTAACTTGAATTAAATATAATAAATCTGCATTATCTTGAACAGAGAGTTTTAGTTTACAGAAGTTTCATACAATTGAAACCCTACAAGTTATGTATTCAGTAGTCAGTATTTATGGGTTAAGTAATGATAGTGACGTGCATTTTAATCCGCGTTGAACATTTTAAACTGTTACATCAATGAATACAAGAGGATTGGTAACCTTGTATGTTACAGTTCTGTAGTGAGTGTACGATACTAATGCTAGTTACGTGAATGTGAACAGTTGAGACCAAATATGAAATACAAGAGGAAGTTTATATTAATTCAGTTTACTTGGTAGAAACTGCGATTTGTAATTTGAAAATAATATTCCACAGATCTCAACGCATTCAATAAATAATGTATATGGTATTACGAGCAGAATCAGACAATGTAGATTTAACCAGAGACAAAGATATCCGAAATGGTAGACCAACTGAATTCAGGATATGTCACTTATGCGTAGTGGCCATCATTGACTGATGATTTATTGCACGTTCATCATACATAGATTTATTTTACTTGACAATGTATAACAACCTGCTAATACTCGTGGACTGACGTGAATTCTGTACAAATATTCATCATAAATTCTTATTATTATCAAGGTTACTTCATGTCTGTTGTAAGTTCGATTTTCCTAATAATGTGACTAGCAGGCCCAGTAATGTAACGCCTGAAAGATAAACAATCACGTTTTGACACAAGTCACAGCACATTCAGGGTGGACAGTATATTAAATTAACATTATAAAGCCCATCATTTTGTGACAGTGATATAATGAACATTTCTTACCTTCTTACCCTATAAATTGACCTGTATTTGTATGATGTAATACAAATCATTCACTTCCTGATTATGTTTTTTGAAGTATCAAAGAGTTGCAATTAGTTCATAAACATTGATATCGTCTTATAGTGCTTTACTGATGATCTCATAAGTACCAATTATTCATAGGAGCCACATAGAATGTAGTTAATTGTATATCACACTGCGAGTTGCGACATGTTATATTACTCTAACATTGATAAATTGAGGTTTATAAAATGTCGAAATTCTCTTAGCTGTACGTGCTTGACTCACTGTCCACGAAGACATCAACATCATAGTATGAAATACTTCAAATGCATTTCACTTGACAGAGTTGCATTAAAATTGTTCATCACATTTACGTCGAATTCACGTCATCAACTACACCAATATCTAGTCTTAATTTAAATTATTTTCCTTTAGTTAAACAAATGGTTACGGTAATGTATACTTCTTTGCAGTTGTTACTTCACATTCCGGATAGTATAAAATTGTAAATAGGTAACATTTTTCGTCGAATATGTACATCGAGCTTATTAACATCAATAACACAGTAACAAACTCACGTTAATCACGCTTATAATTAGATGTAAACAAAGTCTGTAAAATGAAATGTATAACGGTAATGATACTTTTTTAAAAAAGCATTGTGAATAGACAAATTTTACTTAGGCCACCAACAAGCATTCTCCAACCAACTCCGTACATCATTCATTTTATCAATTTTTTCCAACTTCCATTTATTCTCTTCATGTCTGCTTCTCATTCTTAACACAATGTGTTCTTTTATCTTACTTATTTCATTTGACCATATGAGTTCCAAGTTAATGCTTACATTGTAACTCAGTTTGATGATTTTTTCGAAATGTGTTGTATTCACCTACAACGTCTTTCATTGATTTCTTACTCTGCTCGAAGTAGGTTGGTTTGTATTCTACCACAGTGGGTTGATGTTGTAGATGTTGTCTGTCCAACGGATCTGAAGTATCTTGCGTCGACAACTGTTTATAAATACCTATTACTTTTCAGTGAGAGATTGTGAAATTGTCCATATTTGAAGCTCAATAAGATAGAACTGTCTTGATGTTTGTATTAAGAATTGAGACTTTGGTGTTGGCTGATATCTGGTTTGAGTTCTAGATGCTCGCCAGTCATAGTAATGGTGTCTTTCTGATTTTACGCGTCAATTTCTGTATTTACTTCTGCATCAGATCTTCCATGTTAGTTGATGATAATGTTGCCCAGGAATGTGAGCATTTCCATACCATACAAAACATGACCATCAAGTGTGATTTGGTCGGCGTTATATTTAGTGTTCTTGCTTTTCCTCAAACTCGTTACATCGCCTAATGCTGCCAAAGGCATTCAATACAATGGTTATTTCCACATGCATTAGTCGTTTTGTGTGTGTGTGAAAGTAGAGATAAAGTCACCTGTGAAGTTCAGGTAGTGTAGTTGCATTTAGGTTGTCCAGTGTACTCTATGTTTTTCTTGAGAAATTAAAGGTTTTATGACCCAGCCAATGACGAAAAGAAAAAGAAAGGACTAGAGTGAGCAACCTTATACAACTTCAGTCTACACTTGGAACGAATCTGTTTGCTGCTTTCCGTAAACAAATATGCACCACTGTGTTGGCGTCCCATTTCAACACTATTGGTAAATGACAGTTAAATAGTTGAACAACTGAAATTAAATAAGGGCATTACAATAAAAAAACTGCCTTTTTGTATAACCAATAGGTTACTTTAATATTATTAACTACGATACAATAAGTAGTAGTGATTATCTAGTTCATTCAAACTTTAAATCAACATTGATACAAAAGTTAATCTAAAAGACGATTTTCTCTTATGAGTATCTACACTCTACATAACATAACACTTAAACAATTTAATTACACTTCTTTGTACTTAAGATATTACGTGTCGGCAAGATATGGTTGATATTAACTTATTATCACGAATTGGTCTAAATAAGATAACAATCAAAAATTTTACTGACTGCGTGATTAATGCAACTGTTTGATGCTTATGATATAATCAACGGTTTGATAGATACTAAATGATAGCAGATTATACTGAAGCATTAAATTGACAATCGGTGTTGATACTTTAATTTTTGTGTTTGAGAGATGATGAGATATTTATGGTATTAATGAGTAGTGACGTAAGTAGAATGAATAGCAAATGTGTTATCTATCCGATTCCTTTACTATAAATACACATTGAATTACATAAGAGATGTATTAAGTATTTGGAGATGTTGTTCACTACATTCTCGGCTATTTTATGCATTCACTCATTTGGTAAGTCAAGAAGAAGAGAACGAAATATTGTCTAGTATTCAATGCACAATTTTGTAATGATGAATGTATTTTTCGTGTATGGTTGACCAATACTGAGATGCAATTAGTACTGTTCATTCTGATTTGTGATTAGGTTAACGTAAATGTGTATTCAACAGAGAGCGTTGATAGTGAAGATGGAGGTTTCGAAATGTTGACTGATGTTATACCATTTCTACTGTTGTTATCAATTAATAATGTAATCATGATGTTTTTTCAGTTTCAACTTATGCTATGTATTCAACAAACGGTAAGTTGTTGCAATTAACACATTTTGTTTATTTTCATTAACAACTTATATTCATATCAATGCTGGTCAACTTGTAATGGTTTATTTCGAATGAAGTGGGTGTAAAATTGAGAATGATGAATGGTTGATATGTTGGCTGTCGAATGAAGAATGATTTTCTTCTAGAATTGTATGTCGGTAGACTATTTCATGTATTTTGGTTGAACACAAATGGACACTTCATTTCTGGTGTTGTTAGATTGGTTTTCAGTCCTATACTCCCGGTTATTGTTATAGGAGTTAGTATATTGTTTCTTATTTACGGTCAATGGATAATCAGCTGTGTATACGTTACTCGAGTTGCCAGTCACTGTTACTTCTATCTTGTATTAATGTTAGTTATGCAGTCAGATGACTTACTGGTCAGAATTTATGTATATGTATAAAAGATCGTTTGAGGTATAATTTGATTCGGTCTAGTGCTCAGGTCAATAGTCATGTCCTATTCACTATGGCTTTCGAAGAAGCGAGAGGGGGTATTATCCATTTCGAAGGAGGTAAGTGTGTGCATACTGATTGATCAAACTCTACCATCATCATTACCTTTCTCATTGACGTCATGACAATGATGAAGCTGTAGACATAGTAATTGTTGTTGTTGAGTTACAATTGGATTATTGTTGTGTAATATTTGACAAGGAAATCGATTCATCTTGTTGAATTATGAATGACAGATTATGTGATGATTGTTGTCAGAAATGTGAAATATGGTTTAGTTATTGCTTTGAATTATGAATCAACATATGCAACCAACAATGTGGTCATGTTGATTGCAATTTATTTGATATTCTGCTGTGTATTTAACATCTTAATCTGTTGACTGCACTTTAAATGGAAGGTTAACAAATTGGTATGCCGTTTTGTGAACTTGGTGAATGGTATAGTAATGTGAATCTACTACTGACTATCTCGTTTCAATTTCGAAAGTGTTTGGATGATGCAATTGATGTTGTTAAGGACTTACATTAACAGTGTTTTTATGAGTACGTGTGAGTTCCGTGACCAGAATCGCTTGATTGATTGTTAGTTAACAAGTATGAATAATGTTGTACTGTGGGTATCAAGTTGAAATCGCAATGTGTATATTATGGTTTTCGGAATATGCTAAATGGACATTGCGAGAGTTGTGATGTGTATGTTGGAATTGTGATGCCGATACATCATTATATTTTGTGAGTGTGCAAATTATTTGGAAGGTCATTTTTCTTAATTCCGCTTACCACGTTGCCACTGTACAACATTACTCCAACATTAACTTTGTTCCACTGATGTTATTGATTGATGTCAACCAATGTAATTTCTTTCAGGCGTTGCATCGAATTTAAATCTCAGTATGTTGATTTATTATAAATAGTTGTTTAACTGTTATGATTGAATTAATTTGCTTAGAATCGATGACGGTTGTCTGCCAATTTTGTATTCTGTCACTTTTAAATGAGGTAGAGTACATATTATCATGAAGTTTAATTTGCATGACATTTTATTGGTTACAATTAACTCGGATATTTTCATTCGAATAAATCTATTTTAGGCAAATGTAATAGATTTTGTCCTCACTGACCTGCAACTGTGCTTGTTGTTGTAGATTTTGATATGGATCACATTTAACCAACCAAATTTGTTGCATAATTTCGTGCATAGTGTCGACTGGCACTAGCATAATGTTAATTATGATTTAAGTGATAATTTGTGCTGTTGATATGACCACCTTGATTGGAGATGTTCTAGGTCGGTATCAATGTAACAATGTATGTTTATTCTGTCTCTGAAACAAATTACACAGAGTATGAGAATCAAATTATCTGCAATCATCACAGTGATTTACGTAGCAAGACGCCTATTGCGATTTCCACAAGAATCATTTATAAGTAGTGAATGATAGTTCAAACGTAGCTTTTTTAATAAATAACCAATTAGGAAACCAAGTTGCGAATTCCCATCGGAAATTAATTTATTCTCTATGAAATTCAGTTTTTAATACGACGATGTGTATTTTTAATGTTGTATGATGCCACATTTTCAAATGAACGATGGATGTGAAAACGGATAGTCGAATGTTGACTGAGTGGTTCTAATTGAATGCATTTCTAACAGAATTTGAATTTCTGTGAATTATGTTGTCTTTTGAGTTGTGTTTGTAGACTACTTATCTGTACGTATCCGTCTGTAATTGACAGTCAATTCGTCTTTAATGATCATTTCCAGCATGTTATTTTACTGGTTTTATCTGAATTATTGTCTGATCATACTGTGTTTGCAATAGTGGTAGTAGTAGTAGTAATAGTAGTAAAAATAGTAATCACTACTCTGTATCTAAATTGTCATAAATAATCCTACGTACATTCGAAGTTGGTAATAGATAAATTGATATCATTACCTAAATAATTTACTATTTACTTTGATATGTAGCTGTTGATCCTCCAACATTCAACTGTAAGTTAGTTGTCATTTGAAGGGTTTTCTATTATATCGTCATTTCAGCCTACAACATGAAACTTGGTCATAACACAATGATCATAATGTGTTCATAGATTGACAATTGACATTAACTTATTAAATCAATGTTTACTGATATTATCGTAACTGTCATGTTGACAATCACTACTAAGACAAGTGTTAATTAAGTTGTTGTTTGAATGATGGTTTATGTTACATGCAGAGCATTCAGTTAGTCAATCTAATTGATTGAGATTAACATACTTAAGTTTTGCGAATGAGTATACCATTCAATCAACTGACAGTTCTCGCGTTCGCGTTTAATCACCATCAAATATCCAGTGAAAATGACCATACTGTTATCAGTTCAAAGAAATCATTTGCTGATCTAGACTTATTATGACTGTTCTCAAAAACTGCAAACGTACAGATATGACGAACTCTATTACTGTTACCATTACTGTTACTTTGTTATCAACCACTCTAAGAAATGCATGCAAAACATCAGAAAAGAAATCATGACAGAACAATCTTAACTCAAATCACCATCATCATACAAATCATCAACCTTATTTGAAGTCAAATAATCTACTTAACTGCAAACCTATGATACAAGTTTGCATTCAAATATAATTTTGGTAGTATTCACTTAAACATTCACCTAGTAAGTATGTAACCATAATGAAGATTCAATCAACATCAGTTCTGATGTACTTAGAACTGATCACTTGCTGTTTTAAGAAAAAAGAATTACACAACAGTGTATCATTTGTTATGTGTATTATTTTGTATTATACATTTTTAACAGTTTCCATTCTCGTTAATTAAAATATTGATGTTTTGAAATATTCATGTTTCAGGTTACCTTAGATGTGATAACGGTGAGTTTCATTTACTACTTACAAATGAAATGTATGTTAGGCTTCAATAAATTAATAAGTTCTTGCTAATGTGATGTGATTGAATACAAAAAGCCCGATTGTCTTTCGCCAAATTATGCAACTTGTGGCACAGGCGATATTTGTCTCTCAAAGAAAGGCTGGGTGTGCTGCGCAGTAGGACGCGTTATCTTAACGTATGACTGCAGAATATGGGCTATGAAAACACAAGATATGCATCGATATAAGGTGTTTGGCCATAGAAATCTTTGTAGCATCTCTCGTATATAATGAATCAGTAGAATAAACAATATTGAGGTTAGACAAAAATAATTTTGAGGAATTTGGTTATTCAGTCGAAGAGGTCATTAACTTTCATCGACTGAGATGACTGGGACATGTGCTGCGCATGCCAGACTACCGCCTGCCTTGTCGCACAATGTTGGGTAATGGGGGCAGCCAAAACAAAACATGGCATCAGTCCACGAAGTCTTTGACTGTTGGTCTAAGCCATGTTGGTAGATGCAGATTACCTAGTTGGGGTACGCGTGATCGTCGTAATAAATAACTTGAGACACTTGTAGACATGGCTCAAAATCGTTCACAGTAGCACAAGTATATTCACTCTTTAACTTCATTTAAATCTTGGATCTTATTGTAAGTTTCTGCACAGCTTTACTTTACTCTGCTCTCTTGTATTCTATTATGATGTTATTTCTGTTATCTCGTAGTGCTGATGCGGTTTGGCAACTTGAACCTATGGGCAAATGTGCCCGCTTTTACGTTGATGATGATGATGATATGATTATTGTAAGCTAGTATAAATGAATTCAGTTGATTGATTTCATGATACTGGTCAGTTGGTGTGTAAATAAACTTTCGTAATGAATACAAGGAATCGATAGTTTCTAGTTTTCTAATGACGTCAATATTATGAAGTAGAAATGATGTTTTCACTATTGATTTCATGAAAGAACCTAAAAATATCTTGTTATCTTCATTGTTCAATATTTTTATAGTCTTTCAAGGAGTTTAATTTACTTATTAGTTGCTAAGGGATACCAGTTACATCATTTATATCTGGCTTACAAATTGGATGAATTTAATGATATCAGTTAAAAATGTTTCAATTATCAGTTAGACTTAATCAACTGTTTCATCCTCATTTAAACTATTTGCAATGAGTTGGTCTCATCGAGCAATTTGATACTTGGTGTTTGTGTTTATTCTTTTTTGATGTATTTAATTGTTTTCAGTATTTTGTCGAACATATTGTCGATATTTGTTTTTTTAATTACACATTGCAGCAATAAATCAAGAAAAATTTCAGACACGTAAGTTTAGAAACTGTTATAATGCTACAAAACACTGTCATGATGATATAAGAGTGTCCATTCAGTATGCACACAAGCCTGCACTGTGATTACTCGTCCACCTCTCCTAAAGCCGGAGTGAAGAAGATAAAACAGCTGAAGCTGATCACTAGACAGAATCTAACTATATTTCTAACAGTCCTTTATATATATTGGGATAAACTTGTATTTTCCCCTTTGATTTGATATGAACTGAAGCTAGTCAGTCTATGTTTCTACAAGTGCACCCAGAACGGATTGACTCGATATAGCAACATATTACGAGTATTGTTTAGGTTGGATTGTGAGTGACAAATGGAATCCAGTTTGCGCATTTTGTCTTATTCGGGACTTGTTGATTGGATGTACCTGCATCTCATTATTTACGTTCACACTGGGATTCGAACTCAGTCCGTTTTATGCCAAATGCCACTGCGTTCACCACTTTTATATATATGCATAACACCTGACCAGTCAGTCAAATAATTAGTAAACTAACACTTAAACAAAATATACAGTAACAGTGACTGTGAAATGATGCATTGTATGCACAACCGAATGACTATAGTTCATAAATATCAAGTGATATAGTAATACTCAATGTACAAAACGAAAAGATAAAACTTGAGGACCATAATGGTAATCAAAATAAAAAGTTTACTTTATACACAACCGAAGGAGCTAAAATAGCCTTCTAAAATGTTGTTCATACAGTTAAATGTTATTCTCTAATCGCCCAACATAACGAAATCTAACATACAGAACATCGTCAATAATTTTGCCCTTACAAGTTAACAAGAGTACATTTAAAATTAATGCATTAATGTCACCTCAAACATTGAAACAAAGGAAGGATTCATCTTTACAACTATCAATCTTTTAATGAATATGGTTATATTTCTCTTAGATACTGCAAATTCTATTGCTGATTGTTAAATATCAGATTACAATATTAGTTTCGGTCAACACGTATGACTATTATGCTTTATCGAGAATAGAAGGCTTAGAAAGAGTATGTTTTATGAAACGACTTACTAATGTCCTTAAAGAACTCACTAATCAGTATGAAAAATGGGTTATGCGTTAAATCAGATTTCAATATCTTCAGAGTTATATGCAGAGTTCTTAGCGTGTTGCAAAATATTACCTCCTAACATTACATTCGACTGCAACCATCAATCTCCTACAGTAGATAATTACAAGCTATTATCAGCGAGATAATTAGTAAATGATACAAGTTCACAAAGTTAACGTTAACCAAAGTCCGTCATTAAAGCATCATACTATATTCTAAACACCATGCATCATATAATCAGTACAACACCATTGGATCACATCATCTATGAATGCCGTTTTATTCAACAATGAATATTTTTTATAAACTTTAAAATATCAAAATTAAAATAATATGAATTGCATTTTTTTGATAAATAGATCGAAATGGAACTCAAACAGGTATGACAAAATTAGGATGAATTTATATCTTTACCTTGATTTTGTCATAGACTAAAACTGTTCAGTCTATATTGCTATAAGTTCATCTTGAGCGGATCAATTCGATATAGAGATAATTCATAAGCATTGCTTAAGTTTGTTTGTGACTGCAAGTGGAATACAGCATGCGCATTTTGTCCCATTCTGAATTCATCAGCTGAATGTTCTTGCATCCCAGTTTTGATATTCACAATGGAACTTGAACTCAGTACATTCCGTGCCAAACGCCATCGCATTCACCACTAGGCTACTGGGTCCAGGCACATCCAGCTTATGAATCTTAAACGGAATGAAACGCGTCTTCTGCATTTAGCTTTTCTGTCACAGTCCAACTTAAACAATACAAGCAAGACATATTCTGTAACTTGACATAATGCCAATAGTTTCAGATGTCGCTCAAACCCTTGAAGAGAAGTTGGTTTACCGTCAACACAAAAAGTGAATAGTGAAATATTCATACATAGTTATCAAAAGATATAAGGTTATTAAGTGATAATTATACCTTCCATACACTTTAGAAGAATCAATGTCGTGACTCTTTGCAAGTTTTTCATAGCTTAGATCTCTTGTCACTACAATTCAACCAGTTGTATTATCAATTTAGAGTACACACTTGTTTAGAAGCTCCAAAAAACTACTAAGTAATAATACCAGTATTAAACTATAAGTTAATGCGTTTCATACGGGTGCGTTTTGCAGATAACTCCCCTTCCAGAAAAGTGACTAATCGTATTTAGAATGCATATATCGAAGTGAGATCATTTACCTTTACTAATTTCGTGATTTCATAATCAATATTCTATAGGATCTTAACATATCCTTCTGTTTGTTGGTATGTGTGCTCAGTTTAATACCACACTGTTGAGTTCCTGGTAAGCTGTTTGATTTATATTGTTGGAGCTCGTCACTTCAGATCTATATATGTCGCATTTTATTACTGGTTTGTTAATCATACATGTACCCTGATGTTGTCTTGAGTATGAATAACACGTTGTGACTAACAAAGTTTGCTTTCCTGATAGTATATATAAGTGATAGATTCTTACGTAGTGACGAATCCACCAACTTTGTTTCTGAAAAAATCGAAGAATCAAAGATTGAAAATAATACAAACTACCTGATGCCTTCTCATTGGAAACTCAAACTTAATTGTAGTATTTTATTGCATGAAGATTGTTGACAATCATTTGTAATAGAAATGATGACTAAATCTGACAATTCGGGTTTCTAGGAATATTTCTATTTGTGGTATTCAAGTGAATTGTTTTTGATCTTACAGGCAATCATCTGTTAAACTAATCAAAATATCTTTCATCAATTTTGTAAATTGATTTAATTGGAAAAGATTCGATCTCTGTAAGTGTACAGTTGTATAACATACATTATTCTCTATGATTTGAATGATGATTCAAATGTGATTCTATTTCTAGATAATACTGAATGCTTAAATAGTCTATGATCCTTCAAATACTATTTAATTATTCACGAACGTTATTAAGTAGTTTGTATAGTTTTGTAAACTTCTTTTAAATAAAGTCATGTGAAAACTAATTATCTTATTCACTCAATGACAAATAGGGTGTTGAGTTGAATATCCGCATCAACAACTTCATGGGCATCTCATGTAATAAAAGTTAACTGGGTGTTAGCACAAGATGAGCCTGATTGAAGCATATTCAAAACATGCTTACGAGCCGTGTTGTGATTGGTCCATTTTCAACCAACCAGAGCCAAAGTCTAATCGGGACGTTTCTGTAATACTCTATACCGATGTTTATATAAACTCTAGTGCAATTATTTGCCTTGCTTTTGCCTTCTGCTGTTACTTTCTCAATGCATCTTGCTACCTGTTCCACTCTTGTTCTCATTTGGGATCACGTCACTGTCGTTGTTGAACAGAAAAATACTAAGCGGGATAAATTCATAGCATTACGAGGACTAACAGAGATTACAGAGAATAACACTGAACGCATTTATCACTTCCGTTTTTTTGTTTACAATCAACAATGTTCACCATCGAATCAATTAAAGCAACTAGTTTATATTCGAAGACATATTCATTTTAATTGAATTGTGATAGTTTGGTTAAGATAACTATTGAACTACATTGTTGGAATTCTTTACAAATTGATGTTGGTTCAGCATCATTAAAGACCAAGAAGCACTAAAATAGTTATTTCCTCTTAGTATCGCACTACTCAGAAGTCAACACCATCGATGACTTTAAGAAAATAAAGACAATTTCAATACAAACAATTCAATGGTTCAATGGTTAATGTCAATCTCAAATATCAATGAAATATACTTTCAATCGAAATTGATCATTTTCTTAGAATTTCATTATATTCAGTCAAATGTATTGTGTTTTAAATGACAATTTAGGTAAAACAAAGTGTTATTATTTGGAACAAAGTAAAAATCAAACCAGAAGTAACTGAACATGTTGGCATATTACTAAAACACTATTTATCATGCTCTTCAACATTTCTTAATAACGCTATACAAATACAGTAATGATAACCACAGTGAATTTCTTATTATACTACTTATTTACAAGTGATCCATTTAAATGTTGTTGATGAAATAAATGAAAACCTAAATATCAGTGGATATGACTCTTACTGTTGAGACAATAAGCAACAACCGAAATGTTTCAAGTTCACAGTGTGGACACCTAAATATATCATGTTAACGGTAGAGAGAAATGACAAGTTTCAAAAAAGTTGGTGGAATGCGAGAGGGATATGAATTTAGTTGCACTGAATGCTGATGTAATAAATCTATTAGAACGAATTCTTGTATTGTTTGTTGCAGAGTATAACTGGTACAAATCTTTGTATTAGTCATCGAATGGGTCAATGAGACTATCATAACAACAGCTGCTGCACTTGCAGATATTTCTGAAAAGGCTGTCATTCACTGATATGAATATCATCGTGAAATATATTCCAGCATATTAGTTCCTATACAAATCCAAAATGAAGGAATAGGAAAAATCGTTGAAATCTATGAGGCATTGATTTGCATACAAGTGTATATTAGAGGACGTCAGGTTAAAGAATATATAGTAAGTGGCTCTTTGGTGCATGAAACAGAATTTTAAACAAAGAATACTAAGAAAGGATTCCTGACAAATAGGTTAGTGCCAAGCTTGGACTAGTAAATAAATGCATTCTACCTGGAACAATAATGTATAGTGACAATTGAAAACCTTATGAAACACATTTAAACATATTGTTCGTATACAGAGTTGTAGTGCATATTAAATACTTCCTTTGATTCATCAACTGGAGTTCATACAAATAATATCTTATCAATGTGGAGTCGAGTAAGGTGTCATTTGCGACCATACTATGGATAGTAAGAAAGGGAAGATATTGTGTCACCGAGATAAATGTTCGTGTAAAATGCGTCGTGATTAAAAGTGGAACGGATTCTAGGATAACACACATAGGCTTTTTGATGATGTAAAACAATGTATACTGTATAGCTTATCAGCTATAAGTAATTTGTTAGAAGTTGTGGATTTCTCACTGCCTTCCAGATTATGGTTAGGCATTCAAATTATCCGTTTTCCATTTTAACAGTTACATATTTCGTCTTTTACCAAAGATTTTCGTAAAGGAACCATGTCACAATGAGTCTTGGTTTAAAGATGCTTCATAAACCAGCAGAATTCGAGATAAAGAATGGATCGTTGGTTCTAATTAACAAAGTCGTGATTGATTCGTTCTGATTAAGGCTTTCAAGGTCATTTTACAGTTGCACTAGTTTTAACGTATAATTCATATCTACCAAAAAATCAACCACATAAACAAATTCATATTATGATGGTGAAGTAGTTGATCTGTGGTATTTCTAACAACGGTATTTCTAACAATCGGTATACCGTTCCATTTATTTGTACTTTTGAAAGGATATTTTGTAACGAGCGCAGAATATTTGTGCGAGATAATGTGAATTCAAACGGTCTAAACCAAATATGAAATACATGTATATTATTAGTAATGTTAATAGGCTAAACAGAAAAAAGTTCATATTAATTCCGTATACTTGGTAAAAACTGTAGCTTGCAATTCAAAGCAATATTCTCCAGAATTCGTCAATAAATGGTGGATGTAGTATTTTGAGCTGTTCTAAAACTGCATTATTTTAACCAGAGTCGAAGATATATCTCTGTCTTTGCAATACAATTGTTTACCAATATATACTATACAGATAAACTTGTGCAGTTTTATTTACACTTAATGACAATTTAACGTACATTTTTGAAGTAAGCGTTTACAGTAGTTTACGGAAACAGGATGTTTGTGTGAAAAGTAGACTAGATAATGACTGTGTACGATGATCGGGCTAAGCTGTGTGAATGCGGGCTGTAAGGAGAAAGTAGTGTACACGGTGTAAATAATGGCAAAATGTAGGCTATTTATTCCGCAATAAAGTGTAAATATATAGACGCGTCTAGTCAAACCAGACAACTTATATGAGTACAGTTTGTAAATAAATAGACATGTCTAATTGTGTACACATGATGGACTCAAAAAGTGCCAAGTGTTGCATTGTCACTCTTATTCACACTTTGTTCACCCTCAAAACTTGCCATTAATTTACATTTTGTCTGCCTATTTCACACTTCACAGGTTGTTTGGGTATCTAAAACAGCAGATAAATTAAATTGAGGATATGTTGCCATGACGACTATAATAGGAAAAAGGTATTGATCCTTCATTACGTCACTGGACACCCGCTTTAGTTCAATGGTAGTATTGATGTGGCATACTAGTAACCCAGATAAAACTAACATGTTATTTATCAACCTACAACGTATTTCATTAATTTCTTCCTCTATTCAAAGTTAGTTGGTTTGTTTCCTACCACAGTAGGTTGATGTTATTGATGTTGTCTGTTCAACGGATCTAAAGTATCTTGCGTCAACAACTGTTTACAAATACCTGTATCTTTCGGATGGAAGATTGTGTAATTGTTTAAGCTCAATAAGATAGAACTGTCTTGATGTTTGTATTAAAAATTGTGACTATGGTGTTGGCTGATATCTGGTTTGAGTTCTAGATGTTCTGCAGTCATAGTAATGCTGTCATTCTGATTTTTCGTGTTAATCCCTGTTTTTACTTCTGCATCAGATCCTCCTTGTTTGTTGATGATGATGTTGCCCAGGCATGTGAGCATTTCCATACCATCCAAAACATGACCATCAGGTGTGATTTGGTCGGCGTCATATTTAGTGTTCTTGCTTTTCCTCAAACTCGTTTCATTGTTTAATGCTACTTTCGGAGGCTACCAAAACACTGGTTATTTCGACCTGCATTTATAGCTGTGTGTGTGTGGGATAGTAAAGGTAGGTCATCTGTGAAGTTCAAGTCGTTCAGTTGCATTCAAGTTGTCCAGTGTACCCGGTGCTTTCTTTGAGATATTGAAGGTTTCATGACCCAACCAATGACGAAAAGGAAGAGGAAGGACCAAAGCGAGCAACCTTGTACGACTTCAGTCTACACTTGGAACGAATCTGTTTGCTGCTTTCCGTAAACAAATATGCACCACTGTGTTGGCGTCCCATTTCAACACTATTGGTAAATGACAGTTAAATAGTTGAACAACTGAAATTAAATAAGGGCATTACAATAAATAAACTGCCTTATTGTATAACCAATAGGTTACTTTAATATTATTAACTACGATACAATAAGTAGTAGTGATTATCTAGTTCATTCAAACTTTAAATCAACATTGATACAAAAGTTAATCAAGTAGCTGATTTTCTCTTATGAGTAGATACACTCTACATAACATAACACTTAAACAATTTAATTACACTTCTTTGTACTTAAGATATTACGTGTCGGCAAGATATGGTTGATATTAACTTATTATCACGAATTGGTCTAAATAAGATAACAATCAAAAATTTTACTGACTGCGTGATTAATGCAACTGTTTGATGCTTATGATATAATCAACCGTTTGATAGATACTAAATGATTGCAGATTATACTGAAGCATTAAATTGACAATCGGTGTTGATACTTTAATTTTTGTGTTTGAGAGATGATGAGATATTTATGGTATTAATGAGTAGTGACGTAAGTAGAATGAATAGCGAATGTGTTATCTATCCGATTCCTTTACTATAAATACACATTGAATTACATAAGAGATGTATTAAGTAGTTGGAGATGTTGTTCATTACATTCTTGGCTATTTTATGCATTCACTCATTTGGTAAGTCAAGTAGAACAGAACGAAATATTGTCTAGTATTCAATGCACAATGTTGTAATGATGAATGTATTTTTTGTGTATGATTGACCAATGCTGAGGTGCAATTAGTACTATTCATTCTCATTTGTGATAAACTTTAGGTAAATGTGTATTCAACAGAGAGCGTTGATAGTGAAGATGCTGGTTTCGAAATGTTGACTGATGTTATACCATTTCTACTGTTGTTATCAATTAATAATGTAATCGTAATGTTTCAGTTTTGACTTATCCTAATAACTCAACAAACAGTAAGTTGTTGCAATTAACACATTTTGTTTATTTTCATTAACGACTTATATTCATATCAATGCTGGTCAAATTGTAATGGTTTATTTCGAATGAAGTGGGTATGAAATCAAGAATAATGAATGATTGATATGTTGGCTGTCGAAAGACGATTGGTTTACTTTTAGAATTGTGTGTCGGTAGACTATTTCATGTATTTTGGTTGAACATAAATAGGCATTTCATTTCTACTGTTGTTAGATTTGTTTTTGTCCTATCATCCCGGTTATTGTTATAGGAGTTAGTATATTGTTTCTTATTTACGGACAATGGCTAATCAGTTGTGTATACGTTACACGAGTTGCCAGGACGCTGTTACTGCTATCTTGTATTAATGTTAGTTTTGCGATTAGATGACTTACTGGTCAGCATATATGTATATTAATTGAAGAGTTCGAAGTATAACTTGATTAGATCTAGTGGTCATCTCAATAGTTATTTCCTATTCACTACGGCTTTTTAAAAGGCTTGAGGGGATGATATCCATTTCAAGGAAGGTAAGTGTGTGCATACTGATTGATCATACTCTACCATCATCATTACCTTTCACATTGACTTCATGACGATAATGAAATTGTAGACTTAGTGATAGTCGTCGTTGAGCGACCATAGGATTGTTGTTGTGTAATATCTGACATGGGAATTGAATCGTCCTGTTGATTCATGATTGACAGATTATGTGATGACTGTTGTCAGAAATGTGAAATATGGTTTAGTTATTGCCTTGAATTATGAATCAACATATGCAGCCAACAATGTGGCCATGTTGATTGCAATTTATCTGATATTTTGCTTAGTATTTAACAAATCAATCCTTCGATTGCACTTTAAATGGAAGGTAAAAAAATTTGTATACCGTTTTGTGTTCTTGGCGATTAGTATAGTAATGTGAATTTACTACTGACTAACTTACTTCTAATCTGAAAGTGTTAGAACGATGCCATTGATGTTAATTAGGTCTTAAGCTTAACAGCGTATGTTGACGTATGATTGCCGTTAACGGACTGTCTTGATTGATTGTTAGTTAACAAGTATGAAAAATGTTATATCGTGGGTATCAAGTTGAAATCGTAATGTGTATTTTATCGTTTTTGAAATATTTTATATGGACATTGCGAGAGTTGTGAAGTGTATGTTGGAATTGTGATGCCAATACATCATTATATTTTGTGAGTGTGCAAATTATGTTGAAGTCTATTTCTGAATTCCACCCACCAGCTTGCCATATTACAAGATTCTTCCAACATTAACTTTGTTTCACTGATGTTATTGATTGATGTCAACCAATGTAATTTCTTTCAGGCACCGCATCGAATACATCTATCGATATGTTGGTCAATTATAAATAGTTGTTTGACAGTTTTTTTTCAAAATGTTTAGTTGAAATTGATGTCTTTCAATTTTATTAGTTGAGGTTTATTTAACTCAGTTAATTTGCGAAACTCTAAAGCGATTTACTAATTGCCATCGGTGTTTAGCTGACTTTCAACTGATACGGTAATTGTAGTCGTGAATGTGTACTTTTCAGTAGTTTGATGATTTCTTGGATATGTGTTCTATTCACCTATAACGTCGTTCATTAATTTCTTCCTCTATTCAAAGTTAGTTGGTTTGTTTCCTACCACAGTAGGTTGATGTTATTGATGTTGTCTGACCAACGGATCTAAAGTATCTTGCGTCTGCCTATCTTGTCTGCCTATTTCACACTTCACAGGTTGTTTGGGTATCTAAAACAGCAGATAAATCAAATTGAGGATATGTTGCCATGACGACTATAATAGGAAAAAGCTAGTGATCTTTCATTACGACACTAGACACCTGATTAAGTTCAATGGTAGTATTGATGTGGCATACTAGTAACCCAGATATAACTAACATGTTATTTATCAACCTACAACGTGTTTCATTGATTTCTTCCTCTATTCGAAGTTTGTTAGTTAGTTTTCTACCACAGTAGGTTGATGTTGTTGATGTTGTCTGTCCAACGGATCTAAAGTATCTCGAGTCGAAAACTGTTAATAAACACCTGTATATTTCAGATGAAAGATTGCGTAATTGTCGATGTTTAAGCTCAATAAGATAAAACTGTCTTGATGTTTGTATTACGAATTATGACTTTGGTGTTGGCTGATATCTGGTTTGAGTTCAAGATGTTCTGCAGTCATAGTAATGCTGTCATTCTGATTTTTCGTGTTAATCCCTGTTTTTACTTCTGCATCAGATCCTCCTTGTTTGTTGATGATGATGTTGCCCAGGTATGTGAGCATTTGCATACCATTCAAAACATGACCATCAGGTGTGATTTGGTTAGCGTTATATCTAGTGTTCTTGCCTTTACTTAAACTGGTTTATCGCATAATGCTACTTTCGTAGGCAATCAAAACACTGGTTATTTCGACCTGCATTTATAGCTGTGTGTGTGTGGGATAGTAAAGGTAGGTTATCTGTGAAATTCAAGTCGTCTTTTTGCATTCAAGTTGTCCAGTCCACTCGATACTTTCCATGAAATATTGAAGTTATCATGAACTAGTTAATGACGAGAAGATAAATAGGGAGAGTACACAGCTGAAAATTGTCATAACTTTGATGAAGTTGTATTTAACGTTCACACATTGATCTCCATAGTTAACTTAAATTATTTCTTGCAGGAAACCAATATCCTGATGTAGTACAATGTAAGTAAATGTATGGTGAATATAAAAGATAACTATCCATTCCATATTTTTCGTTACTTTATTAAGTACGTTACAGTTGCCATGAAATGTCTTTACTGAGAGTCAATTTTGTAAATAAATCAATAAAATGACTCTAGCTTAGAGATTTAGTTATCCCTCTAAGTTAGTTTTGGAGTTCAACATTTGTGAAAATGTCTCTACTTAGAACTTTAGTTAGTTGTTACTAGATTCCTCAGTAAAGACAAATTTTGCTTAACTCAACAATGTCAACGTTTGTCATATGAACGTCATTTGAGGATTTCTTTCATAGATTCCTTCTGTAGGGATCTGGTGCATAGGATTCAACCGCTTGACTGGCCGTGACTTCACATTTCACAACATCTAAAAGATACTACTTTCTTGAATTTACAAATCATTTTAATGATTGTAATTATTAACCTTTGAGGAATGATGAACTGATTATGTTACACAGGGTTTTATCAAGAGTTGAATAAAAGGATGAATGTGACACAAACTTCTCCAGAAAGAACAACATATTTTATTATTCTGTTGGCATTCTTTTTACCCACCGAATTTCATCTTTCATACTTTATTTGAAGGTCCATGGGACTGTCGTGATCATAGTAAGTGAATGTGTACATGTTACTATATAATTTGTATTATTCAATCTGACCTATCCACCTACATTTACGCTCACATTGAGCCAACGGTAACTGACGATTATTGAAGGCTACTTCTGTATACAGGTGTCTAGTTGTATAACTGTTCAATGGTTCTAATCACAAACCTTCAACAGTAAGGGGTGCAGAGAATGCTTCAGAGTACTGCAATGTTACTTCACTTTTGCATGGAACTTCTTGACAGTGTGTATACACACTTCAAGTCTCTTTATAAATATGTTATAACCTGACTATCGAGTTCATGTTAAGAGATCTTTGAAAATAAGTTCCTTGTTATGAAATGCATCTTGTCAACAACTGATAACCAACTTGTGTACTCATTTGAAATCACCTATTTGTCATTAAAAAAACTATGAGCAGATTATTAGGTGTATGTACATGAACAAGTAGTAAATGCCAAAATGTTTCTTGATTGCATCATCTCTTGTTCAGCTTCATAAGAAATAGGCCGTCCTAGTGATTGGATAGTCAAATGCCATTAGAACAAAGATGAAGTAAACATGTTCAGCCTGATATGTGCATATATACAGAAATACTTGTAATTATTATTATTGTCAATCATGATATCACGAATCAATATGAATCAGACAACCATTGATCACCTGGAAGCACTAGACAGCTGTTCAGTTCTAGTATGGGACTCTTCAGCAGTGTGCATTCACGACCCCATCAGGGGATCGAATCCAGGACCTTCTGGCTCCGCGGTGAAGGCTTTACCATTGAACCACTGAGTCGGCTCCTAACGGTTAAAATTTTTAACTCCGTCCATTCGTCATATGGTAAAGTGTTCACCGCGGTGCCAGAGGGTCCATGGTTTGATAAGTGATGGGGTTGTGGATGTGCACTGCTGAACAATCCCATACTGGGGCGAAATAGCTGTCCAGTGCTTCCAGGTGATCAATGGTTGTCTGATTCAGATTGATTCGTGATATAAGGATTGACAGTTAACTATCTTCACAATCCTCCAATTGCAATTATTATTGTTATTATTTGTAGCTAAGTATAGGGAAATCTGTAAGTTGCATGAGTAACAGCTGTTTCAACTAGTAGATATAAACATAAATATATTGATTTTTATCTTAACAAAATCAATTTGTTACGTAATTTATAAATAATTTCATTTATTACTACTTTGTGATTTTTTAAAAACTACATACTTTTTTAAGTTGGCTATAAAAATAAATATACAGTTAAAGTAGTGTGTACTGCTATCAAGTGAAATTAGGAAGTTTGCTAACCACATCAGTAATGTACAGTGACAATGTTACGATGTGATTGTTGACTAATTATTGGGTTTGGCCTTGTAAGCGCTAACATAGTGAGTAGTAGAAACAAGAATGTCTGATTGATGCCCTTACGTCAACCCGACGCCTACTCAACCTCATGCCAGAGATATAAAGAACACACAATAATGAACAGCCAGATAGAATCAAGCTATATTACGCATTGTTTTATACTGACAGAGTATTATTAAAAACCAAGAACCACTGGACAGCTTTTTTGCCCTAGTACGGGAATCCTCGGTAATGCACACCCTAGATTCTGCCCAAGTGGCTATTCAATTAATTTGAATCAAAATACCGATCTTCATAAACCATCTCGATTCAATTATATTAATCAGCTCACTGGTAACTAACTTCACGATTTCCATGAAGGTCTAGTGAGAAGTCGTGACTGGTAGAGTTTAGACTTGTCAAAATGTGGCAGTTACTAATAGTGACAGTCGGTGACAGTCTCGCTGTATCACAAAGACATGAAATTAAAAATTCTACGATTGGATGTCGACTCAGTTGTGCAGAGGAATAGGCGTTCACTAAACTAAAATCCCCCTGATGAAAATCTGTTGTGTACACTGCCAAGGATTCTCAAACCAGGACAAAACAGTTACACAGTGATTTATTGTTTTTAGCAGTACCTTACCAACATTAATCTGTGACGTATTCAACAAACTGAAAAAAATATCAATCTTCACAAACCATCTCAATCCAATGCTTTATATATGCATAAAACTTGACCACTCAGTTAACCAATTAGGTAATCAACATCATTACAAAATATTAGTAACAATGAGAATGAACTAAAGTAATGTGTACACAGCTGATTAACCGTAGTTCACCAATGAGAAATGAAAAACTACGAGTTAACGTGTTACATTGAAGGATGAATCGAGTGGGGTAGTATTAATAATAAAAATAAAATGCTCACTTTCCAAACAACCACAAAAACTGTTCTACAAGATAATAAATGTTCTTTAGATGTACAAAATATTAAACAACCAGATCTCATACGAAATGGTATGTTATATAATGTTTAGACCAATATGATATAAGAAATCAATTAAGTAAGCATAACACATTCCATAGATAACTTACTGAATGAAAACCCCCAGTGAAAACAACAATGAATCAATTGGACTAAAATCAATCATTACAACCTAAACATTAACTACTATCCTGATCATCGTACTATATCATAAATTGATGAAAGTGGGAATACCACCATCGGATAATTTTAGTCTAATGGTGTAGAGAGTGTTCATGAAACTGAGGCTAGTGGGGTGTCCCACATTTAGAAAAAACAGCTGTCGAGTGGTCACAGCTTAATAATATTATCCTACCAACATCAATCTATGATGAATTCAATCAGCTGTAACTTAATATTAGTTTTCACAAACCATTTGAATTCCATTACCTTCATCTGCATTAATTGAATAAAGTCACTTCTGTGTTAACCAGTCTAGTCTATGTATATGTCTAGTGTATGTCAATTGATGAAAATTTTGTTTAAAATAGACACATTTTATTAAAAAGTACAAATATACTCATATATCGTTACATCATAATCAATCATTACATGAAACTGTGTACTTATAACTGTATTGTTTTAATTCACATCTAAACTTCCCCTTGATTTACTCAATTCTCTCCCACCTCTTAATAATAACATTGATAGGTGATACAGTTTGTAGTGATAGTGAGTGTATATTCGTATTTGAATAATAAACAATTAAAACATTGAAGTTTTTCAAGATACTTTGTAAATATCACATCATCAAGTTGAATATCGTAATTTGTTTTTCTTTGTAAACTGAATGCACTATTGTGATATGATGATGAATTGCATACTCTTACGTCGCGATAAAATGCCCACTCATATATGCAAACTAGCCGCATCTCTAATTCAGAAATTTTTCTGCGTCAACTGATACTCGTAACTGTGACCAACAACTCGACAACTGAATACGCACCCCACGCCAAAATCAAGAAGACACGAACGCAGCACTAGAAAGATTTGATTCTATAATATCCCAACTCTGTAAATATAGTTACAAAAGCGACCTTGTAGAAATTACAGTAATTAGCATACTAAAATGACGCTACAACCAAACATAATTAACAAGGTCCGAGTGGAGGAAATAAAGAGCAGTACCGGTTACCGCTTACTTTACAATTAAATGAAAAATAGCAGAATTGAGAATAATTACATGAATAATGACTAGTTTCTTCTCTTATTAGCACATACGATAGTAAAGAAACGCCAAATACGAATGTGCAATAATGCTAGATTGTGAATCTTCACAGAATTATTTTATTTGGTAAGTAGAAGACACTGATAATGATCCAGTATTGCTGTCATAGGGCATTACATATATACTTCAGTTTTGTAAACAATTCTCTTTGAATAGATAGTTTAAGAAGCTTCATGACCAGCAGAAGGTGGATACAGTTGAGTTATAAGATGAGATCGAACAATGTTTATAGTATTAATGGGATAATCCTCTGTAAATTATTGACTTATTATTATTGATAGACTATACATTGTGAAACTTGTTGATATGCTAATATTGAATTCATTTGCATATTTCCATCAGATACTAATAAAGTTTTTGCCACATGTGAGTTAATTTGACATCATTCTTATTACGTAATGAGTTATAAGATGAATTAGTTGTTTGGTACTCTGTAATTTATTGATTAATCTCAATTCTACCACTTGGCAACACGAATCCTTGATTCCACTTACAAAACATAATCATTGTTTACAGCGATTTTGATTTACCTATGTACTGAAACAATCTACTAAAGTAGGTAACAGTGATTTACCAATTTCATTCTCCCAATTAAATTGTGCGGTTTCCTTTACATTATATATCAGATAATAGGCGATTTGTTTTGTCTTTATATTCCATGCATATTAATTGATCAAGAATGAAGATTCAAGTCGTCTTTATTGACCTCTCAACCAACCAAGTCATATAAGGTTCAAACATTCTCTAGCGATCTTACCTAATTGTACACTTAATGTGACTGGCTCCACATGAACAAGTGAATTAATAAATAATCAAAGATGAAACAAATCTAGGTAATCTGCCTTTGTTTCCAGTTGAAACTAAAGAACGATTATTGAATAAGTAATATGATTTCCCTGTAGTAAACGCTTTTGCTGTAAAGACATACTCATTCTATCTATAAGAATTTCATTGATGTTATCATTTCTGAAGTAAAGAGAAATTTTAGGAGTATCAGTTTCTAAGGAATTGTCTAAATTGTCGATTTTATCATAGTCTGATACTCAGTTGTGTTGGTAGAATTTCAAAGAAGTTGTGTTCACGCATAATAATTTGTGAACAAGTCGTCATAATCCATCTAATCCATGTTTCAATTGATCTTTTTCATTTAGGTCTGTTTCTATGTGACATTCATCGTAAGTAGTTTAACAAAAGAAATTGGTTTTTCTATAATGTTAACTAGAGAAACTGGCAAAACTGTACTAGTTACGACTAACTATCGGGAAACTTGAAATGTCGAATGCCTCCAGTATTTAAGTTCGATGACTGGTTAGACATACATGGTGGAATTCGATAACATTACTTACCGATAATTTAATACTTTTCTTGAATGTTCACTATTTCTTGAAGAAGTATTCTTTATTAATTCAAATTAATATTAGGTAGAAGTGAATGTACAAACAATAAATTCAACATGCGATTCAGTCTGCAATCGTGTTACTGAAGAAAATTCTAGGCTAAGCTGTCAAATCAATGTGGTCGTCTTTTCGAAACTGACTTGAACACAACAAGATCGAAATATGATGTTGAATGCTGAGGAATGATGAGTGTTTATTTATAAATGCTTTCTACAGCCAGATTAGTGTCATACACTTGTGATAGACGATGTCAACATTTCTATTTGAGACTCGATTCTTCCTATTACTGATGTTAAATTTGCAGGTTGTAGAATTCCTTGTTAAAGGTGTCAATCTACTTGATATACATGAATGATTAATGTGCTGAAAGTTAGAGTAGTCCATTAAAATTTCGAACAACGTATTTCAGTTATTCTACATGCTTGGTATCCCCATACAAATAGACGCTAAACCAACTCACCGATCAGGAAGCAGATGAGTCAAACATAGCAAGATATAGTCACATTTTTTGTGACATATATCTATCCTACAGTGTTACACCAATCACATATCTTCTCCCAGACATGTCACTTCCTCTCTTTTCTGTAAGGCTTAGCCACTGGATCAGTTTACAATACCTGGCTTCATCTGCATTCTCTATACATTCCTCATCTGATTTTATTTCTGCGTTCATTTACCTCCGTCTACTACATAAGTGGTGTTTGGGATAGTGACATGTTAAAATATAAGTACCTAAATTCCATACGAAAGTGACTCATCACAGTTATTATGAATTCGAATTTTAGTGTTGTGTTGTATGATTACTATGTTATCTCACTCACTCTACGTACACCACCTTACATTTTCTGGCTTCTTTCATTGCATGTTGAATCATTTTGTGACACTTTACTCCTCCATTTTGACGTCACTTTGTACTAACGATACTATATTTTTGAAAACATTCTAATGAGTTTTCCAGGTATTATCTTGACCACTGACTTACAACCCTCTATATTATGGCTGGATGATACAGTGTATAATAGAAAAAACTGTTGTACGGCCCTTTCATCATCATTAGCCTCTGCTTTCTGTTCCTATATTCACACGTATGTTGATTTGTCGATTGCACTATCGATGACAAGATGGTATTTGAGTTTATTCTAATTATATATTCTGATAGCATTGAGTAAACCAGCAAAAACAAATTGTGTTCCATTGACTAATACTGGAAAAAATGGTGAACCAATCGCACCAACCATATAACATGAATGAAGTACAATTTAAGATGCATCCTGTCTCTCTACACAGAAAATTACCAGCTACTTAGAATGTACATTCACAACTACAAGAAAATGCTGACCATTACCTGGTCCAGCTTGTTCAATATTTAACTACATCCATGGTTTCATACTATTTCCACGGTTGAATTTTTTTACCACTACCGGCTTCTATGCAATTTCAATCCACTGAAGATTGTTCTACTTATTTGTCCATAGAAGACCATAACACATAACTGTGCATTAGTATTTTGAAAAGTATGACTACCAGAAGTCCTTAATGAATATGTTCGAGAATGGAACGCTTGAAAAGAGTATGTATTATGAAACGACTTACTAATGTCCTTAAAGAACTCACTAATCAGTATGAAAAATGGGTTATTCGTTAAATCAGATTTCAATTTCTTGAGAGTTATATGCAGAGATCTTAGCGTGTCGCAAAATATTACCTCCAAACAATACATTCGATTGCAACCATCAACCTCATCCAGTAGATAATTACAAGCTATTATCAACTACAGACTTAGTAAATGATACAAGTTTGCAAAGTAAACATCAACCAAAGTCTGTTATTAAAGCATCATCCTATATTCTAAACACCTTGCATCATATAATCAGTAAAACACCATTGGATCACATCATCTATGAATGCCGTTTTATTCAACAATGAATATTTTTTATGAACTTTAAAATATCAACATTGAAATAATAATATGAATTGCATCTTTTGATAAATAGATCGGAATGGAACTCAAACAGGTATGACAAAATTAGGATGAATTTATATCTTTACCTTGATTTTGTCATAGACTAAAACTGTTCAGTCTATATTGCTATAAGTTCATTCTGAGCGGATCATTTCGATATAGAGATAATTCATAAGCATTGCTTAAGTTGGTTTGTGACTGCAAGTGGAATACAGCATGCGCATTTTGTCCCATTCTTGATTCATCAGCTGAATGTTCTTGCATCACAATTTTGATATTCACAATGGAACTTGAACTCAGTACATTCCGTGCCAAACGCCATCGCATTCACCACTAGGCTACTGAGTCCAGGCACATCCAGCTTATGAATCTTAAACGGAATGAAACGCTTCTTCTGCATTCAGATTTCCTGTCACAGTCCAACTTAAACAATACGGGCTAGACATATTCTGTAACTTGACATTAAGCCAATAGTTTCAGATGTCGCTCAAACCCTTGTAGAGAAGTTGGTTTACCATCAACACAGAAAGGAAATATTAAAATATTCATACATAATTATCAAAAGATATAAGGTTATTAAGTGATAATTATACATTCCATACACTTTAGAAGAATCAATGTCGTGACACTTTGCAAGTATTTCATAGCTTAGATCTCTTGTCACTACAATTCAGCCAGTTGTATTATCAGTTCAGGATACACACTTGTTTAGAAGCTTCAAAAATTACTAAGTAATGATACTAGTATTAAACTATAAGTTAATGCGTTTCATACGGGTGTGTTTTGCAGATAACTCCCCTTCCAAAATAGTGACTAATCGTATTTAGAATGCATATATCGAAGTGAGATCATTCAACTTTACTAATTTTTACAATTCATAAGTGAAAAAAGAATAACATGTTGATATGAGAAAGTTGTAATTCGCAGAAGTTGTGGTTGTTACCCCCCACCCCCTCTTCTGTACTGTATGTTTTTGTTACTATGAGTACGACGACTGATTACGATTTAAAGAACAATAAGCTTGGTAAAAACCGATAGCGGAAAACACAGACATCATGACCGTTGTTCAATGCCAGCATATCTGCTTTGTGGGTTCTTATTCTCAAGTCGGATAGAAAAATACACGATAAGAGAGGTAAAGACCAATCGATCAATTATATCTTATTCATTCGTTTATATAAACACATCAAATCAACAAAAAAAATAACATTTATACGAAAGCAGGATAATAATAACTAAGAACTGTGGGAACAAAAATACACAATTAATCAGTAATTATTGCTAAATATAAAATAGTACGGTAAAAGTTCATGGGTCTAGATGGAGGTTAGGATGAAGGTAACATGACAGTAATACAAATAAAATAGTTAATTTACACACAACTAAGATGATCAAAACAGCCCACTGTTGAACGATTCTAGGAGATAATCAATCTCCCATAAAATCCTCACATATGTTTCCATTTGTTGGTATGTGTGCCCAGGTTAATACCATACTGTTGAGTTCCCGGTAAGCTGTTTGATTTATATTGTTGGAGCTCGTCAGTTCAGATCTATATATGTCGCATTTTTATTTTTGGTTTGTTAACCATACATGTACCCTGATGTTGTCTTGAGTATGAATAACACGTTGTGACTAACAAAGTTTGCTTTCCGGATAGTATATATAAGTGATAGATTCTTACGTAGTGACGAATCCACCAACTTTGTTTCTGAAAAAATCGAAGAATCAAAGATTGAAAATAATACAAACTACCTTATGCCTTCTCATTAGTAACTTAATCTTAATTGTAGTATTTTATTGCATGAAGATTGTTGACAATCATTTGTGATAGAAATGATGACTAAATCTGACAATTCGGGTTTCTAGGAATATTTCTATTCGTGGTAGTCAAGTGAATGGTTTTTGATCTTTGTTATGACGTCAGAAATTGGTTGATTGGATGTCCGAGTGCCAATTGATAGTGCCTAGCTGGTTAGTGCTCGCCTGCCCTGTGCCCACTTAGTCCCAATCCGAAATAAGAAGAATGCGAGCCAATAGGTCAGCCAGAGAGAATCATATTATATTTCAAGCATTCTTTTATATATACATAAAGTCAGACCACACAACAAACCAATTAGAAAATTAACATGAATACAAAACGAGGGAAATAGTGGTAGTGAATAGGAACAACTTGTATACAACTAATTAACTGTAGTCCACAACAAGAGACAATATAATAACAGTAATTATGCTAAACGGTAGGATAGGGCAAGCGGAGCGTAACAATAATAGAAACAAATGTTAACATTACAGACAGTTCGAATAAATGAAATAGTGTTCAAAACCACAGTTCTGAAAGTTTGCTACACTTCTTTGTGGTCCGACCTAACAATCTTACAGG
Source organism: Schistosoma japonicum (assembly GCA_025215515.1). Classification (NCBI taxonomy): domain Eukaryota; kingdom Metazoa; phylum Platyhelminthes; class Trematoda; order Strigeidida; family Schistosomatidae; genus Schistosoma; species Schistosoma japonicum. The sequence goes on along the minus strand of CM046063.1, from coordinate 41,320,296 downwards.
CAATCATCTGTTAAACTAATCTAAATATCTTTCATTATTTTTGTAAATTGATATATTTTGAAAGGATTCGATCTCTGTAAGTGTACAGTTGTATAACACACATTATTCTCTATGCTGTGAATTATGATTCAAATGTGATTCTACTTCTAGATAATACTCAATGCTTAATATTCTATGGTCCTTCAAATACTATTTAATTTTTCACGAACATTATTGAGTAGTTTTTATAGTTTTGTCAACTTCTTGGATCGACATAAAGTCGACGATTTTAAATAAAGTCATGTGAAAACTAATTATCTTATTCACTCAATGACAAATAGGGTGTTGAGTTGAATATCCGCATCAATAACTTCATGGGCATCTCATGTAATGAAAATTAACTGGGTGTTAGCACAAAATGAGCCTGATGAAAGCATGCTAAAAAAACATGCTCACGAGCTGTGTTGTGATTGGTCCATTTTCAACCAACCAGAGCCAAAGTCTAATCGGGACGTTTCTGTAATACTCTATACCGATGTTTATATAAACTCTAGTGCAATTATTCGCCTTGCTTTTGCCTTCTGATGTTACTTTCTCAATGCATCTTGCTACCTGCTCTACTCTTGTTCTCATTTGGGATCACGTCACTGTCGTTGTTGAACAGAAAAATACTAAGCAAGATTAATACATATTATTAAGACGACTAACAGAGATTACATAGCACAACATTGAACACATTTATCACTTCCGTTTTTTGCTTACAATCAACAATATTCACCATCAAATCAATTGAAGCAACTCGTTTATATTCGAAGACATATTCATTTTAATTGAATTGTGATAGTTTGGTCACGATAAGTATTGAGCTACATTGTTGGTATTCTTTACAAATTGATGTTGGTTAGGTATCACTAAAGACCAAGAAGTAATGAAATAGTTATTAACTCTTAGTATCGCACTTCTCAGAAGTTAACACCATCGATGACTTTAAGAAAATAAAGACAATTTCAATACATACAATTCAATGGTTCAATGGTTAATATCAATCTCAATTATCAGTGAAATATACTTTCGAATGAAATTGATCATTTTGTTAGAATTTCATTATATTCAGTCAAATGTATTGTGTTTTTATGACATTTTAGGTAGAACAAAATGTTATTATTTGGAAGAAAGTAAACATCATAACAGAAGTAACTGAACATGTTGGCATATTACTAAAACACTATTTATCATGCTCTTCAACATTTCTTAATAACGCTATACAAATACAGTAATGATAACCACAGTGGATTTCTTATTATACTACTTATTTACAAGTGATCCATTTAAATATTGCTGATAAATTAAATGAAAACCTAAATATCAGTGGATATGACTCTTACTGTTGAGACAATAAGCAACAACCAAAATGTTTCAAGTTCACAGTGTGGACACCTAGTTATATCATGTTACCGATAGAGAGAAATGACAAGTTTCAAAAAAGTTAGAGGAATGAGAGAGGGATATGAATTTAGTTGCACTGAATGCAGGTGTAAGAAATTCATTAGAACGGATTCTTGTTTTGTTTGTTGCAGACTATAACTGGTACAAATCTTTGTATTAGTCATCGAATGGGTGATTGGGATTACCATAATAACAGCTGCTGCACTTGCAGATATTTCTGAAAAGGCTGTAATTCACTGATATGAATATCATCGTGAAATATATTCCAGCATATTAGTTCCTATACAAATCCAAAATGAAGGAGTAGGAACAATCGTTGAAATCTATGAAGCATTGATTTGAGAACGAGAGTATATTAGAGGACGTCAGGTTAAAGAATACATAGTAAGTAGCTCGTTGGTGTATTAAATAGTGGATTAAACAAAGAATACTGCGTAAAGATTCCAGACAAGTAGGTTAGTGCCATGCTTGGACTAATAGAAAAATGCATTCTACCTGGAACAATAATGTATAGTGACAATTGAAAACCTTATGAAACACTTTCAAACATATTGTACGTATACAGAGTTGTAGTGCATATGAAATACTTCATTGATTCATCAATGGGAGTTCATACAAATAATATCTAATCAATGTGGAGTCGAATAAGGTGTCATTCGAGACGATACTATGGATTGCAAGGAAGGGGGATATGGTGTCACCGAGATAATAGTTTGTGTAAAATGCATCGTGATTATAAGTAGACTGAATTCCAGGATAACTAACATAGGCTTTTTGATGATGTAAAACAATGTATACTGTATAACTTATCAGCTATAAGTAATTCTTTAGAAGTTGTGGATTTCCCACTGCTTTTCAGATTATGGTTAAGCCTTTAAATTATCCGTATTCCATTTTAACAGTTACATATTTCTTCTTTTTTCGTAAGGGAAGCATGTTATAATGAGTCTTGGCCTAAAGTTCCTTAATAAACCAGCAGAATTCGAGATAAAGAATGGATCGTTGGTTCTTATTAACAGAGTCGTGATTGATTCGTTCTGATTAAGGCTTTCAAGTTCATTTTACAGCTGCACAAGTTCTACCGTATAATTCATATCTACCGAAAAATCAACCACATAAACAAATTTATATTATGATGGTGAAGTAGTTGATCTGTGGTATTTCTAACAACGGTATTTCTAACAATCGGTATACCGTTCCATTTAATTGTACTATTGAAAGGATATTTTGTAACGAGCGCAGAATATTTGTGCGAGATAATGTGAATTCAAACGGTCTAAACCAAATATGAAATACATGTATATTATTAGTAATGTTAATAGGCTAAACAGAAAAATGTTCATTATAATTCAGTATACTTGGTAAGAACTGTAGCTTGCAATTTAAAGCAATATTCTCCAGATTTCGTCAATAAATGGTGGATGTGGTATCTTGAGCTGTTCTAGAACTTTATTTTTTTATCCAGAGACGAAGATATATCTCTGTCTTTGCGATCCAACTCTTTACCAATATATACTATACAGATAAACGTGTGCAGTTTTATTTACATTTAATGACAAGTAAGCGTACATTTTTGAGGTAAGCATTAACAGTAGTTGACGGAAACGGGATGTTTGTGTGAAAAGTAGACTAGATAATGACTGTGGACGATGATCGGGCTAAGCTGTGTGAATGCGGGCTGTTAAGAGAAAATAGAGTACACGGTGTAAATGAAGACAATATGTAGGCTATTTATTCCGCAATAAAGTGTAAATATGTTCACCCTCAAAACTGCCCATTTATTTACACTTTGTCTGCCTTTTTTACACTTTACAGGTTGTTTGGGTATTTAAAACAGCAGATCAATTTAATTCAGGATATGTTACTAAGATCACTATAATAGGAAAGAGGTATTAATCCTTCATTACGACACCAGATACCCGATTGAGTTCCATGGTACTACAGAAGTGGCATACTAGTAACCCAAATATAACTAACATGTGTTCTGTTTACCTACAACGTCTTTCAATAATTTATTTCTTTGCTCGAAGTTGATTGGTTCGTTTTCTACAACATTAGGTTGATGTTGTTGATGTTGTCTGTCCAACTTATCTAAAGTATCTTGCGTTGACAACTGTTTATAAACACCTGCATCTTTTGAATGATTGTGTGATTTTCCTTATTTAAACTCATTTAAATAGAACTGTCTTGATGTTTGTATTAAGAATTGTGACTTTGGTGTTGGCTGATATCTAGTTTGAGTTCTAGATGTTCTTCAGTCATAGTAATGCTGTCTTTTTGATTTTTCGCGTCAGTATCTGTTTTAACTTTTGCATTAAATCCGCCTGGTTTGTTGATGATGATGTTGCTCAGGTTTGTGAAGATTTCGATACCATCCAAAATATGACTATCAAATGTGTGATTTGGTTGGCGTTATATCTAGTGTTCTTGCTTTTCCTCAAATTCGTTTCTTTACTTAATGCTGCTTTCGAAGGCTACCAATACACTGGTTATTTCCACCTGCATTTGTAGCTGTGTGTGTGTAAGAGTTGAGCTAGGTCATCTGTGAAGTTCAAGTTGTCTAGTTGCATTCAAGTTGTCCAGTCTACTCGGTGCTTTCCTTGAGATATTGAAGTTTTATGAACCAGATGAAACAAAATTCAAAGTTTGTGTTTATAATTCAAAAAAATATTCTGTTTATAAATCTATAGTTTGTAAATGATATTGCAAGATCCTAACTAAGGGGTTAGAGAATTTACTACGAAAAACTGTCTACGCAACCCAAATTGGATGTGTCAGTTTTCAACCCACTTCTGATTCGCACAACAACTAAAGACAGAATGTCTGAATTCGCCACTCTTATGTGTATTTATCAATTTAACTACCTTAGTGTGGCCAGTTACGTGTGGTTTCCACAGATCAATCATCATGTCATAGAGTATCATCAAGTTCTACTTAAGGATACAAACTAGTGTAATAAATTAACTTCTATTCTTGCCCACATAATGAATACATGACACCCAGTAAGTCTTAAAAAATCCCTTAAAATTACTTATTGAAATCCATCAACAATTTTACACAGCTTACAATTCTGATTCTACATACGGCGGAAGCTATTGCCATGTATATCCACAAACCTGATCTATATGTTCGAAAACATAGTTTGTACAGCGAATCATTCTACCTTGGCTATTGACACACTATAGCATAGCTGGGTTGAAATAAGAATCCGTCTAACGTCTTTCTTCTTCTTTTTCTTCTTCAATATTTTTCAAATCTTTCAACGTAATGCGTTTCACTGTCATCTCTTTGTTCATACGTAACTATTATTGAAATATTTTTTTTAACGCTTTCATCTCCCCCTCGCTCGTTTGTTGATACTTATTATTGTCATCATCGCTATTATTTCTCCAACACCAGTGTATCTGAAACCTGTCTAGCTATTTAATATATGTAGTTCATTTGCTTCATTCTTACAGTTCTATAGAGTTAATATTCAACCCCTTATCATAACAATCTGTTTATTGAATCGAGACAGTTTGTAGAGATCGGTATTAAGTTTAGTTGGTTGAATACGTCACAAATCGATGTTGGTATGGTACCAATGAAAACTTAGGAGTTCTGAACATCTGTTTCGTCCTAGTATATGACTCCTCAGCAGTTATTAGCCCGGAGTGATTCATCCCTAGAGGCTATATTTAGACAAACACCTAACCCTCTACACTCCTGGACTGGCATCCGATATTAAAATTTTAACTTTCATCAATTTGTGATGTATAGCGCGACGATCATCTATTGTCATTGGTAATAACCGTCTCACATATGTTTGTTCATTTTCTTACTTTATATTACGTAGTCAGTCAATTTATTATCGACATGCTTCATATTCATCAATCCATGATTTACGATCTTCTGTTAGTAGTCACGTTCAGTTAATACTTAGTATACAACATATCAATTTTATAAATTTGGTGATTGATTGATATGCAAATGAAGTTCGTTGATGGGTAGAGAGTTTTTCTAGATGTCGAAAACTTATAAATGAAAAAAACAATTGATTGGAGGTATTTCTTCTCAGCTAGTTCTTCATCAAGGCTTTACATTATTTTACATATGATCTATAGTAAAAATAAGGTCGATACCGATCAAGTAGTGACGTATCAGATTAGAATAAATCAAGTGCTTGGAAGTAACAGTTGTCCAGCAATTTTTGGTGATTACTGACTGTATTATTCAGACCGATTTGCGATATCAAATTAAAAATACAATAATCTACACAACACTCAATTACAATCATTATTAACTCATCAGGGATTAAATGTGTGAGGTAATTCCCAGAGTCCTAGTGAAAAGACGTGACATGAGGAGTTTAACAGATTTGGGTGTTAGGCAGTTACCTGGAGGCAGTTACCGGCGGCAATCGATGAGGTCACGCAAACGGATCGAAAATATCAACTACTGAGAGTTTTTACTTAGTTGTCTAATAGTAAAGTGTTAACCACGTAAACAGAGTGTCCTGGGTTTGACCTCTGCCGTCGTTGTGAATGTGCACTGCAGAAAAGTTGCATACTAGTACGAAACACACGTCTTATGCATACATAAATACACTCTTGTCATAAATGAATATAATGAAAGGGAAAACCGAAACACAAGTTTAGTGCTCCCTGCTTTTTAATGATGCCCTATCAACATCAATCTGTGACGAATTCACTTAGTCAAAACCTAATGCCAATCTTCACAAATCACCTCAATTCAACTGATGGAGTAATTCGTTGAAATTCTGGATGCTGAAATTTCATATTGTACCAAATATAATATTGAATGAAGCTATTATTATTATGCTTCAATGTATTTCGTTGAATGGATGATTCTACTATTGAAGATCTAAAATTCATATAGAAAGTTAAAAAGTATAATTGAACTCCTTTATTTAATGAAGACTGTATCAGAGAGATGGTTACCATGTAGTCGGTAAATGCTGTTTACTTGAAACCAAAATATGTAACTAAGTAGTTAAAAGTGATTATATGTTGTCATTCATAAGGGTAGCATCATATGTTTTCATGGAATCATGTTGACATAATTGAAAAAAGGTGAAATAAAATAAAATGAATCAGGTTTTGTATGTATGGTATCATGTCAAATAATAATTTTAGCAAAATAAAAATTTAGAAAATGAGTTTGACACGATTTCAAGGAAGATGGACTCTTGGTATTATTGAATGTTGTTTAGTAAGACTGAATTTCATTAATGGCTGACATTGGTTCTGGAATTGACTAAGTGATTCATTTTGTGTTTCTGCTAACAATCTTTGTACGATCGTATTGTCAGTGGTGAAATTACAAATTGTGTAGTAATAGTATGTCTTTTATTTCGAATGGCTGATTGTGAATAATACGGTTACGGTCATTTACGAATTGTGACTCACCCTTGGTTTAGAACAGGACTTAAATAGTATTTGAAGGCTCTATTATCGACTTATTCACAACAATTTAGTCAAGCCAATTCAACACACTAACTTTGCTGATCAACTGGTGACAGGGAATCTTGCTGAAACCTTGAGATGGTTTACTTACAAAGAATCATTTTGATATTGTCAGTTATCAAGCTTTCATAGCTTAGTTCATATCAATAGTGAGAGAACTTTAATTATATTCCTCTATACAGACATCCGAAAAATTCGCAATCCTGACATCATAGATGATAAGTTCAACATTGTAAGGGAAATGGTTATTGAAAATAGATATCCATCTAGGTTGATTGACAACAACATGAAGCTTGATAATCCAGACATATCAAAAGCCTCCGGACTGAAGAAAATACTGTACATGAATATTGATTCTAACGGTAACACAGCTGCAGATATTCAATAAACAAGGATTTCTACATCATGTAAAATAGTGTTTTTCACACTGACCTTAAAATTACTTCAATTCAGTGGTTCATTATTTGAGAATAACCTAAACGACAAACTCTATCATCAGACCACTTTCATGTGTATTCATTGATTTACTTACTCCATATGTAGGTCATTTGATGAAATTTCCATTTGAAGGGTTCAAAGACATTATTCAGCATGGTCGAAACGAGATGACATTCGATGAATAATAAGCTTAATTGTTGAACAATATTTAAGCTTATAACACTTTAACACAGAAGTTTCTTCCTTTAAAATTATTTATAAAATTAACAGAAAACTAATAAGGACAGTAATCTTTTGTCTGCTTTTATTTGCTGAAGCCTTAGATATGAACCTACTGGAACGCAGAATTATGTATCCAGAAAAAGCTTGTTCAACTTCTACTTTCACTAAATTTTTAAATCAGAAATTTTCTTCAAACATTATTTGCCCCCTCTCTCTATATTTACTTTTCACCATGAACCGTTACAGTCTCGTGTGCATCTACGACCACAACAAGGATCAAGTCGACAACCTTCAGGTTTCACAGCAAACCGTTAACCACAGAACAATTTAGGTGGCTCCTAAGGATTAATATATAAAATTTCAGTTGATTAATGATACATTTTACCCACTAGTGACTAATATCTGGAGGTAATTTCTGGAGTTCTAGTAGTAAGGCATAACCAGTGTAATTCAATCATGTCCAATATGGGGCAGTTACCAACCTAAGAGATTGGATAAGGTTACGCATATATATCACAAACTGACTGAAGTTAAACATATCAGTCGTTGGAAGCTGATTAAATTGTCTGATGGATAAGTGTATGCCGTTAAGCCTGAAAATCTTGGATTCAACCATCATTGTTTGGTCGTGAATGTGCACTACTAGAGAGCCCCATAATAAGACATAATATGCATCTACGGTTTCCTGACCGTCAACAGCTGTCGAATTCAAACCAATTTATGGTTTCAAATTATTGATTATTGTTATAAGAAACGCATTTGTTCGCGACTGTATAGCGCTGAAAATGAATCCACTGAATCATATTGTTGTTCTGTTTTTTTTATTATAAACTATCCTGAAATTATCATAGACCACTTCAGTTAGATTTTGTAACCAACAGTCGAACCCTGAATAACATTATGTTAGAAGTCATATACATATTCAATAAGTATATGCGGCTCGTTACTTTTACTTATTGATGTAACATCTAAATCATAAATACCCTTAAGGTCTCAAGAAGTCATGCAGCAGACTTGATGGTATACAACTTACTTTAAATTTAATGATCTCAATACTTAATTATTCTACTGAAGCTGTTCACATTATCTCTAGAAACTGGAATCTGTTGGAATAATTGTAAAGTCACGCATATGTTACTTAACAACAATTCCAGAGACAGGATTACCCTGTATAATTATTAACCATTACATATTTTGTCAGTTACATCTGAAGAACAATCGAAATAATTGAATGTAATGAAACGTAAGATTATTTACGTTGAAAGGAGAAAACTTGTCCTTCTTCCTTATCATAGTTTCCTTAAGATAAAATCTTGCATATGTCAATTTGAATACTTTGACTTCATCTTTACTAAACGTCGTCATCAGTACGTAGTATTATTATTAAAATTCATTACAAAATCTATTTAATTATCTATCAGTTTCTTAAAGATCAGAGATTCTTTAATTTAATGTCTTAGTTCATTTTCAAATCATTTATATGATACCAATGAAATAGACTCCTCTCTATCAAATGATCGACCATCTGTATGCTCATTTAATTCAAGTAGGTCCTTCGATCATAACAAAATACATAAATGATTTATGAAATCGCTACATAATATATAAACACTTTTTGTATATTGATAATCTGAATAAAGTCAGCTTACTCTATCCTACAACAGCTTACTTATATAGTGAGTTCAACTAGGTAGCTATTTGATACTCAGAATTGAATTCAAAACTATGAGCTGCAAAATGTGAATGAATAGAGGTTTTGATCATTCCATAAACCATTACAAGGAATCTAGGCTACATTAAGTTGTTGATTTAGCACACACATATTCTTACAACCATTTTATTCACAAAGTAGATAACAACTCAGATATCGAAGAAACACTGGCGTCTGGATTATGTACTTGTATTCTGCTACAAAAAGTATACATTGGATCACCGTTAGAAGACTGCATTTTAATCAAAGTAATGTATGCAAACTTTTATTGAAATCTGTTGACTTACATTATTTATTCTTAAAAAAGTAAGAAAGAATGTTTTAAGAATCAGCACAACTAAACCCTTCATTCAATTGTAGAATGCAAGGTTCGATGAATTCATTTTACCAAACAATGCTTATCTAATGATATTATTGGTAAATATTCCATTTCAAACATGTGGGAACTCAACCAGTCACAACATCTCACTTGAATTTTAGGCACACTTTGAAATGATCAACAGTGCATTCATTTAATATCATGAATTAATCTAAATTAGACAATTATTGATCACCAGAAAGCACTGGACAACTATTTTGTTCTAGTATGGAACTCTTCAACAGTGCACATATATGACGTCTTTGAGGATCGAACGCAGGACTCTTTGGATCCGCAGGGATTATCAATAGTTGAGTTATGATCATTGTCTTTTCTTTTAGATCGTTTATATTGTATCAGTAAGTGCATCAGAACAAACCTATCATCACTAACTGCAATTAAATGCATTCATGAATATACTACAATATTTCATCCTGTAAATATGCAAATGTTTTCTATCAATCTTCATGAATTTATGTACTCTCTGTAAAACATATTTTACACCTAGTAGGATGAATTTATATATTGCCATTGATTTCTTATGGACTGCAGCTGGTTAGTCACTGTTGCTATATGTGCATCATGAGCGAGTTTCTTCGATATAGCGAATATTCACAAGTAACATTTAAGTTGGATTGTGACTGACAAGTGGGATCCAGGACGCACGTTTTGTTCGATTTGAGACTCCTCAGCTGGATGAACCTGCATCCCAATGCTGACGTTCACAGTGGGATTCGAACTCAGTCCGTTTCGTGTAAAACGACACTGCGTCTATCACTAGACCCCTGAGTCTAGAATACTAGTCTATGTACATTCAGCCGATGAGTCTCAAGTAGGACTGAACGCTCGTTCTGGATTCCACATGCCAGTCACAATCCAACTTAAACAAATCCTAAACCGTTATATTACATTAGTAAATGATGTACAAAACCATTTAGGGTGTTAGGCAGTCACCCATTGATGATAATCGTTGAGGTCGTGTAAACATTGATTGAGCTATAAACATAAGCCATTGATAATCAGCTAAGTGATCAACTAGTTAGGCGTTCTCAATGAAGCTTGATTCCCTAGTAGAGTTATAGATGTGCACTGCGGTAGAGTTCCATGTTAGGACGACACGGCTTTCTTATCTTGGTTTTCAGTGATTTTTCAACTCATATTAATTCATGATATTAAATTAACATTCGACAATTTTCAAAGCAACTAGTTACAAACATTATCATCTCTTTACTAACATTTCGAGATAATTCCCTGAGATATAATGAGAAGTCGTGACCAGTGGAGTCAAAATGAGGCAGTTACCCACCGATGACAATCGATGAGGTCATGTAAACCTACCATGAAATGACTAAATTAGAAATATCAACCGTTGAGAATTGACTCAATCATCTACTGGTAAAGCGTTTGCCGCAAAGTTAGAGTGTCCAACGTACAACACCTGATGGCGTCATGGAGGTACACTAATGAAGAGTACCATACTAGAATGAAACAGGTGTGCAATGTTAGTTCATGGTTTTTACTGATTGTCTAATTTATGCCAATTCATAATATCAAATTTACAATTTCCACAAAACATAATTAATAATCTAATTCATTTGTATTTCACATATTTTTCAACTTACAATTAAGATGACTAACTAATTACTTAGAATAATGAAACATTATTTAACAATAAGTTGATCGGTATATTGTCAGAGAACAAAATACATTCTCTTCATCAACTCTAAATCAACTTTAATAATCCTACAGCAGCTAGCATGTGTATAATGAGTACAGTTTTAAGTAAATAAGTAGTTTAGTTCAGTAAACAAATCTCTTTATTACTAATATTTCACAGAGTCTTGAACAACATATAAAACTGTCCAATTAATAGGTTCTCTATTGAATGGACTTTAATTGACGTCATTTCATTAAATCAGAACATGATTAAATCATAGTTCTTAATGACCATATAATCAATCTTTATACTGAAGGATGAATATGTACAATAGTTATAGTCTTATAATTCATTTCTGTAGAAAATAATCTACATGTGATGTTACCTTATACCTTTTATGTAACAAAAGTAGTACAATGTAAATCATGTGTTATAATTAACCATAACATTATAAATAGGACTACATGGATACATATGAAATACTGATCATCTCGTATAGTTGACTCCTAGAAGTTTAAACATGTTGTTCACCATGTTAATTGTCATTGTATATTTGAATTCATTTGGTAAATGAAAGTTTATTTTTATTGTATTTCATTTAATGTTTATCGCCTATTAGTTGAATGTATTAGGAAAGAATTAATTCATTTAAGTAGTTAACTGATTACATAATAGGTATACTGATTATCGAAAAGTAGAAGTTATTCTAATTTCTGTTGTTCTCATTAGTTATCAATAATTTATGCATAAATAAAATAGCTGTTAATGAGTAGTATAGCTTAACACGAAAATCAATTGGTATTATTTAAATCCAGAACAAAAGTAGATCTGTTACTGTATTCTCATCACATTCATTGCATCGCATAGTAACACTTTCTATTTTTACCTGCAATATAGAAAACAGCATTAGTTTTTCGTTAATTTTCATCGAAATGAAAAAAACATACAGATTTCATTAAGAGTGAAGATTTGTAAGATGACACTGAACGAATTTATTTCTGTATTAATGAATATCATTCAACGTTGTTTGGAACAACTTGAGCATATTAACAAAGACATAAAAGATTGAAGAATATAATGATCTACGCGTTTCTAGCATTCAACTCGAACTCTACTATACCAAGTACCATCACGTGTAAGAATGCAAGGTAACTAGTCATGGTCTATGCAACTGTTTAATGCATAAAATATAATCAACAGTCCGATGAATTCTAAATCATTGTGGATTATACTCAAGCGTGAAATCAACCGTCGGTATTGATGCCTTAATTTATGCATTTGAAAGATTATCAGATATAAATAGAATTAATGAGTAGTGATGTAAGTAGAATGAATATCACGTGATGTTATTCATCTGATTTCTCCACTATAAATACACATTGAATTACATAAGAGATGTATTGAGTATTTGGAGATGTTGTTCACTACTCTCTTGGCTATTTTATGCGTTCACTCATTTGGTAAGTGAAGTAGAACAGAACGAAATATTGTCTAGTATTCATTGCACAATGTTGTAATGATGAATGAATGTTTTGTGTATGGTTGACCAATACTGAGGTGCATTTAGTACTATTTATTCTCGTTTGTGATATACTTTAAGTAAATGTGTAGTTGATGAAGAGCGTTGATAGTGTAGATGCTGGTTTCAAAATGTTGACTGATGTTATACTATATTAGATTGATGTATATTGTGATCTAAGCGTTTTTAGCATTCAACTCGCGCTATACTATACTAAGTACTGTCATGTACCAGAATGCATGTTACCTAGTTATGTGTAATTTGTATAATCGATTTAACATTCCTACGTAGTAGCCTCTGATTTACTTATCAAATTACGTACTTATTAGTTCCACTATTTGTTAAAAATACTTCTAAATGGTTTACAACTAACCAATCATAAGCAATGCAAATAATGTTTTTTGTTGGTGAGAGATGTAATTGAACGGAGAACATTAAACTTCAGCAAACTAATTAGCCTGCTTAATCGCTTCATTGTCTAGATTATGGCATAAGTCGTTTATGAATCACTCGTTCCTAGTTATATGTTACTGTGCTATTCGCTTTTATCGCTATTAAAATCTGATTTTTACTTATTTAAGAAGTTAACTATAAGATAATGAAATATAAATGTTACTTAACTATTGTGTTACTATTATCATTTACACACAGTATCTCAAAAATAGTATACCCTTGTGTTACATATGGAGCATTATCTTAAGTTTCGTGAATCAATGTATAACATTGTAATAACTAGTATTGTAACCAAGGTTTGTAGGATTATTAACGTGACTTATTTCTGAACTACTTGATTATTATTGATTCTCTCATCTAATTATCATATTTCATAAGCCTGTGAATAAAATACAAGTATTTATAAGCAGCTGTCCGTTTCCAGATACCATCAACAACAACAGCCAAGAAAGTAATCAGGAAAAGATGCTGGAGGTTGATAGGTCACATATTAAGAAAATCATTAAACTGTGTCACACGACAGGCACTAATAGGGAATTTTCAAGACTAAAGAGAAAAAGGAAGACCGAAGGAAATCGGAGGTAGACATAAAAATATCAATAGCACTTGGTAAGAACTGGTAAGCGGGATGGAGAACAGAGTTGGTTGGAGAATGCGGTTTATGCTCCATGTGTGGTAGCAGACATTGATTGGTTGGTTAATAAACTTGTAATTACTATTGGTCACTATATGATCCTAAGTTTGATCCCGTAAGCGAGAGTAGGTGCTCACTACTGAATAGTCTCATACGAGGTCGGAACTAGTAATGTAGTACCCCTTAGTTTTAACTTGTCGTTTATCTAAAGTCATTGTATAGAATAAAAAACATCATATTTTGAAATGTTTATTTATAATTTTTATTGTTTAATCAATTTAATATTTAATTTTAGTTTATACTTATAAAACCTGTAAGTTAAAATATCTAAAATCTTTTGTTTAAATTTATATCAACTACAAACAGCTTAAACTATCAACTATGAACAACGTTTCACATGAATCTCAAGTTTACGACATTACTAAAGACCAGATAACTGGTAAAAAAAGGCAATATAATACATTACTGATTATAGTGATTTCTGTCACTTAAGAGTTTATATATATATGCGTATATATTGGCTTCGAATCATCATATGAATAGTTGAGTATTGTGTAGATTGTTGAATATGAATTAGATTTCTTGGAGAGATCTCGGTTAGATGATTGGTAGAAACAAAGTTTCACTAGACAGTTGTTTGATGCCAGTATAGGATTCTTCATCTGTACACACAGACATCTATTTAATTAATGTGACAAACTACACAAAATACTATAAACCACATTTTTAATCAAACTGTTTGAACTTGCAAATGTTAAATGTAAAGTTCTACGTCAAGTGTAACTTTTCTTTATGAGCAGTGTTATTTTTACACTGGGGGCTTTACATGTGATCTACTATTGTCCTGTATTTATCTTCTTCTGACTTCATCCCTGTGCCACAACTTCAGCATCATGATATCTTCACATTTATAAAAGAAATTATAGATAGTAATTTGCGTTTTTTAATGATGTTCTGGAACGAGACTACTTAAATCACACTTTAGTAGATTATACATTATACAAACACATGACTAAGGAACGTATTAGAATGTCTAGTTAGCGTTGATGTTATATGCATTCCATGTCTTAATATTTTAGCAAAACGTCCTGTTAACTAGACTTCTAAGTACATTTTAAGATAATGGAGAGTATTTATAGGTTAAGCAGATGATTTTCGTGGTGTTGGGTACTTTAAGTTGATTGGTTTTATTGTGTTGTTTTCACTATAATTCTACACAGTCTTATCTGCGCTTACTTTAAATCAAAGGGAGAATTTCAAATGTTTTATAAACATTTTGTCAGTATCTTCTAATTACTATGTTTTCAAGTACTTCCATCGGTTTTGATTATCTGACCTCTAGGCATTTGACTGACTGACCTTTGTTGTGTAGATTGGTCTACCTTGATATATTTGTTGATCGCCAATTGATCTAACAGCCTTGTTTTCAAAACATATCAGGAATTCTTGAAATTTTCGTGATCAATAAGTTTTGTGTACTTCCTACTGACCAAATTAGTGCCTGTAGTCGTCTGCAAGCAATGATATAAACGGTAGCATAGAATGGCTTCTCAATGATGAGTATGTTCTCATGCATACATAAGGGAAGCTGGTATTCTCTTTACAATATAGCGTTATAACAGTAGGTACAATTTATTTTAAAAATAACGTTTCATTTTTCTTTATCTGCTATTGGATTAAACGTAACGACCGTGTTACTTTGTAAGAGACGTTTATCCTAATTGTTTACATAGCTCACTTATATCGGAATTTTCCACTGATGAAAAAAATTGAAAATACCTCCACAATTAAGCCAAACAACTCAGAGATAGTGATCAAACTAAAATAGTCTACTGTCGGTTTATTTAATGTAAGGATTAACCGACCATAGTATATGATTGATGTTGCGAATTGATTGGCAAAATAAGTGAAAGTCCAAGATTCAACGATTAGTGTGTTAATTAATTCGACTAAAGGTCGTTGCAAAATCCTTACTAAATATATTTCAACTGAGTAGAGATGATTTTCAGGAGACTAATTTTTAATTTATCACTTGTATTTGTCGCAGATTGATCTCATTTAGGTGTCGAAAGTATGTCTCCTTGACTCCACGACCTAATCAAACACGAAAATATTCAGGTCTCTCATAGAGTAGTTAGTACACTGAGTCAATCAGTGTCCATTGATAGAATTCACATATCAATCAATTTGTGATAAATTGCTACTATAGAGTTAATGCTATTAATGAATGCTGTTTCATTTCCGATGCCTTTAAACTTTATCAGTAGAGACTTATCACTAGATCTTTATAAATGCTAGGATCAGGTTAAAATTATCGAATGATTAAAGTATAAGTTGCGCATGCTTTCTTATTTGAAATCTCCTTAAACTAGTTATAATAGGTTTGCAAGTGATCCTGATGGTTGAAATTCGCGATGGTGGATGACTTGAATTAGATATACATTCAAGGAATGAAATATGTCATGTAATACTCAGAACTGCGTTTACAAAATGCACGCGTTCTGAATTAACATAAATAAGTAAACTGACAAAAATACGTATAATGTTAATCTAAAATAACGATTTATCAATGATACCTTTTTAAATAAGGTTTTCGTGAAATCAGACAGTTCATAGACTTACTGATTAAACTTCATTACTGATTTCCTAGAATTTCTACTTCTATATCGACCGTTGAAGTTAATGTCCGTGAATAAGGTTCTGTTTTTTTCATCTTAACTTTGTGTTATTTGAATTGGGTTGTGAATGGCGAGTGGAATTCAAGACGTTCGTTTTGTGTCAAACGCCACCGCGTTCACCACTAGGCAACTGAGCACAAACAACCCCACTTATACAACTTTGTGTATTTCTCATGACTATCTAGTAAATTTTAGATGTTATGTTCGAAACCTAATTGTACTTTATTTATTTTTATTTAATTTTTTAGCTGCTGAAAGGAATGAATGTAATTCTCTACATATGTAACTGTTAACTTTTATAGTTTGATGTTATAGAGAAAGCTGAATTCGAATTTAATATGATAAAGGGACTTAGGTTAAATAATTACAGAAAACAGGAAATCACTAGACAGTTATTTCACTATAGTATAGGACAGTATAAATAGTGCAATTTGATCAAAAGAACGCCTAGATGTGAGTTGTGCAACCACTGAAGCCAGAAATCAATCAACAGCTGCTTCGTTTCGGCAGATGACCCCTTAGTAGTGGAAAAATATGACTGTACTAATGGAATTATTACTAAGCAGAGGCTAGCAATCTAATTATGCAGTTTCTTTTCATGTGCATCAAATACAATATAGTTTAACAAGATGAAATGAAAGTAAGTATGTATGAAAAGGTAATAGAACATACAATAAGAAAAAATATAAGCAGTGTATACAGCTAACTCACGTTGATAAATTCAGAGTAATGTCATTCAATATGTTGAGTCACTAACTGTAATTAAGTCACTGAGTGCAACCAGGTAGTCTAAACTTATCAGCTTAGACTAGTAGTCCAAAATTTTACAGATTAGAAGGATTCTATATAATTAATTAATAAATACAAGATTCTAAACCTTAACTAAATATTATTCAGTAAGATTTTGTTTTTTATGTAATCATCTTTTAGTTACATTTATTGAACTTAGATAAGTGTAATTGTTGCTAAGGTAAATAAACCCTCAGAATCTAAATATGTTCCTGTGACAGTGTTAAAATTAAATGGAAGTTATTGTGTTTTTCAACTTTGCATTTCCAGCTTTAAAGTGTAAGCATCTGATGAATAAATTATTTCACGTTTTAACTAGTAATTAGTCCCAGTTAAGTAAACTGTAATGTTGTATGTATATGCATATATTTGTGAATTTAGGTACAGGATATTGTGGAAGTGACAGTAAGTCGAATGAATAATCTTCTTTTGTGTCATTTTCATTGTATCCTATAAAACATACTCCTTATGACACTTAAAATGACCGACGGAGTTCTGAATTTAATAAATGTACTTAAATGAACAATCGGAATCTGAGTTTTCATATAGTTAATTAATAAAGTCATAATGTGTAAATTATATCTGAATACTGTTTCGTGAAGAAGGAATGCAATACCAATTTAAAAATCTTAAGGAAGAATAGTAGATCAAAAGAATAGTTTTGAATAAATAGCCTTCTGTTAGCTGAACAATTGGAATGCGGCGCATGTATCATCATTGTGGACAAATTTATCGGCTCAAACAGTTGATTTCTTACAGAAGTTTACGCCGATAAAATTATCCAGAGTGGTGATGCAACCTCCACAATCGATCCACCCACCATCAGGGAATGTAATTTGACCATGATGTAGTACAAAATGCATGTCCCTGTCCATCATAATGTTGACACTAGTGAATTCAAGATTGTAACGTTTAGGTATCTCATTTTGATCTTGATAATCTACTTCACTGCATATAGCAGTATTAGATTGCTTGTTACTATACATATTCCTCTAGTGTATGCTGAACAATGAAAAGCACATTACATGATACTCGCAGAAGCATCTTTCTTAGACTTTAGCTCAGTAAGACTTTAGGAATATAAAAAGCACTTCATTCATCACAAAGCATTTCGGACCTTTGAAATCAATCAATTGTCTATGTAATTCGACCAAATAAAAAATTAATCGGTTCTTGAAATAGCCATTTTTTGATGTTAGAAAGTATTTCGCAAATATTCAAGCTTTAGGTTTTATCACTTCACGTCATCACTTTATTATCAAGTGTTGGGAATGTAAGGCAATCCATCTTTTCCTTAGTCATTTTTATGTGCAGTCACTGAGAGAAGTTCTGAAGATGTCATATGTTGTTGTTGAGTTCCATCATTTGAACAGTTAAATTCCTGAACCTACGTTATTGTCCCCGTCAACATCACCAGCGTTGGTTAGTCTGCCAAAAAAAACAATAACAGTTCCATGCAGAGAATTCAACATTACTATTATCAATCACTTGAACTGAAAATCATCTCGAACATACCGAGTTCAAAAAACTCTTGAAAGAACTCAACCCATGCTATTGGGTTCCAACATTTATTTATCATCAAACAGAATACGTCTAAGTGATATAACATCCACGTGTATTACTGAATTTTGTTTACTATAGATTCAATTCAGTAATATCCCGATAAAAAAACGATTGACTACAATTTATTAACACTGTTGAGTATATTAATATTTTACCACAGTGTAAACCAACTTGCATTTTGCATGACTACTAAAAAACTACAACGCTTCTGAAATGAAAAATTCAACTAGGTCTCTTACTGAATGCATATATTGTAGATTGTTAGAGAATAAACAGTGATTATTACAGATGTTTGTTATACACTTTTATTACAGATAGCTATGCAACACGCTACTGTGTGTACTGATAAATTTCCAGTATACAATAAATAATTTGTATATCTATAGATTAAATGTACTAAGTTATTCATTTATAGTTGAACTGAGGTGGCACATTGGAGACTGGTATTAAGTATAGTTGTTTTGATTCGCTTGAGATTAGTGTAATCTGGATTCTACCGGAAACCCATGAGTACTGAATAGCTGTTTCGTCTTAGTATAGAACTCCTGAACATGTCGAGGCATTGATTACCCACCTGGCTACCAAGTGAGTCGAATCCTCGGCCTTCAGATTTCATAGTAAACGCTTAACCACCTACAATACTGAGTTGGTATTCAACTGCACGATTTGCACTTGCATTAATTTATGATACAGCGCACTCATTGGTCAATTCTACTGGTGATCACTGTTTAACACTCGGCATGTGTGAACTCCACCAGTTGCAACTTCTCACCTAAATTCAAGAAACATCCTAAAGTTAGTCACTTGTAAGCTGATCATTGTAACTGAGTTGTGTTGATTTTATGGAGGGGTGTTTTAAGTTCACTTTTTTATACTTGTCACCGATTGATGTCACTTGAGTACCAGCTGAAGCAAGGGAGTACTGGACAGCTGTTTCCTCCTAGTATGAGCTTCTTCAACATTGCACGTCAATGAATCCCGACCGACATCAGTCTGTGATGAATGTTAGAAAAGTGATTTATTTACTTTAAATGGATGACAATATTGTCAACAAATAATTTAATCAAACCCACCGACATTGTATATCCACTTTTTTTAGATCAAATGTTACTAGTCATCAAAAAGTGATTGAATACTGTAAAATATCGTGTTTTATCAGGACGTAGACATTTTAGCTGATCAAATCTAGCTTGTAAATATTCTGCATTACTTAACAACTGTTTCATAGTAGCCTCATCTACATCGGTAATTATAATACAAATCAGTCGCATTAAGATATTATTGAGTCCATTGTTGCTTGGAATTCACTTTATAACTCGATATCACTGAAGGGATGATTATTTGAAAATGGTTGTATCTAGATGACTTGAGTAACACATTGAGTTTCAAATCACATTTATCAGTGATGTAATATTCAGATTATATAACTGGATAAATTGCATTAAATTTGTTAATATTCTTTATTTAACCGATAATGACAAATACTTGTTTATTGATTAGGTGGTGGTTTGTGCTCGGGTAGTAAGTTCTTCTTCATCAGTTACTACATATTGTCTTATATTTTTTACTTAAATTGAGTTCACTGAAGTAATTGTTCTATTAATCGAGCTATCATAGCCATTCTAGATAATGTAAGCTTCTGATAGAAGTGAGTCATGGAAATTTCTATACAAGTGATTAGCAGCCTGTTTCGTAGACCGTGAATGTAATTAGTTCTCTTTAGCTACGATTCCTTTCTAACATCTCATATTTCAGTGTATCCTGGAGTTGAATGATGGTTATTAGCTAACAAATTGATATTTCAATGTTGCTCTTTTGCTATCATCTTTATTAAAGTATCGAATAAGAATAAACAAATAAATACACAATTAAAAGTAGGTAATTTCGAAACTACTGTAACATGTAACGTATGCTGGTATCAACCAACTAGTAGAGCATGAGTATGTAAAAGTGAGTACGTATATTAGCTAAGTTTATATATAACACGTCTTTGCTGGAACTGAAAGTATTAGGTTGCTGTTGTGCTAAATACCAACAATTAAGTATCATTAGTAGACGTAATCCCACGTACACCACTTTGATTTTACGTCCATATACTAATGATGAGATGTATTGGAACCGAGTAGTCGTTAAATCCAACAAGCAATCCAACTTCAAACAGCCTAGAAGACAGAAAGGAGGTGTATCAATAAAAGTGGTTCATTCATAACATGATCATACATAGTATTGAGAAGTGCATAATAAGTAAAAGTTGCTATATTTAAAGGATAATTAAGACCTCTTCACTTCAAGTTACTATGATATGGGATCCAGTTGTGCAGTAAGGCATATCAAAACACTAGCATCTTATAATAAATGCTACGATAGAAAGAACATATTAAATTATTATTATTAAGCTACAAACAGTTTTCTTTTGAAAAAAATAACATATACATGCTTGGGATGATTTTATCACTTATTTTTACAAAATATTGATTTAAACAAGTTTATGTCAACTACTGAATTGTCTGACAGTATTACGGTATTGATTCAAGAAATTCATATTTTCGTCCTTGCATTGTATCAATCATGATGTAGGCGGAATGTTTGTCTGTATTTCAGTGGACAATCATCCTTTGAAGTAATCCAGTGTTTTATAATAAAGATCAAAGATGTCGCTTACAAAGAGAAGACAGTATTCGTTTATCGGCATATGGACATAAGTATCTTCAAAATATACTTTCGTTGGATCCACAGAGTGAACATTGTCGAGGTTAAACACAGGATATTGGGGAATGATAGCAAGTCATTTGATCAGGCTGCCGACATTCAGTGACCATGGTAGTTGAGATATGCATTAAGTATGATAAGCGACTACTCATCGTTTCGAGATTTGCTGATTGGTGTAGTAGTTAGATAAAAGATAGTTAAGAGAACAAACTAAATCACTGCATCAAATCATGAAATTACTGACGATTAATTCATAATATATTAGAAGATGCACGGTGCCTTGTTTGATCCCAAGCGTCTATTGTAATAAGTCGTAGGAGAAGAAGAATTATCAAGAACGTGTTGAACAAAGTTTTGTTGAAGTATTGGGAGAATCTTTTTATATCGGTGCATACTCATAAATTCTTTTTATCTAAAACACTTAAAATTAATATGAATTCGCTCTCGAAATTATTTCTTCCTCTATATTATATAGCTGTTGGTGCTCAAACATTCTATTGTAAGCCTGTTATCTATTTTAGCTATAATATATAACTTGCATATTAAGTAGTCTAGCGAATAAAGCATTAGAAACGCTATTGCATCATAGTTATAAGCTCGTTAGTAAAATGCGTCAAATATTTCATATGTTTTGGAATACAAAGCATTTCGATATCCTAATATGTACTTCAATGTGTTTTATTAAAGAAACGTACCATTTAATTAGTGTAATTAAAATGTAATTAGATTTTACTGTTGATTTGTCATGAACTGAAATTGATTAATCTCTGTTGACGTATGTAAAATTTTAAGCGGATAGCCTCGGTATATCGATAGTTCACAAGTATGGCTTAAGATGAATTGTAACTGGCAAGTGGAGTCAAGGATGCCTTTCGCGTAATTCCGGAAACTTCAGTTAGATGTATCTGCATCCTAGTGTTGATGTTCAGAACCGGACTCGAATTCGCTTTATTTCGTGCCAAATGCCACCACGTTCGTCACTAGGCTACTGAGTCAGGGTATCTAAAATTGTGCAACAGGTATGTACATAGTATGTATATAGTATGAATAGCATGTATGGTAGTAGTATGTATAGTATGTATATAGTTAGTTAGTTAAATATTCACGTAGGTGTCTGATGGCGGTGGCGTTTGATACGAAGCAAACTTAGTTCGGGTCATCATCATCAACTACCGGGATACAAGTACATCTGGTTGACGAGTTCCAAATAGGACAAAATGCGCCTCTTGGATTCCGAATACCAGTCATAATTCAACTGAAACATTATTATGAAAATTATTTCGTTGTACTGTTAATCAACTCATAGACATTAATATACTATTATTATTGTTGTATTACCACAGTAATTCTCCACTCTAATTTAAACAGAAGAATGCAATAAAGAGTTAAAGTTGACAAATGTTGTTCTATTCAAAATGTTGTACTAACAATCATCCGTCAAGTGTAAGCTAATTAATGAACATAACAAATGTATCGAAGATAGTCGAATGTATATTAAATGTCAAAGCTACTATTTGTTAAATGTGAAGAAGCCTTCGTTATTACCTTATTGAACAATGATAAGCTAATTGTTTTCTGTTTTAGGTTACCTTGGATGTGCTCATAATGGTAAGTCAGGTTGCTAGTTGATTAATAAATTTAGTAGAATATTTAGACGCATCAAGATATAATTGTCTACTTAGTAAAATTTGTTAAGTGATCTAATTGAATGTAAGATCATTACCATTGATAAGCTATCCACTGAATCTTGGTTATAATGATTGTCTATCTTAAGCCAATTTATATCGAATTCAATAGTCTATAATACGCTAAGTTGCATTTAGCATCACTTGACTAATGACTTAATTAAAGAGGTAACTGCTAAAGTTCTAGGAAATAGACGTGACTAATAAGGTGTAGCGATATCTAATGCATAGCATTTACCGACTAATAGCAATGAACTAGATCGTGTGAATTGAATGGACTTGGAAATATTCACAGCCTTATGTTAGTCGTCAGTGTAGTCTAAAGACTAGGCATTCATAACAAGGCTTATAACTCCTAGGGCTCAAACCACTGGCAGAGTTGTAAACACGGATTACTGAAGAAAAATTCCAGTTTATTGGTGCGAAATTTGTTTATAATTAACCTGATCTACTAAAATGGATACTGATTAAGTAATAAATCGTATTTAATGTATATTTTACATCATCGTACTGGTTGCTTTTAACACTTTGTAAATCTCCAACATTAAGGCTTGTCAAATGTATTTAATCAAATACCCTATAATAACGTAGCCCATTTATTTGAGCATAAATGTTATTATTTCTTACATGTAAGCAATTTGTATACGTTTATACGACTTGTAAAATTTACATCAGAGTCTCATATTACCTCATGAATATTCAGAAGCAAAACTTATGTCTTGGTTGAAAACTTCTTAGTAGTGGGTTTAAAGTACAATAAGAAAATGATACTAGTCATCTTCCTAGTCAGTATTTAGTCGTCAGGCATTGACTGCTATGCCGTAACACGCAATAATTAATGTTCCTGGTCGTTGTAAAAGGCACAAGACTATTAAACAAACTGGTTATAAATGAACGAAAGTTATGCGTAGATACTGGTGTTAAGTTTTGATTGATTGCATTCGTCAAAGACTGATCTTGACGGGGCACCATTAAAAACCAGAGAGCACCAGATAGTTGTTTCGCCAACCTGAATCATCTAGGGTGTAAGCTGCTGAGAATTCCCAAACTAGGACGAAATAGCTGTCCAGAGCTCCCTGATTTTCCCTGGTATCATGTCAACATTAGTCTGTGACAAATTCAATCAACTGAAACTGGTTGTAAGTTCAACTATTTATATTCGTCACGAATTAATGTTAGTTGGGTGTCACTAAGAACAAGGCACACCAGTCATTCCACGAGGGAACCTAACTCTCCGTCTTCAGGTTAAGTGATGAACACTTAACCACTTGCACAACTCTCTTGGCGTTCACTAGGAGAATTCTCACTTTCTATACTTTGTGATATAAAGCAATGATTATCTACTAGTATCTAACTTCGGGATATCCCAAAGGTTCCAGTAAGAATTCGTAACATTTGAGAGTGAGACAGTTATTACCAATGCTAATGGATTAATAGAAATTGTTGGAAGTTGTAATTCTATAACTGGACTTTTGCCGGCTCAGTATTGCCAACTGTCAAGTGTTAACCGTTAGACCTGGAGGCCTTGTGTTTGATTCTTCAAAGGAATTATTGATATGCACCTTCAAAAAGTTTTATACCAAAACAAAACCAGCGCCTAACCTGGTTCCTAGTAGCACCAACTAACGTTATTCTATGAAGAATCCAAACAACTAGTTGCAATATCACTCTCCGTAAAGTCACCTTAATTGAAGCCCGTTAGAATTTTATTGTCAGTAATTATGAACCATTTTTTAATTCGCAAAATAGCACCATCATAGTTATCAGTTAGATTCTGTTGGGGTTTATGTGTTCACATTAACCATGAAAACTAAAAGTGAAGTGAAGTGGTTACTTATCTACCAAAAGTTCTCTATTAGAAAAATAATATACATGTAAACTTAAGAGTTTCATGTGTATGACAAATTTCGCATCTAAACCCAATTAGCTACAGCTTTCTAATCACAAAAAAAACAGGCGTACATCTTTATCAGACAACTTTATGAATGTTTCTCATTTTTTTCATTTTCTTGTAACTATAGCATCTACAAATAAAGAATTTCACAGATTGTAAGTTCCCTTTAATTCAATTACTATACCTACTATTATGAGCAAATATGAAAAATGGTTATGTTACAGAGGAATGAAAAATTCAGTAGCTGTTTTGATGAACATATGTGAATAGACAAAAGAATCTGTTCCATGATACAGTGGGTTAGAATTAACTTTCCCTTCACTCTGAGTTATCCTTCTTTGGATGAACGTACTGATCTATAAGTTTGACTCATAATAGATCATTATAAAACAGTAAATCAAACAATGGCTAAAAGGAGCCCGATTGTGTGGAATGTGAAGAACACAAGATTGACGGACCAATTAACTAAGTCTATTTATATGTGAGACATTCCTTTATTTAGATGTAAAAATTGTTTCACATCAGATCATTTGGAAAATTCAATGATAGTGGACTGTGGAAATACGTACACAGTTTATTAGTAAGACTTTGTCACTCCTCCCCATATCACCACCTCCTCAACACATTATAAGTTGTGTCGTTTCTTGCCACTTGTTTGATAGTAGGCATGTATTTGACACCACGATCTTTTTAGATAATTAATGAGCAAACGACATCAAAGTTGTAACTTTATACTGAAGTAGGTGTTACAAAATGATTTATGTATGAAGAAGAATCATGAATACAACAATCCCCGGTAATGATTATGTAGATCCCATTCTTCTTGAAGGAGATTATGAAGAATAATTCGCCTTGTTAAATACATTTCAGCATTTACATACAGCGGTGATATCTTCATTCAATCTGTTAAATCCTATTAAAGTATTGTTTCATCAATAACTTCAATGATGAATAATACTTTCTATTTACTTGCTCTACTAGAGTATAATAAGTTTTAAACATTCATTCGTTACCAGTGAAAACTTCAGTTCAAGCTTGCTCGTTTATCATTTATAGAGCTCTAAACATTCTGTTGTTTGTACTCTCATCTATCCGCAATTTAGCTATTTTGACCAACTCACTGTTAGTTAACTTCAGCCTATCCATTAAATTAAAATGGAAAGTTATGACTGGTGACGCCTAAATATGTGGGCAGTAAGATATTTATAATCAGTGGCACTGATTGATAAATGCATTGTATCAGAGGCTTTTCGAAACAAGAAATCTATTATTTGATAGAGGGGTGATTGTTAAGTGTTCAACACAAGTCGATTTGTTCCTAGGTTCGATTCTGTAATGGAGTGAAGGGCGGAAAACGTCACTAAAATGTTACACACTAACATGAAACAAGTGTTCAATGTAATCTGGGTTTTTTCATTGATACCCAAGTTAAATCAATCTATAATGAATACAAACAATGAGTGAAATAATTTGTTTATTAGTTACAGTGAAGTTTCTACATACTGACATTACATTGTGACGAGTGGCCAATTAATGATAGGGCCTTACCTAAACCAATACGCTGATCAATGATAATCATACGATACAGAATGAACACAGGAAAACTGAAGCAACCAATTAAGTCAATCTATATTTAATATATGTATAAACTGATCGCACATAAGACCAGTTAGAAAAATAACATCGATACAAAACAAGTGAACAATTACAAGAAACTAGTGTGAGGGGGGGAAGTGGGTTAAGGTATTCACAATTGATAACTTATCGTCTATGAATTCAAAGTGATACGACATTAGTTAATAGGTCGAATGGGTGATAAGTAAACAAGGAACATAAAAGAAACCAAGTTATCAATGCATAAGTGAAGTACTTTCTTGAATGGATGCTTTGAAAGTTAGTTATCTCTACTGAATAACGTGATCTATTAACTTATTACCTTAAAACATCTTTAACATACAAATTGGAAATTCTATCTTTTGAAAATTTTAACTATTGAAAATCTAATTCGACTGACATTATTACCACTTTAAATCACATTTCGAATATAGTGAACTATGGCCGTATTGAGGTAATCTGTTTGGGATACACGTATGACAATAGACAATGATCAATTTCAATTCATGTAAAATCAACTGAAGGATTCGAACACACCTAAATTATAAACATGTACTTGTTGCATAAGTGTGGTTACATGGACTCGGTAGCCTATTCGTGAATGTAGTAACGTTTGGTACACTACAAACTGGCTTTAAGTTCCAGTGCGAATATCAACACTAGAATGTAAATACATCCAGCTGACAGATCCCACTTATCAGCCGAAATTCAACTTAAATTAATGTATTTAATATTTTGATTACTTTACGTCTTATCAAAATCAATACCGTACATATTGATCCCATATTATTGGATTGGTTCTCGTATAATTTAACTCATAAAATTCCCGAATCATGAACAACTAAACTAATAAAATATCCATGTTTTACTTAACTACACTTATGAATAACATGACAACTGAAGGTTCTTACTTATTTTTCCAGGTATAGGAAAGTGTAAAGGTTAGTGATGTTAACTACCATTGAATATTATTGATGTATCATTGGTTCAGTTTCTTTAATTTCGTTTGCAACATTAGAATTTTACTGTAAAGTTAAACTTCTGTGTTTTTTGTAGGAAACTCGTATCTTAGCGAGACAACTTGTAAGTACATATAATTAATGTTTTGCAGTATAATTACCATGATACTCCTACAATAATCAATGGCTTCTAAACTTGAGTTCCAGTAGAATATATTTTACAATGTTGTCACCATGATATACAAAACATTATTGTAAATTGATGCGTATTGTGTAATTGTTATATCTTGATGTATTTGACGAATCAGTACATATGGAAAATATAGTGTGACCTCAATAACTATCAATCAGTGGCCAAACACATCTTCCGAGCAATTTTTAGTCCCTAAGGGTGAAATAATGAACACAAAACAACTAAGCCAAACACCAGACAGTCAGTTAATCGGTCTTATTATAATTCACTCATCCATTTATATGTACACAGAACCCAACTGCACAACACACCAATAGGGAAAAACACATTTGTACAAAACTTGAACAATAATGACCAAGGACTGAGGGTACAGGTACATGACTAATTGATCATTGTTCCTGAATGACAAATGACAATGACAACAGTTCATGAGTCAAATGAGAGTTTAGAGTGTTGGAAACATGTCAAAATTACATAAATAAAACAACCGATTCATACTTACATCAGATAAATGAAATCGTCATCTGAAAGATAGTTCAAAAAGTTAGTTACGCCTCATGAATCTCTCAATATAACAGTAATCATTCCCACCTTATTAAACTATTAACTAATCACTTCATATATAAAGATGACGTATATATGAATTTGCCAAATGCATTCATCATAGGTGTTCAGATTAAAAGTAGATCACTTGGATAACTGTAAATAAAGATATTTGACTAAGCCGATTGATGACTTAAGAAACATGGTATCACTTGAAAGCCTATTCCCAGCCAAATTTAACAGGTAACTTGTGTCACTTACAATGTAGTATATATCTGATCAAACCATTAATAAACTGGGAAATGAAAACATCTGTTCCTATTTATTAAGCATACAGGTGATAACGACTGTAAGAGTATTTGTAAGTTGTATAATCTTCCATTAAATATTACTGTTTGTGGATTACTACGTAAATGATTTAATTAACAACTAGTCATCAGAAGAATGCCTAATCTGATTAAAGCCTAATGTTACATATGCTGTTGATTACAGTGTTTTGTATTAGATGTTCACTAGTTTCATATATAGTTTGTATAGAAAATTGATGCAACATTGGGACTCATTAATAAAAAAAAGTCGTTGTACCATACTACTGAATTATTTGTCAGTTCGTTTGAAAGACTATTTGTGTGCCTTAGATCAAGTGAATCCAGATCTCATAATTAGTCCACTTCCCTATAAATATGCAGTTGAAAAATGG
Source organism: Schistosoma japonicum (assembly GCA_025215515.1). NCBI lineage: Eukaryota > Metazoa > Platyhelminthes > Trematoda > Strigeidida > Schistosomatidae > Schistosoma > Schistosoma japonicum. The sequence goes on along the minus strand of CM046063.1, from coordinate 41,291,087 downwards.
ACAATAAACCTACACCGAACTTAAGTCACTATTTGGTAAAGAATAGTAGCTACCCAGTGTTCATACTCCGAACATGATAGAATTCCGTTAGTCATAACTACTCACTAATTGGGAAGATGTCTAATTTAAGTCAATAACGTTATGTAATATTAAACAAAAAAATAAGATAATGCATATTGTGACGATAGAGTTATAAAATGGTGATCGATTACAACTAGCGATTCTTTACTGAATATTGGTGTGAAAACCTCTCAATCACTTCTCCTAATCATTATCTCGCGATTCAAAATAAACTGATAAATTAGTCAATTGATGCTTGTTACCCCATATGGAGCATAGGCCACCGACCAGCCTTCTCCAACCAACTAAATCCTTAGCTTTCCTTACCAGCTCCTCCCAAGAGCTCTTTATTCCCTTTATGTCTGTTTCCGATTTCTGACGCGATGTGTTCTCGGGTCTTCTTCCTTTCCTTTGGCCTTCAGGATTCCATGTTAATACTTGTGACACAGTTCGGTAATTTTCTTAATGTGTGTTCAATCCACCTTCCCTCCAGCGTCTTTTCTTGATTTCTTCGTTTACTGGATGTTGCTTTGTTCTCTGCCATAAAAAGTTATTGTTGATGGTCTCCGGCCAACAAATCCAAATTATTCTATGCAGAATATTGTTAATAAATACTTGTATCTTATGAAGGATGCTTTTCGTATTTTGCCAAGTTTCAGCCTTATACAACAGAACTGTTTTCGCATTTGTATAGAAAATTATGCTTCAGTGTTGGCTGACAGTTGGTTTGAGTTTCAAATGTTTTTTGTCACAGAAATGCTTCTCTAGCCTTTCCAATCCGCGCCTTCACATCTGTATTAAACCCTTCTTGTTTATCGACGATACTGTCCAAGTATGTAAAGCTTTCTACATCTTCCAGAATTTCTCCGTCAAGTAATACTGGGTTGGTGTTGGTTGTTTCACAACAGAGAATCTTGCTTCTCTTCGGCCTACTGCTACCGAGGTGGCTGCATTTGTTGCTATAAACACGTTAAACAGAAATAGACTGAAAAGTTGGATAAAATTGTGTTATTATTGAAGTAATATACTTATAATACATATTTAGCAGTATTGTTTATTTTTAGCAAGTCATCCTGAAGTGTGTAAGTCATACATGGATGATAAACTGATAAAAGTTACATATAAAACTGTAATTTTAGATTTCTTAGTATGAAACGTTAATATTTAGTTGCTATTCATGTTTATGTGTAGATAAACGAATTGAAATGTTAAATGCATAGGCCATGAACTTTGAAGTGTTGGTAAGTGTGAGGCTAATGTGCTAAGGGTGAAACATGAGAGATATATATTTAGCCTTCCTCTAAGTCTGTTGTGTTAAAGGAGATATCGAAGAATTCAACATTAATAATTAACAGATATCCAACGGATTGTGATATTCAGTCGTTAAAGTATCACAGTCAATTAGTGATATTAAATTCAAGTCTAGTAATCTAAACAATATCCACCCTCATCAACTGATAAATGATTCATCGATAGTATTCATCGCAGAATAATATCAGTTGGGTACCATTCAAATGAAAGTGACATTGGATACCTGTTCGGTCTCAATATGGAAATTCCCTCGATTAATCACTTTTTCCACGAGAACTAAACACAAAACCCCCATGTCTCATTGTAAAAAATCAAATATTTGAACCACTGGGAGACGTGCATTAGCACGATTCCTACTTCTATCAATCTGTGATACGGTCCGTTGATCATTCACTGCCTTTAATGATTAGTATCCCGCTTCCGACATGTTAAGTATTCATCATTCATGTCCTTTCACTGGGACTTTAGGCTCTTTCTAAAGTTGGTTGTTGATGGGCTAATTTTAATTCCAGTACAAGACAGCTATGATGTTCTTCATGGTTTTCATCGGAACCCAGTCAATATTAATCAACGACGAGTACAACCAATCGTAGATTAGTAATCTCAACGATTTATTGTTTTCTTTACTGGTATATTACGTTAGTTATTTTTACTGTATGCAATTCTTCTATGATAATCCATTGAATGTTCTAAGTAAATACCACCATACTGAAGAAGATTTACTGTTTATTGTCTTAGTGGTAAGGTTTTTAATGAAGTTTCATAAAATTAGTTTTTTTCTTTATGAATATGAATGATGCAAGAACAGAAACCTTGACAGGGAATAATATGAATTCATTATTTTTATTTCGTTGGTCTTCATCAGCTACATTATAACCGTAAATTTTTATTAAGTTATGGCATAATAATAGACAGTCATAAGCATCAACTGTCGAATTAAAGTGACATATGATTTCCATTTAATGTGTATACACATGTAAGAAATGCTGCTTCATACGCCTTATCTTTAGTGGTGGTCAAAACATGGGACTCATTAACCACAGAATTACTTCAACAATTAAAAGTACTTAAACAGAGGCAGTACTTATAATGTTGAAAGAAACAAAGCGCTTGTCAAATCAAGCGAAAATTGAAAGTTTGCTTTTCTAAGTATATTCATCTGCACATATTACTTTACATGTGTGTGCTAGAGGGCATACATAAAAGAAACCGAGAGAGAAGTACATATTCGTATCTTCAAGCATTTTCGATAACGTTTGAGACTGAAAACTGCAACAGCCCTGAATATTGCAATCACTTCTTATCTAATTGACACAGGTCACAATATTGATATTCATTAATCCTTTAAAATAATCAATAGACAAAGGAATCTGAATTCACTGTGATTCTCAGGGGCAGTATCAATCAAAAATCTTAAGCCAAATCTATGTCATCAATATCAGACAACTGTCAATTAATCACTACCATAGTAAATTTGATTAATTCCCACTATCATTATTATTTGATCAAGTTTGTCACTAAATGATGTTTGCAGAGTACTATTGGAAACCAGATACCACCGGATAGCTGTTTTGTTTAAGTATCGAACTCCTCATCAATGCTCAGTATAGATTCAGCCCCAGGAGCTCCAAGTGAACAAACGCCTAAACTTGTGAACATCAATCTATGACGAATTCAATCGACCAAAATTCAATACCTATCTCCACATAATCATCTCAATTCAATAATAATAATAATCATTGTTCAATAAGTTATTAATGTAACTTATTTCGGTTGTTGGGTTTTTTTGCATTACCTAATACAGTATACGCTTATTATAATCATCCTACTTATCATTACAGATTTTAGCTTACCCAGTTCTTTAAAAAAATTCACTTGACCTTTAGTCTCATCTACTATGGATATTATTCCCTTCATTTTATCTGTTCTCGAACTTCAATTATTACCACTCTCGCCTCCGTTTTATCTCTTAAATGATCTTGTATGCACATTCACGCCTACATATACATATTAAACAAAAATCCTCATGTCGCTTCAACTTTATTGCGAATGTTTATGATTGAATTGAGATGGTTTATGAAGATTAGTATTAAGATCAGTTGATTAAATTCATTACAGATTGATGTTGGTGGAGTACCACTGAAAACTAGTGGTGGTTAGACGTTCGCCAACCTGAAGTGCCTGGAGAGGAATCTAGGGTACATACTATGTAGTAGTTCCATATCAAAACCAAAACAGCTATCCAATGCTTCCTGGTTTTTAATGGTACCCTGCGAAAATCAACCTGTAACATATTCAATCAACTAAAAATATCAATTTTCACAAACATGAATCTGTCAATAGATTTAAGCAATTAATACTGATGATTACCTATTATGATGTTATAATCTACTGAGAAAATTACGATTGTAATGCAGCAGATGAGAACCAACAAAATAAGAAATCAACTGATATTCGTTTACGTCAGTTTCAATTCAAATAATTAGTGAAGCTTATATATTGCTTCATCAATATCATCGATAAACAAATGTACGCATAGATGTGTTGTTTCGAATTCTTTTCATTTACTTGACTCAACTTATACTCTCTAATGATATATATCTTTTAGGTTTACTCGTTTGTGGTGGAAGTAAGTGAATTAGCATATAAAATACATTAAAAAAACTGAGATGACTTTGCGTATTCGAAAACGTTAAACGAGTCAGTGACATTTGGTTTTTGACTTCGACTTAATAAACATGGAAACGATGATTGGTTGGTTTGTTTACCTGAGTGACCAAAGGTTTCTCTAGATGTTTCGATAGAAAGAACAAACACCGATGAATGAAAGATAAGATCAAGTCATTTATTGAGTAGCAACAATAGCTTTGATGTATACTGGATTAGTTAATAACAGGAAAATAAAATACATTATAGGATAAATTAGGCGGGTTGTGCTAACATTTTAGAATAATAGGATCCTAAGTATATTACAATAATTCGAACAGGAAAATGAACACTACAGTCAATAATGAATACGTGGAAATCTTACAGACTGGGCAATACAAATATTATAGTTGAAGGATGTTTAACCAAATGTAGCTTAGCCGTTAGCATCCTTATGGAACAAAGAATAAACTTGAGAGATTGTAGTTTTGAATTCGTTGCCCCGATATAACAAAATCAAAGTAGAGAAGATATAATTCAAACGGTTTAGATAAATTATAATTGTTAAATCTGTTGAATTATCTACGATATATCATAAGAAAGAACATTCAATAACCTGTTTCTTGACTTAACTTAACTTTTTGATGTATATCTATGTACATTAGAGTATGTTATTTGATGCCTACAAATTAGTTTACTTAACAAACCTACATTTAAAGGAAAATTCATTAGGATTAAAATGTAGAAATATGATGCCACGTATATAGAATATGGATTTCTATCTACGGAAAGGTATTGTATCAAATTTGTAATCACGTTTTTAATTAGACTGCTTTCATTGTGATGAATAATTTAACTGTGGAGGTTCATTGTCATTTGGAACGACTTCATTGAAACAAACTACTGATAGAAATGAGTTACTTTGATTATATCATAAATGGGTAGTAGCTTGCTCTGTTGAATTTCAGTGTGGATGGCAGTTGTCACCGTTTATGCATATTTTAAATGAGTGATGAGAAGACTGTCAAATATTTATCTAATATTACGAATCGGTCTGAGTTTGGCGAATATTCAAAACCAAAGATCACTAAACACCTGCTTCTTTCTCGTGTGAGACTTTTCAGCTGCACGCATTCACGAACTCATGACCTTCAGTCTACATGGTGAATGTTTGACTGTTAGACCAGTAGATCGATACTGTTTGTCTATTTTCTTGATTAACCGAGTGTGTGTTATTAAGCATACATTATTGTGTTTTGATATATTTTGAATTTGAATCTTTCGTATGGAAAGTCAAGTATTAACTACAACTAATTGTATTCAGTGTCAACCATACAAGTCACTAGGTATTTGTGAAGATATTCTTATAAATTAATTCTGTCGCAAGTTTCCATCGATGAAGTTGTCTAGAATGATGATGATAGCTGATCAATCAAATTTACCATCATCAGGTATACAATCTAATTAAAATCATTCTCCGGAACTATAAATCTTTTTTATCATGGTAACTGTCAAATAATGGTTCAAAACTGACTGATTTAATTTGATGCAAAATATATTCTAACTTCTCTAATCTTCTCATAAGTTGCTTTATATTTGACTTTTACATTTTCATTAGATTATGGTGATATGTTTCCAATTTGTAAGTTACATTTAGAAGCTGTGAGAATATAACCTTTTCTTTATAGCTTGGTATTGCTTGAGCATGGTAGTTTATTGTAGAAAACAACTTAGATTGTCTACACCAGAAGATACGATCTAAAATACAACCATTTAGATTTTTGGTAGTGGGAACAACAGAATATCTTAGAGCCAATAGGGGTGAGGAAGGCAAAGTTTATTTGCTCCTACATAAAGCAAACACTTCTACGTAAGGGAGACAAATGTAATTTGGTACAATGTTTAAAGTCGCATAAAAGGTAAATCCTGAAATATTTGCATGGAATATGACACCAGGTTATTTCAACAAAAACTGTTTATGGTGTTGACCAGTCAGGTGTTTGTCTAGTCTTGTTCAGTACTAATCAAATCCAATGCATAACATGATCAATCAACATGTATAACTCAGTACTACAAGTGATCAGTTGTACTATGATCAATTTGTGTAACAAGATTAGTACAAATTCTATTTTTTGTAATAATTGTCCCAATCAGTTACTAGTTTATTCATTGAGCAGGTCGTTTTTAAACTAATTCAATATCAAGCTGTTAACGTATGTAGTAAATTACTGGTTAATGAATAGTTATAGGATTTTGATTAGTTGTCATATAAAATCTCATGCCTACTACGTGTTTTAAATCATCAATTAGTAATTGGAAGTAGAGGCGGCGGATTTGTGAAATACGTAACGTGTGTAATCATCAGAGTGTAAATACAATAATTGATTTCAGGATCAGAAAACATTCGATTAATCGAAATCATCAGGTTCTAAAATACATTAATTATAAAGCTTATGAAATGTATATTAAGCCAGAATATCTTTCCTTCTTATTGTAAACAGGGCTGGACCACCATAACATTCAGTCGGAAAGTGTATCACACAACACCGGCCAACATGAATAAACGTCTTTAAGTACTTTCTTTGTGATATCTTTGAGTTTGTTGATACAATTACTAATGTAGTTGTTTCAAGTACTAAGATGGTGTTGCAACATGTAAACTTACTATTTACAAACTTGCTGTTAACAAAAACCTTATGTTTTACTTGCGATTATATAGATATAAATGGAATAAATATTGGAATTTCTACATCATACTTAATATTATTGACATTGAGATTTACACTTAACGTAGAATTTAACTTCACTTATATGGAATATAGAAAAGTAGATCGGATAGCGATAGCTTTACCACTAGAATCATTACAGCTTATTTCTTTGTGCCCAGTATTGAAACTTTTACTCTACAGACAACAATCAGTTGAATAGGAAGTATGCCGATGTCACATTTGTAATATCTGATACAAATCTTGACATTCAGACTATCCTTAGATCCTTCGATTGTTACTATCCGTTACTAACATTCACAAAGTAAGAGTGCAATCCACAACTACAGTTCCTAGACATTTTACTAACTGAAGAAAATGATGGATATCTACAGGGATCAGTTTATAGGAAACATATGTGGAACTAGCTGCTTATTAACTTTCACAGATACCACCTTCCCACTAATGCGGAAACTCAGCCTTATCCTTCCTGTGAATTTGCGATACAAACAAATCTATTCAGCAGATTGCACACAACTTTCATACTTCACAAATCTCCCCGCCTCTACAGTCAATTACAATTAGTTGTAATATAGTTTTATATAGCAACCAATCAAATTCTGACAATTACTTATTAAACTATATGATTACAAAGTTTAGATAATGAATTTACTGAAAGCAAACGATTTCAATAAATAAATTTGTTTTAGGATTTAATAAATATATTTAAACTAATAGGATCAAGATAATGATATTATTCCACATTCCACCACTCGAAGTTGTTGTCCTGTTTACGGTTAAGCTGTGAACCTGTGGTTATTGTATCCGAAACGTCTTAGTGTAAAGTGAAGTTCTATCGAAATATACATTAAGTGTAATAATAGCAACTTATATCTGATGAAATAAGTTCAGCAAGCTATTTTCTGTTTAACAAAATGTTTGATGCAAAGAGCTATTTAGTCACTAATTTATGGATACAGCATGATCTAACTGATAGAATTATACTGATAATGATGTGATTTACTTTCTTCTGAATGAATAATGCTCATGTCATTCGTCGATATATCGCCTACATATGACATTTAAACTACTTTCGGAACTGAACTGAACAGTAGATAGATTTTTGACAAGTGATTGAATGATTGAAGCATTTAATGAATTGAATCATTATTGCTTGTTTCTACCTGATTACGTTCTAACTCTGTTCCGTAATAATATAATTCTAAACTCTCTATAAATCACCGTATGAGTCAATAGACTTATACACATTCACAATACATAGGGTAAATGAATCTGTTAAAAAATTGTAACGATGAACACTAGTGGATTATATTTGGAATGACCGTAAATTCGACAAGTATGAAATCAGAACGTGTAAGGGGTGTAAGTTATACCATTTACTGTGTTCAATCATGCTACAACATTCATATTGTAAAATAATAGATGAAAAGTCAATAAAACTCGTTGGTATGCAAAAATGGTTACGGGATATCAGCAACTGATCAAGTACACAATATAAATAACGACATTTTTATAAGTGTTTTCATACTTAATCTATGCAGCCTTATGGTTGAACTATTTAACTTTTAGGTTTGTATAATTGTGACCAGAAACGTGAGTAATAAAAATAAACTATTTTAGTCTTTTTATGTTTTGTAGTGTAACCATTATGTCAACAGAATTAATCAGTTGGTTGTGATCAGTGTGATGATTATCTACTTCATTATAGTGTTGGTCAAAGACTATTAGACAGTTTATAGTTATGTGGTCACTAGTCTAAGTGACTCAATTCTGAGGACATTACATTGATGTAAAATGTGGATTAGGAATGATCGGCAAAAAACACTGCTTGACCTAGATCCTGTAAAAATGGTTGACACCAAAAGCTTTCTCAACTATCTTGAGAGAACTGACGCTTCATGGTGAATTCAACTCAGGTCATTTAGTTCCACAGTCTGAGAATGTAAGCCATGAGTTATGTAGTCTGTCAACTACGGAGATTCTTATATTGATTGATCACTATCTGAGTGAATAATCAATAGGCTGTTTGTATATTTCTGTTTTAGTGTTGAACTAATCTATTGATCAGGTCACATTCATATGTCCACTAGTCTGCGTAACTCCATTTAGTGGACATTATATTTAGATAGAAGGGGGTTTAGAGGTAGCTGACAGGAATTCTTTTAATTATACTGGATATCGTATACAATCCATGTAATTATTATCATATTTAATCAACGTAGAGGGTTTTGTTTTTAATAGTGTTGAGAATATGATGATCTGATAATACTGTTTACATGTAGTTCACGTCTTCGTGAATACACAAATAATTTTAGAGCGAAGACATTGTATTAATTCCAAAGATATATCAAAATAGTAATCATTCGTCTCTGAAAAGTTTTCATAGAGATTCTTTGCATTCGAAGCATTCTGATCGGGATGACTCAACATAGTGATAGTTCACAAGAAATGTTCGATTCAAAATTGCTGCTGCCAGGTGCAAACCAGAACGCGTGCTTTGTTCAACTTGTTACTCATCAGCTAGATACGCCTGCATCCCAGTGAAGATGTTTACACTGGAAGTCGAATTCATTTTGTTTTATATGCCTAGTGGTAAAAGCGGTAGCATTGGGTATAAAACTAACTAAGTTTGAGTCGCAGGGTGATCATCAATGCAGGAATACAGGTACATTCAGCTCGTGAGTCTGAAATAGGACTACACGCGCGTTTTGGCTTTCTCTCGGCAGACACAATCCCACCCAAACAATTTTTTTAAAGATTTTCATATACAAATTTATACAGTTATAATATCTGGAGCTCAAATAGGTTACAAAATATGAAGTAATATTTCGACACAATGAAAATTCCTGACGAATGATGCATTTGAAATATTCCCCACTTTCTCGGACATTTATTTTCAATCGCATCAAAAAACACATTTTCAAAGACTTTATTTCATTTCTAAATCATAGATTCTAATAGAAATCAAGATGGTAAGACACATTCTGTAATTTATTATAATGATTATTCTTTGAAGTATCAATAGTTGCTCGTATATCTACATAGTGAAGCATACTCTTGTAAACTTCTTTTGGTCATGAAGAGAGTATAAATTAAATTAATACGTATTGTCTCACTCTCAATAATTCTGTAATCCACTAGTCATAACTTTCACTGGAAATTTAAAAACATCCTAAAATTACTCAGTGGTTAGCTGATTATTGTAATTCAATTAGGGTGGTTAGTTCGGGAAGGTATCAAATGTAGTTGATTGTATTCGTCACAGACTGATGTTGGTTGAGTACCATCAAAAACAGCAGAGCACTAAAGAGCTGCATTTTCCTCGAATGAAATTCCTCAGAAGTGAGCAGTGTGGATTTTCCCAGAGAAAAGAACCCAAGAACTTCAGGTGTCATACAGAACGTCTAATCATCAGTGACAAACACAATCAACTAAAATTAGCGCTTGTCTTTACACAACCACCTTAGTTCAATTTCAATTATTTGCTAACTAGTGAATTACTACAGGATGTTCCTGAAGTCTTAATGAAAGCTCGTGATTGGTGAATTTCAGATTTTCGGGGAGTGTGATAATTATCCCTAATAACATTCAATGATCAACGAGGTATTTTACGAATTGCCAGACAGGAAAATTCTACCACTGGATGCTAGCCTAGTGGTGGTAATAGGTGAGCGGTTTTCATGAGAAATGAAGGTTTAGGATTGCATTCTTTATCAGTATCGAGGATACGTACTTCTAAGGAGTTGCACATTACAAAGAATAAGTTGTCTAGTTCTCTTTGGTTTTCAATGGTATGAAAACGATATCAATCTGTGATTGATACATTTTAGAAACCTCATCTCATTATATTCGGATCAGATTTTATATTGTTGATTATCAGTGATGCAGATTATGAGGACAGCTATTTGTATATATAGCCTCCCTTAGATGTTGCTAGGAGCTGAAATTCATGATTCTTGTTTGTAGCATGCTGATCTGTATAGGACACTGTTGATTCAGTCCTAATTTACAAATGTGATTCAAGCTGGATCGTGGACGACAATGAGAATTCAAAAAGAAATTTAAGCGCTATTTAAGACTAATAAATCGGATATCCCTATCATATCCAGATGTTTGTGTTTACGATGGGACTCGAACTCAGTCTATTTGTTTGTCTGGCCTTAGTAGCTTATCATTAAATATGACGTTATTCAATATATGTGAAAAGAGTTCGAGTGTCGGTTACAATAGCAGCATAGTTGTAAATAATGCATCTAGTTGAATAGTTCTGAATAGGGCAAAACAAGTGTCTTACTTTCTACCCTTAGGGGTAATCAAACTTCGATTATTAGGCTATGTTTTTCAAAGGTATTGTTAAACTGTATCTTACACCAGATATCTTGACAAGTCAAAGCATTCGCGAAACAAAGATATTTTTTTAGAGAAGACATGAATAATTTTAATAACCCTTTAGTAGTAGAATTCGTCCCAACTTTATCCCATACAATAAAAGATTGTAAATATGGAGGCTGTTTTACTACGTAAGAAATCAGTTTTCTGAATAGTCAGGACTACATATTCATCAAAAGTTGGTAAGACACCCACAGAAAATCTCATTAAGTTTTATCAAGTGACAGTAAGTTATTGTTGTCGATTCAGTGAATACCTGGTTGAGAACTAGTAACCACAGTTAGTAATAATCAACTTACATGCAACGTTGGTACCAAACATATTCATCATAATTCAAGTTGAAATAATAAAACTATGATATTACTTCACTCCCAATGTTGCGAAATTCTAACTGTTTTAATGTTATTACACGGAGGTGTTTGAGTATGACACCCACCAAAACTTAGAAAGTGGTAACTATACATTTATTTTGTCCTAGTATGAAACTCTTCAATAGTGTCAATTTACAACTCTAGTAGGAAGCGGAGCAAATGACCTTTAGATTTTGGGGAAAACGTTTTTCCATCAAACCGCTAATTTGGTCAACATTCAACAGCTGATATTGCAAATTTCATTTGTGATATGTTTTCGTAACCTCATACACTCCCGTCAGCGGGTAATTACCTTACACTGGATATACACATGCCCCACCACTTACGTTCTCTCATTAGAACTCCAGCTATTTTCACCTGAATTTAGTAACTAATACACTGATAATGAATAATATTTTGTTGTTTTATGGAGATTGTTCAATTTAAGTTTTATAACATATGCAATAAATCTGTGATTATGGTATAATTCACAGTGTCACATTAAGCTGTTGTAGATGAGTCTCAATAACATCATCATGATATTAACTTCAATATTTTACGACTCAGAAATTTTGTAGACAATAACATGAATGATGCTCTTTCATGCATCAGGCAAATACCAACAAAGTGTTGAGATGAATAAACTGACAAGCATTACTATTTGTGATATTCATCATGGTTTCCTGTACATTATTTATTCAATAAACATCAGTTAGACTAATAAACTATCTTTCATGATATACTTTTTGCATATCATTTGAATAGACTTTGACAAATGTAAGTATACTATTTTATCATCACATAGAAATATTATGTAATATACTTTCTATTGTTGAAACGTGATATATACCTGAAGACTATAATCAGGCTAAAATAAGCAATGATGACGTAACGATGCTTAGCAGTAAAATAATGAAGTTGTCATTCCTAAACTAGAACAAAGAATGATAAGATATACAAATTGCAACTCCATTTGATTGAAGAACTTCAATATATAATAAAGATTGGTCGGTTTATATATGAGTTTGTTTATTATGCAATCTCCAGATAATATTACGTTTTCTATTCAGTGATTCATTTTCATATATCTGTCTCAATAACCGAATGTTTTTAATTTAAGGTAAAGAAAACTGTTACAAAATGGAAAGTCAACGATCTACTAAATGATCATGGGAGATTACTTTGTATTTCCAACTCATTATGAATTGATTGTTTCATTGTTACTACCTGACAAATATGACTCAGGTAGCCTATTAAACTGTATTATTATAATCTGCTAACTTGAATTAAATATAATAAATCAGCATTATCTTGAACAGAGAGTTCCAGTGTACAGAAGTTTCATACAATTCAAACACTACAAGTTATGTATTCAGTAGTCAGTATTTATGGGTTAAGTAATGATAGTGACGTGCATTTTAATCCGCGTTGAACATTTTAAACTGTTACATCGATGAATACAAAAGGATTGGTGACCTTGTATGTTACATTTCTGTAGTGAGTGTACGATACTTATACTAGTTACATGAATGTGAACAATTGAGACTAAAAATGAAGTACAAGAGGAAGTTTATATTAATTCAGTTTACTTGGTAGAAACTGCGATTTGTAATTTGAAGGTAATATTCCCCAGATCTCATTGCATTCAATAAATAGTGTATATGGTATTACGAGTAGAATCAGACAATGTAGATTTACCCAGAGACGAAGATATCCGAAATAGTAGACCAACTGAATCCAGGATATGTCACTCATGCCTAGTGGTCTTAATACGCTTATTTTGTATAGCATTCGTATAGATTAATTAATCAATGGTATCTGCTAGACAGATTTTATAAAAGTAACCTGGACATTAACGACAAAGACCAGTTGTTACATAGTTGTCATTATAATCAATACTTTCACTAACTATAAGCTGTTATAAATGTGACACAAATTAGAAGGCATACAGTATGTATAAATCAAAAATCCCTTAATTGTCTTCATTTCTCCAATGTACTGTGATCAGACTTTGCTTCTTGTCACCTCGCAACTCACCTTCTATGCTGTTTACAATTACCACTGTCCGTACTTAGAGCTTACTTTCCTGTTCTTTGAGTGAGTTACCGCTCTCCCTCCCCACATTTCTAAGCAAGTCTGTTCACAGTATTATTTACTGTATACGCTTGGTCACTACAAATGATAACTACACTATGCAATCACCGATTTCCATACCGCAGTTTGTGCTAAGAAGAGGAGAAACTAGTTATTTTTCATGTGATTTTGCTATTTTTTTATTTAATTGTAAAGTGAGCGGAAACCGGTACTGCTTTTCATTTCCTCTGCTGGACCTTGTTAACTGTGATTGGTTGCAATGTCATCTTAGTGTGCTAATTGCTCTGTTTTTCCCAAGGTCGTTTTTGTATCTATATATACAGACTTGAATTGTAATAGAATCGAATCTTCCTGGTGCTGCTTTGGTGTTCTTGATTTTGTTTCGGGGTGAGTAATCAGTATCGAGTCGTTGGTCACGGTTGCTAATATCAATTGGCGCAGATAATCTTCCGGTTAGAGTTGCGGTTAGTTCGTGCATAGCAGTAGGCGTTATATTATATTATAATATTCCGACATATCAATTGGCGACGGGTGATGGTGACTGTGGATCCTACTAAAATGGATTCGTTGTTGGATGAACAACTCAAACTAATAAAGCTTTTTACGACCCTGAATTCTAAGCTTGAATCATCCTCGAATGTTCCTGTCCCAAACTCTGCACTTTCAATTGATGGAATTATTAATAGTATTGCTGAATTTAATTATGATCCAGAAGCTAATGTTACTTTTGATACCTGGTTCCGGAGATATGAAGATTTGTTTACGTATGATTTAGCTTCACAGGATGATGCATGGAAAGTTCGCCTACTTCTCAGAAAGCTTGGTGCAGCAGAACTTGACAAATACTGCAACCTAATTTTACCTCAAAATCCTCGAGATAGAACATTCTCTGAAACCTGCTCAACTCTCAGCCAACACTTTGGTGACAATTCTTCTCTATTCAATATTAGATATCGTTGCCTAAAGTTAAAAATGAATGAATCAGATGATTTCTTAACTCATGTTGGAGTTGTAAACAGAGAATGTGAATGGTTTAAATTAAAAGACCTATCGGAGAACCAATTTAAATCGTTAATACTCATCTGCAGCCTACAGTCAGAAAAATTCGCTGATATTCGAACGCGATTGCTTCACCGTCTTGACCAAGAACCAACATTGTCTCTAAATGACATTGCCGCAGAATATCAACGACTGACCAATTTAAAGCATGATACTGCACTTGTCCAGTCTGGTGGTAATGGTGACACTGAAGTTCATGCTGTTCGTCGAAAACCTATTTCTCATCAAGTCACTCCAGCAACCACCTCAACTCATCGTGATAAACCAGCCGAAAAGAAGAATATTACTCCCCCGTCCAGATGCTGGAACTGTGGTGGATGGCATTTTGCCAAGTTTTGTCCATTTAAGAACTATCGTTGCAGAAAGTGTAACAGACTGGGACACAAAGAAACTTTGTGCAGGCAGAAAGACATACGCACTCGATCACGTTCCAGAGGAAGATTCCATTTACCGAGTAAGCCAGTTGAGTCACTTTCACTATCCACCCTGAATCACGCTCATCAGAGACCAGCCAGAAAGTACGTTTCTGTGCAGATAAATGGTCATACGGTAAGCCTCCAACTTGACACAGCATCTGATATTACTATTATTTCTCGAAAAACATGGATTAAAATTGGGAAACCTGTGATACACCCTACAGAACAGCTCGCCATAAGTGCATCAGGCGATCGTTTGGTGAGTATTGGCAAAATTGTGTGCTTAGAGACACTCAACGAAATAACCACGGATGGAGTATGTTATGTGGTTAACAACAATCTTAACTTGTTGGTGTTAGATTGGATTACTGACCTGAAACTAGATGCTGTTCCACTAAGCATCTATCCTACGAAGATTGAAGAGTCGGTGATTGCCACCTTCGATACGGGAGATTACGCTAAAGAAAGTTTCATGCATGCTGTGAGAGCACTTACTGTTACCACACAGCAAGTTGCTGAATTCCCAAGAAGAGACAAAACGATTCAACGAGCATCGAAAAACCCACCGAAGGTGGAACCAGTAAGCTGGCCTGTTCCTGCGGGTCCATGGGGCAGAGTACATTTAGATTTTGCCGGGCCCATGTCAGGAGTCTACTACTTGGTGTTAGTAGACGCATATTCGAAATGGCCAGAGATCAATCCTGTAGTTCCTCCGACCACGCAGAAAACCCTGGAAACATTGAGGAAGATATTCGCGTGTCATGGGTTTCCAGAGACACTAGTCACTGATAACGGGTCCCAGTTTACGTCACAGATTTTCAGTGAATTCTGTCGAAAAAACGCTATCACACATATTCGCTCCCCACCGTACCATCCACAATCAAATAGACAAGCGGAGAGATTTGTGGATACCTTCAAAAGAGCTGTACTTAAGGCAAAGGGGGAGGGAAGCCTAGCAGAAATTATTCAGCGTTTTCTACTTGTATATAGAAGTACCCCAAACAACAGTGCTCCGGAACAGAAATTACCAGCAGAAGCACTAATGGGACGGAAACTGAGAACGATGAATGAGGTAATGAGGCCGGCAAAAGTAAAAAGCAACGATGATGATATCTATAGAAACGGCACGCAGGTGTACGTAAGGAACTACAGACCAGGAAGCGAGAAATGGAAAAACGGAGTAATTAACGGTAAAAGAGGAAAGGTGATGTATGAAGTAGCAGTGGGAGGACAAATATGGATCCGACATCGCAACCAGCTGCGAAGAAGGTTTGGTGAACGAAAAGCAGATGAACCGAACCTAGCGCTTGAACTTCTTCTTGATACTTTCAAGCTTCCCACGAGGAAACCAACATTAATTGCAGCAAACAACAAGAAAGAAGCATCCGAAGAACAACAGCCAATAAGACGGAGTGAAAGAAAACGAAGAGCCACAGTGAGGTTCCAAGAAAGCGAACTTTTCTCAAAAAGGGGAGTTGCTAAGGTGAGGAGAAACTAGTTATTTTTCATGTGATTTTGCTATTTTTTTATTTAATTGTAAAGTGAGCGGAAACCGGTACTGCTTTTCATTTCCTCCGCTGAACCTTGTTAACTGTGATTGGTTGCAATGTCATTTTAGTGTGCTAATTGCTCTGTTTTTCCCAAGGTCGTTTTTGTATCTATATATACAGACTTGAATTGTAATAGAATCGAATCTTCCTGGTGCTGCTTTGGTGTTCTTGATTTTGTTTCGGGGTGAGTAATCAGTATCGAGTCGTTGGTCGCGGTTGCTAATATCAATTGGCGCAGATAAGTTTCCGGTTAGAGTTGCGGTTAGTTCGTGCATAGCAGTAGGCGTTATTATTTATTATAATAATTCCGTCATATCAGTTTGACATTCGATGTTTTCAGCGCATGTCTGCTCATAGATTTGTACTGCTAATAAACACGACCTTATCTATCAAGTGTTCTACATCTTTTAAGGATATAGCCGCAGCCATGTCAACTAAACAAACCAGTGCATTCTTGTTTACTAGCACTTTTGTGTACATCGCACTATTATTAACAAGCTCAACAACACAAAGTGATGTTTCAGAGAAAGAAAATAGTGTATAATGTTTAAAAAGTATGTGACGACGTTTACTCAGGCAATTTCTTCTGTGATGTTCAAATTCACCACATTCATACACCTACCCCTTTTCTCTGTGCGTATCGGAATCTCTGCGACTTGCTTTTCGATAGTGAGTGTCCTGTTGTGTCCTGTTACTGAAGAAATTATCACACCCACTAGTTGTCTGTTTAAACGCTCCATTTTTATGACATCCATCTACTGCACTGCATGAGCCAACTGAGCCGTTGGGCTATGATCTCGGAAGGGAAACGCATTCCAAGAGCCGTGATGTTAATTGCTGCTTCCTAGATTGGTCGTATAATGGTGTGTACGCTAAAACCATTGTGTCGTTGTAAGAACGCTTAAAACAGTACTTGTTTTTCTACATTGGTTACATAGTTACGTAGTTATTTAAAGACATGTTTGAGTTTCTATATCGTCATTTCGTCTGTTTAACTGCCAGAAAATCACTACACGATTATGGTTTTTCGGTAGCCACATAAATTCTTCATATTCATCGTAATGGTGACGCTTTCCCCTGAAAAACTACCCATTAGTAAATAGTATGTTCTTGTCGGGTAGACCCAGAAAACCCCTTGAAAAAAGTGCAGAATGGCGTGGAAATCAATACAAGACATTGTGTCCAATCAGTACGCTAATAGTTTGTTTACCAGAAACTTCTAGACAACAAGAAGTCACGTGATAATTCTTTGATTGGACAGCTATCGTACTACTACTCTGATTAGTAGGATATAGAAATCTCTAGAAGCCTATAAGACATTTATAGTACTATTAATACCCTAGTTTTCTGAACATAATTAAACCTCGCAGTATAGTATTATTTTGACGTTTTTCGTGCTTTCCCTTGTTCACGTTGAAGTGTAGTTTTAACCTGAGGGTCAAATCAAAGCTTGAAAGTCGAATCGAGCGGTCAACCTAGACGAGATAATAATTAGTAACAGAGATTTTCACGGTCGATAAAATGATTCAAACGGGGCGTCACAATAATTCTCATTAGTTAAAAGTGGTACATGGATCGAGAAGCTGATTAACCTGTTTGTAGACTTGTCGAAATTCTTCATTTCAATATTATGCTGTAACCAGACGAGCTTAGGCGACTTTTCACATTTTCGACATAAATGGACATTTCACCCAATAGGTAATGACTTAAAGAAACTGAATTTTAACATAATCCAATCATAATAACGAATTTATGGGCGATCACATTCAGTCACATGGCAGTAAATATGTCTCGATATTTATCTTCAAAGTAGAGAATATTAAGAATAGTATACAGATTTCTATAGATTACATAATTTCCTAAGATTTATATAGGATTTTCCGTTTGCAAATGAAAAAAATATTTTAGTTAGATGAATTCGTGACAGATTGGTGTTGGTAGGGTACTATCAAAAAACAGAGCACTGGACAGATTTACGTCCTAGTATGGGACTCAGATGACGAAATCAATATCAATCTGTGACGAATTCGGTCAACTATAACTTTATACCTGCCTCCACAAACTACCTAAATTCAATTGAGAAGGTGATATACATTAGTCTTCATACAGCCAGCTGTATGACAATGTTATTCCAAAACCATTTTGCTGAGGAAATTAGTCTTTCATGCACCTCTGGAATGTTTTGAATAGGGTTTAGTGTTAGGAATTTGTAGCAGTTACGTTAACGGTGTATTATTATTAGCTGGATGCAAGGTGATTTTCGGTAATGGATTTCGCTCCGTATATATCTGTATTTTTTGCATTCATCAACGGTTGTTTAGCAGAAACTTAGTCTTGGATGTGGTTAGCACTCTAAACTGTCAAGAATGATTGTTCTGTTCCTTTGTGACAAACATAGACATTGTAATGAATGCAGTGAGATTAAATTCAGAAAATCTAAATCTCAGATGATTGATAAAAATGATGATTTCACACAGCAGTTTAAGAATTATGGAAGCTCGGTAATATACCACACTATGGTTTATTCAGTAATAGAAATTTTTATTAGATGATTGCAATTTAATAATGTAAACAAATAGTACGATTAGGAAATTACTGTAATCAAATGTTACATTGAAGTGTCACTGATGAATAGATGATTGTGGAGAATTCATTGTTCAACTTGTCAACAATGTTTCAATACTCCCCACCACACACATCTATTTTGTTCGTTTTCCCTCCATTTCGTAGCACTTTGTTTTACCTGAAATAGAAATGATTGTTCTGTTATGACATATGGTTTTAGGAACAAATGACCAAATATATTTAGAAAAGATTCATCAAAAGTGTATATGACTCAATGGAGGGAATGGGGTGGAAAAATCATTAAACAAAACAATAAAAAAGTATATTTAAAATGAATTAATCTACAGATACACCATCTTACGTATATGATGAGTAACAGGTTCATGAATGACCCTTTATGTCACCATGTAACTAACATTGATGATTTCAATGGGTTTCATTTACGTTTATTTTGTGTAACATAATTTGTCAGTGTGAATTTCACTATTAGATACGGGTCCAGTGATTCAGATGGTTAGGCGTTTATCAACCTGAAATCCATGAGACGGAATCTAGGGTGTGCATTGCTAAGGAGTCCCATACTACGACAAAACGGTTATCCAATGCACCTTCGTTTACAATGCCACCCTGCTAATAACAATCTGTGACCATTACAATCAGCCAAGCTTAACACCGATCTCCACAGACCATCTCATTCAATTGTTTGTATTTATATATCGATTAAATATTCTGTCTTCTGGTTTCGGGTCAACAGACGGGGAGCATTGCATCAATCCGACAGATTTGTAAGTAGACATGACTCAGTTATTCATCAATCTAAGAGATAGATTCACCTGACTTACAATCAATAATTTATTACAATTGTTTTTTCATTTGTAACAGTGGTGACGAAGAAAGAGTTAGAACCCACATGAATAAACATCTATGGACTAGAAATACTGTTTGTTATAAGTATTGAACCAGTCAATCAATATCATGAGTCAATATAACTTAAAACTTTCTCCATCATAATAGTGATGATGACGTCAATAACACTGTAACAAACTCACGTTAATTAAGCTGAAAAGTAGATGTAAACGAAGCCAGTGGGATGAAATGTTTCACGTTAATGGTATTTTTCTAACTAAGCATTATGAGTAGGCATATTAATCGTAGGCCAACGACAAGCATTCTCCAACCATCTCTGTACATTATTCATTTTACCATTATTTCCAACTTCCATTTATTCTCTTCATGTCTGTCTCTTATTCTTAACACAATGTGTTCTTTCATCTTACTCGTTTCATTCGACCATATGGGTTTCAAGTTATTGCTCACATTGTTACTCACTTTGATGATTTCTTCGATGTGTGTTCTATCCACCTACAACGTCTTTCCTTAGTTTCTTTCTCTGCTGGAAGTTGGTTGCTTTGTTTGCTATCACAGTAGGTTGATGTTGTCTATCCAACAGATCTAAAGTATCTTGCGTCAAAAAACTGTTTATAAACATCTGTATATTTCGGATGAGAGATTGTGTAATTATCCATGTTTCAGCTCTATAAGATAGAACTCACTTGATGTTTGTATTAAGAATTGTGACTTTGGTGTTGGTTGATATCTGGTTTGAGTTCTAGATGTTCTTCAGTCATAGTAATGCTGTCTTTCTGCTTATTTGTGCCAATCGTTGTCTTTACTTCTGCATTAGATCCTACATGTTTGTTGATGATGATGTTGTCCAGGTATGTGAGCATCTTCATATATTTTAAAACATGACCACCAAATGTGTGATTTGGTTGGCGTTATATTTAGTGTTTTTGCTTTTCCTCAAACTGGTTTATCGCTTAATGCTACTTTTGGAGGCTAACAAAACACTGGTTATTTCCATCTGCATTTGTAGCTGTGTGTGTGTGGAAGAGTAGAGGTAGGTCATCTGTGAAGTTCAAGTCGTTTAGTTGCATTCAAGTTGTCCAGTGTACCCGGTGCTTTCTTTGAGATATTGAAGGTTTCATGACCCAACCAATGACGAAAAGGAAGAGGAAGGACCAAAGCGAGCAACCTTGTACGACTTCAGTCTACACTTGGAACGAATCTGTTTGCTGCTTTCCGTGAACAAATATGCACCAATGTGTTGGCGTCCCATTTAATACTATTAATAAATGACAGTTAAATAGTTGAACAACTGAATTTGAATAAGGGTATTACAATAAATGAACTGCCTTTTTGTATAACCAATAGGTTACTTTAATATTATTAACTACGATACAATAAGTAGTAGTGATTATCTAGTTCATTCAAACTTTAAATCAACATTGATACAAAAGTTAATCAAGTAGCCGATTTTCTTGTATGAGTATATACACTCTACATAACATAACACTTAAACAATTTAATTACACTTATTCATTCTTGAGTTATTACGTGTCAGTGAGATATAGTTGATGTTAACTTATTATCACGAATTGGTCTAAATAAGATAACAATCAAAAATTATACTGACTGCGTGATCTATGCAACTGTTTGATGCTTATGATATAATCAACCGTTTGATGAATTCTAAATAAGCACAGATTATACTGAAGCATCAAATTGACAATCAGTGTTGATACTTTAATTTTTGTGTTTGAGAGTTGATGAGACATTTATGGTATTAATGAGTAGTGACGTAAGTTGAATGAAAATCACGTGATGTTATTTATCTAATTCCTTCACTATAAATACACATTGAATTACATAAGAGATGTATTGAGTATTTGGAGATGTTGTTCACTACTCTCTTGGCTATTTTATGCATTCACTCATTTGGTAAGTCAAGTAGAACAGAACGAAATATTGTCTAGTATTCAATGCTCAATTTTGTAATGATGAATGTATTTTTTGTGTATGGTTGACCAATGCTGATGTGCAATTACTACTATTCATTCTCATTTGTGATAAACTTTAGGTAAATGTGTATTCAACAGAGAGCGTTGATAGTGAAGATGCAGGTTTTGAAATGTTGACTGATGTTATACCATTTCTACTGTTGTTATTAATTAATTATGTAATCGTAATGTTTTTTCAGTTTCAACTTATGCTAATAACTCAACAAACAGTAAGTTGTTGCAATTAACACATTTTGTTTATTTTCATTAACGACTTATATTCATATCAATGCTGGTCAAATTGTAATGGTTTATTTCGAATGAAGTGGGTATGAAATTGAGAATAGTAAATAGTTGATATGATGTCCATAGATGATTGATTTTCTTCTGGTATAGTCATAATTGTGATTTAAGTGATAATTTGAATTGTTCATATGACCACCTTAATTGGAGATGTTCTAGGTCGGTATCAATGAAACAATGTATGTTTATTCTGTCTCTGAAACAAATTAGACTGAATATGAGAATCAAATAATCAGCAATCATCACAGTGATTTACGTAGCAAGACGCCTATTGTGTTTTCTACATGAATCATTTCTAAGTAGTTAATGATAGTTCAAACGTAGCTTGTTTATTAAATAACCAATTAGGAAACCGAATTGCGAAATTTTTCATCGGAATTCAATTTATTCTTTATGAAATTCAGTTCTGAATACACTGATGTGTATTTTTAATGTTGTAAGATGCCGTACTTGGTCGAAATAACTGTCCAGTGCTTCCAGTCGGTTAATGATTATTTGATTCACATTAATTCGTGATATAAGGATTGACAGTTAACTATCTCCACAACCTCTTAATTGCAATTATTATTATTGCTTCTATTTGTAGCTAAGTATAGGGAAATCTGTAAGTTGCATGAGTAACAACTGTTTCAACTAGTAGATATAAACATAAATATGTTGATTTTTCTTTTAACATAATCAATTTCATGTTACGTAATTCATCAATTAATTCATTAGTTACTACTTTGTGATACTTTTAGAAACTACATATTATTTAAAGTTGGCTTTAAAAATAAATATACAACTTAAGTAGTGTGTACTGCTATCAAGTGAAATCAGGAAGTTTCATAATCACATCAGTAATGTACAGTGACAATGTTACAATGTGACTGTCGACTAATTATTGGGTTTGACCTTGTAAGCACTAACATAGTGAGTAGTAGAAACAAGAATGTCTGATTGATGCTATTACGTCAACCCGACGCCTACTCAACCTCATGCCAGAAAAATAAAGAACACAAGATTAATGAACAACCAGATAGAATGAAGCTATATTTCAAACATTCTTTTATATTGACAGAGTATTATTGAAAACCAAGAACCACTGAACAGCTGTTTCGTCTTAGTACGGAAATCCTTGGTAGTGCACACCCGGACCACACACCATCTTGATTCAATTATAATAATCAGCTCACTGGTAACTAAATTCACGATTTCCATGAAGGTCTAGTGAGAAGTCGTGACTGGTAGAGTTTAGACTTGTCGATAATGTGGCATTCCATAGATAACTTGCTGAATGAAAACCCCCAGTGATAACAACAATGAATCAATTGGACTTAAATCAATCATTACAACCTCAACATTAACTACTTTCTTGATCATCGTACTATATTATAAATTGATGAAAGTGGGAATACCACCATCGAATAATCTTAGTCTAATGGTGTAGAGAGTGTTCATCAATATGAGGCCCCTGCGGTGTATCATATTTAGAAAAAACAGCCGTCGTGTAGTCACTGGTTAACAAATTTATCATACTAACATCAATCTATGATGAATTCAATCAAGTATAACTTAATATTAATTTTCACAAACCATTTGAATTCCATTACCTTCATCTGCATTAATTGAATAAAGTCACTTTTGTGTTAACTAGTCTAGTCTATGTATATGTCTAGTGTAGTGTAGTGTAGTGTATGTCAACTGATGAAAATTTCGTCTAGAATAGACACATTCTGTCAAAAAGCACAAATTTACTCATGAATCGTTACATCATAATCAATCATCACACGAAACTGTGTACTAATAACTGTATTGTTTTAATTTACATCTCCTACCTCTTCATTATATCATTGATAGGTGACACAGTTTGTAGTGATGGTAAGTGTATATTAGTATATGAATAATGAACAATTGAAACATTGAAATCTTTCAAGATACTTTGTAAATATCACATCATCAAGTTGAATATCGTAATTTGTTTTTCCTTGTAAAACTGAATGCACTATTGTGTTATGATCATAAATTGCATACTGTTACGTCGCAATAAAATGCCTACTGCTATACGCAAACTAGCCGCATCTCTTATCTTCAAATTTTTTGCGACAACTGATTCTCGCAACCATGACCAACAACTCGACAACTGAATACGCACCCCAAACAAAAATCGAGAAGACACAAACGATGCACTAGAAAGATTCGATTCTATTATATCCCAACTCTGTAAATATAGTTACAAAAGCGACCTTGTAGAAATTAGAGTAATTAGCATACTAAAATGACGTTTCAACCAATCACAATGAACTAGGTCCGAGCGGAGGAAATGAAGAGCAGTACCGGTTACCGCTTACTTTACAATTGAATGAAAAATAGCAGAATTGAGAATAATTACATGAATAATGACTAGTTTCTTCTCTTCTTAGCATATACGATAGTAAGGAAACGCCAAGATAGAATTTGCATTGATGCAAGATTATGAATCTTCACAGAATTATTATTTTACTTGGTAAGAATAAGACACTGATGATGATCCAGTATTGCTGTCATAGGGCATTACATATATACTTCAGTTTTGTAAACAATTCTCTTTGAATAGATAGCTTTAGAAGTTTTGATGACCAACAGAAGGTGGATACAATTGAGTTATAAGATGAGATCGAACAATGTCTATAGTATTAATGGGATAATCCTCTGTAAATTATTGACTTATTATTATTGATAGACTATACATTGTGAAACTTGTTGATATGCTATTATTGAATTCATTTGCATATTTCCATCAGATACTAATAAAGTATATGCCACATGTAAGTTAATTTGACATCATTCTTATTACGTAATGAGTTATAAGATGAATTAGTTCTTTGATACTCTGTAATTTATTGATTAATCTCAATTCTACCACTTAGCAACACGAATCCTTGATTCCACTTTTAAAACACAATCATTGTTTATTAGCACTTTGATTTACCTATGTACTGAAACAATCTACTAAAGTAGGTAACAGTGATTTATCAATTTCCTCCTTTTAATTGAATTGTGAGGTTTCCTTTACATTATTTATCAGATAATAAGCGACTTGTTTTGTCTTTATATTCCATGCATATTAATTGATCAAGAATGAAGATTCAAGTCGTCTTCAATGACCTCTCGCCCAACCAAGACATATAAGGTTCAAACATTCTTTAGCGATCTTACCTAATTGTACACTTAATGTGACTGGCTTCACATGACCAAATGAATTAATAAATAATCAAAGATGAAACAAATCTAGGTAATCTGCCTATGTTTCCAGTTGAAACTAAAGAACGATTATTGAATAAGTAATATGATTTCCCTGTAGTAAACGCTTTTGCTGTAAAGACATACTCATTCTATCTATAAGAATTTCATTGATGTTATCATTTCTGAAGTAAAGAGAAATTTAAGGAGTATCAGTTTCTAAGGAATTGTCTAAATCGTCAATTTTGTCTTAGTCTAATACTCAGTTGTGTTGGTAGAATTTCAAAGAAGTTGTGTTCATGCATAATAATTTGTGGACAAGTCGTCATATTCCATCTAATCCATGTTTCAATTAATCTTTTGCATTTAGGTCTGTTCCTATGTGACATTCATCGTAAGTAGTTTAACAAAAGAAATTGGTTTTTCTATTATATTTACTAGAGAAACTAGCAGAATTATGCTAGTTACGACTTACCATTATGACAACCATGGGGAAACTTGAAATGTCGAATGCCTCCAGTATTTAAGTTCGATGATTGGTTAGACATACACGGTAGAATTCGATAACATTACTTACCGATAATTTAATACTTTTCTTGAATGTTCACTATTTCTTGAAGAAGTATTTTTCATTAATTTGAATTGATATTAGGTAGTATTGAATGTAGAAACAATAAATTCAACATGCGATTCAGTCTGCAATCGTGTTACTGAAGAAAATTCTAGGCTAAGCTGTCAAATCAATGTGGTCGTCTTTTCGAAACTTACATGAACACAACAACATCGGAATATGATGTTGAATGTTGACGAGTAATAAGTGTTTATTTATAAATGCTTCCTACAGCCGGATTTGTGTCATACACTTGTGATAGATGATGTCGACATTTCTATTCGAGACTCGATTCTTCCGATTACAGATGTAAAAATTGCAGGTTGTAGAATTCCTTGTTAAATGTGTCAATCTACTTGATATACATGATTGATTACCGTGTTGAAATGTAGAGTAGTCCATTAAAATTTCGAACAACTTATTTCAGTTATTCTACATGCTTGATATCCCCATACAAATAGACGCTAAACCAACTCACCGATCAGGAAGCAGATGAGTCAAATATAGGAAGATATAGTCACATTTTTTATGACATATATCTATCCTACAGTGTTACACCAATCACATATCTTCTCCCAGACATGTCACTTCCTCTCTTTTCTGTAAGGCTTAGCCACTGGATCAGTTTACAATACCTGGCTTCGCCTGCATTCTCTATACATTCTTCATCTGATTTTATTTCTGTGTTTATTTACCTCCGTCTATTACATTAGTGGTGTTTGGGATAGTGACATATTAAAATATTAGTACCTGAATTCCATACGAAAGTGACTCATCACAGTTATTATGAATTCGAATTTTAGTGTTGTGTTGTATGATTACTATGTTATCCCACTCACTCTACGTACACCACCTTACAATTTCTGGCTTCTTTCATTGCATGTTGAATCATTTTGTGACACTTTACTCCTCCATTTTGACGTCACTTTGTACTAACGATACTATATTTCTTAAAACATCCTTATGAGTTTTCCAGGTATTATCTTGCCCACTGACTTACAACCCTCTGTGTTATGGCTAGATGACACACTGTATAATGGAAAAAACTGTTGTACGGCCTTTTCATCATTATAAGCCTCTGCTTTTTGTTTCAATATTCACACGTATGTTGATTTGTCGATTGCACTATCGATGACAAGATGGTATTTGAGTTTATTCTAATTATATATTCTGATAGCATTAAGTAAACCAGCAAAAGCAAATTGTGTTCCATTAACTAATACTGTAAAAAATAATGAACCAATTGCACCAACCAATTAACATGAATGAAGTACAATGTAAGATGCATCCTGTTTCTTTACACAGAAAACTACAAGCTACTTAGAGTGTACATTCACAACTACAAAAAATACTGACCATTAACTGGTCCAGTCTAGTCAATATTTAACTACATCCATGGTTTCATACTATTTCCACGGTTCAGTTTCTACCTCCAGAGGCTTCTATGCAATTTAGATCCTCTGGAGATTGTTCTACTTATTTGTCCATAGAAGACCATAACACATGACTACACATTAGTATTTTGAAAGGTAAGACTACCAGAAGTCCTAAATGAATATGTTCGAGAATGGAACGCTCAAAAAGAGTATGTATTATGAAATGACTACCTAATGTCCTTTAAGAACTCACTAATCAGCATGAAAAATGGGTTATTCGTTAAATTAGATTTCAATATCTTGAGAGTTATATGCAGAGTTGTTAGCGTGTCGCAAAATATCACCTCCTAACATTACATTCGACTGCAACCACTAACCTCTTCCAGTAGATAATTACAAGTTATTATTAACTACAGACTTAGTAAATGATACAAGTTCACAAAGTTAACGTCAACCAAAGTCCGTTATTAAAGCATCATCCTATATTCTAAACACCTTGCATCATATAATCAGTACAACACCATTGGATCACATCATCTATAAATGCCCTTTTATTCAACAATGAATATTTTTTATAAACTTTAAAATATCAACATTGTAATAATAATATGAATTGCATTTTTTTGATAAATAGATCAAAATGGAACTCAAACAGGTAAGACATAAAATAAGGATGAATTTATATCTTTCCGTTGATTTTGTCATAGACTGAAACTGTTCAATCTATATTGCTATAACTTCATCTTGAGCGGAATGCTTCGATATAGAGATAATTCATAAGCATTGTTTAGGTTGGTTTGTGACTGCAAGTGGAATACAGCATGCGCGTTTTGTCCCATTCTGGATTCATCAGCTGAATGTTCTTGCATCCCAATTTTGATATTCACAATGGAACTCGAACTCAGTACGTTTCGTGCCAAACGCCATCGCATTCACCGCTAGGCTACTGGGTCCAGGCACATCCAGCTTATGAATCTTAAACGGAAAGAAACGCGTGTCCTGTATTTGTTTTACCTGTCACAGTCCAACCTAAACAATACAAGCAAGACATATTCTGTAAATCGACATAATGCCGATAGTTTCAGATGTCGCTCAAACCCTTGTAGAGAAGTTGGTTTACCGTCAACACAAAAAGTAATTAGTGAAATATTCATACATAGTTATCAAAAGATATAAGGTTATTAAGTGATAATTATACCTTCCATACACTTTAGAAAAATCAATGTCGTGATAATGTGCAAGTATTTTATAGCTTAGATCTCTTGTCACGATAATTCGGCCAGTTGTATTATCAGTTCAGGATACACACTTGTTTAGAAGCTCCAAAAAATTACTAAGTAATAATACTAGTATTAAACTATAAGTTAATGCGTTTCAAAGAGGTGTGTTTTATACCTAACTTCCCCTCCAAAAACGTGCCTAATCGTATTTAGAATGCATATATCGAAGTGAGATCATTCAACTTTACTAATTTCGTGATTTCATAAGTGAATTAAGGACAACATGTTGACATAAGCAAGTTGTAATTCACAGAAGTTGTGGTTTTCCCCCCCCCTCCTTCTGTACTATATGTTTCTGTTATGATGAGTACGACGACTGATTACGATTTAAAGAACATTAATCTTGGTAGAAACCAATATCGGAAAACACAGACATCAAGACCGTTGTTCAATGCCAGCACATCTGCTTTGTGAGTTCTACTTCTCAAGTCGGATAGAAGAATACAAGATAAGCGAGGTGAAGACTAATCGATCAAATTACATCTTATTCATTCGTTTATATAAACACAGCAAACCAACAAGAAGAATAACATTTATACGAAAGAAGGATAATAATGACTAAGAACTGTGGAATTAAATACATAACTAATCAGTAATTATTGCTAAATATATAATAGTATGGTGAAAGTTCCTGGGTCTAGTTGGAGGTTAGGATGAAGGTAACATGATAATAATACAAATAAAATAGTTACTTTACACACAACTAAGATAAGTAAAATGACCCACACTTGAAGGATTCAAGGAGATAATCAATATTCTATAGGATCTTAACATATCCTTCTGTTTGTTGGTATGTGTGCTCAGTTTAATACCATACTGTTGAGTTCCCGGTGAGCTGTTTGATTTATATTGTTGGAGCTCGTCAGTTCAGATCTATATCTGTCGCATCTTTATTACTGGTTTGTTAATCATACATGTATCCTGATATTGTCGTGAGTATACATAACACGTTGTGACTAACAAACTTTGCTTTCCGGATAGTATATATAAGTGATAGAACCTAACGTTGTGACGAATCCACCAACTTTGATTCTAAAAATTCGAAAAGAAACAAAGATCGAAGATAATACAATCCACCTCATGCCTTCTCATTGGTAACTTAATCTTAATTGTAGTATTTTATCGCATGAAGATTGTTGACAATCATTTGTGATAGAAATGATGACTAAATCTGACAATTCGGGTTTCTAGGAATATTTCTATTCGTGGTATTGAAGTGAATTGTTTTTGATCTTACAGGCAATCATCTGTTAAACTAATCAAAATATCTTTCATCAATTTTGTAAATTGATTTAATTGGAAAGGATTCGATCTCTGTAAGTGTACAGTTGTATAACATACATTATTGTCTATTATGTAAATAATGATTCAAATGTGATTGTATTTCTAGATAATACTCATTGCTTAACTGTTCTATGATCCTTCAAATACTATTTAATTTTTCACGAACATTATTGAGTAGTTTGTATAGTTTTGTAAACTTCTCGAATAGTCATGATGTCGACGACTTTAAATGAAGTCATGTGAAAACTGGTTATCTCCTTCACTCAATGACAAATAGGGTGTTGAGTTGAATATCCGCATCAATAACTTCATGGGCATCTCATGTAATAAAAGTTAACTGGATGTTAGCACAAAATGAGCCTGATTGAAGCATATTCAAAACATGCTCACGAGCCGTGTTGTGATTGGTCCATTTTTAGCCAACCAGAGTCAACGATTAATCGGGAAGTTTCTGGAATACTCTATACTGATGTTTATATAAGCTCTAGTGCAATTATTTGCTATGCTTTTGCCTTCTGCTGTTACTTTCTCAATGCATCTTGCTACCTTCTCTACTCTTGTATTCATTTAAAATCAAGTCACTGTCGATGTTGAACCGTAGAATACTAAGTGGGATTAATATATAATATTATGGTGACTAGTACAGATAACACAGAATAACACTGGACACATTTATCACTTCCGTTTTTTGTTTGCAATTAACAATGTTCACCATCGAATCAATTAAAGCAACTAGTTTCTATTCGAAGACATATTCATTTTAATTGGATTGTAATAGTTTGGTTAAGATAACTATTGAACTACATTGTTGGAATTCTTTACAAATTGATGTTGGTTCAGCATCACTAAAGACCAAGAAGCACTAAAATAGTTATTTCCTCTTGGTATCGCACTCCTCAGAAGTTTACACCATCGATGATTTAAAAAAAGTAAAGACAATTTCAACATATACAATTCAATGGTTCAATGGTTAATGTCAATCTCAATTATCAATGAAATATACTTTCGAATGAAATTGATCATTTTGTTCGAATTTCATTCTAATCAGTCAAATGTATTGTGTTTTAAATGACATTTTAGGTAGAACAAAATGTTATTATTTGGAAGAAAGTAAACATCATAACAGAAGTAACTGAACATGTTGGCATATTACTAAAACACTATTTATCATGCTATTCAATATTTCTTAATAACGCTATACAAATACAGTAATGATAACCACAGTGGATTTCTTATTATACTACTTATTTACAAGTGATTCATTTGAATGTTGTTGATGAAATAAATGAAAACCTAAATATCAGTGGATATGACTCTTACTGTTGAGACAATAAGCAACAACCAAAATGTTTCAAGTTCACAGTGTGGACACCTAAATATATCATGTTAACGGTAGAGAGAAATGACAAGTTTTAAAAAAGTTAGAGGAATGAGAGAGGGATATGAATTTAGTTGCACTGAATGCTGGTGTAAGAAATTCATTAGAACGGATTCTTGTTTTGTTTGTTGCAGACTATAACTGGTACAAATCTTTGTATTAGTCATCGAATGGGTGATTGGGACTACCATAACGACAGATGCTGCACTTGCAGATGTTTTTGAAAAAGTTGTTACTCACTGATATGAATATATCATAGTGAAATATATTTCAACATATAAGTTCCCATACAAATCCAATATGAAGGAGTAGGAACAATCGTTGAAATCTATGAGGCATTGATTTGCAAACGAGAGTATATTAGGGGACGTCAGGTTAGAGAATACATAGTAAGTGGCTATATGGTGTATTAAATAGTGGATTAAACAAAGAATACTGCGAACGGATTCCTGACAAATAGGTTAGTGCCATGTTTGGACTAGTAGAAAAATGCATGCTACCTGGAACAATAATGTATAGTGACCATTGAAAACCTAATGAAACACTTTCAAACATAAGGTACGTATAGAGAATTGTAGTGCATATGAAATACTTCGTTGATTCATCAACTGAAGTTCATACAAATTATATATGATCAATGTGGAGTTGAGTAAGGTGTCATTTGAGACGATACTATAAATTGCATGGAAGGGGGATATGGTGTCACCGAGATAAATGTTTGTGTTAAGTGCATCGTGATTACCAGTGGAACCAGTTCTAAAATAACTTACATAGGCTTTTATTATATAAGAGGTAAAGCACCTTTGAAAAAATTCTGACTTGTGTTTATCCACTATGCGTATACTGTTGAGAACAAACGGACAATGTTTTAAAATAAGCCATGCACAAATTTCATGCAACATTGCTATGACTCCATAGTTGTGGAATTCGCGAAGAATGCAACCAAAAAGTCTTCTTCATCTACCAGTCAGTTTTGTGACAGGTCAGGAGAAAGAGAGATTATCGGATTATGCCTTGCTAAGACCAGTTGCACTATATAACTTCGGGAAAGTCATGGAATGAATGGATCAACAGTATGCTGGTATGCGATGTGCTGAAGCATATCCAGCCAAATCTGTCAGTGTTAAATTACAGCTTTCAAGTAGTTCACCAAGTAGTTACAAGAAACAAGTCACTTTGTATGAAGCTTAGAAACTGGGCAGGTTTATTAGACGGAAAAGAGTATGCCACTTTAAGATCATCAGCAAGCACAAACGACTAACTGTTAGAATAGAGAGTGAAGGGGAGGGAACAGAAACACTACCGTGAAAAACTCCTAAGGTTATAGGCTTTGAATTAAAGAGCATAGAGACAAACTTAACAATTCGCATCCAATCTCTAAGGAAAAACCTGATCCAACTCAAGTGAGGGCGGGCAATAATGTTTATCTTAAGTATCTTAACCATACACAACCAAGATTTGAAGAAACCATGTTGACTAGGCGTCACCAGGTTGGGATAATAAGTGCTTACGCATATTTTTATTGGTTATTTTTCCATAACTCCTATAACAAGAGAAGTAATGTTGATTGGTCAATAGATGCTGACTTCAAACGTTGCACCTGACTTATGTACGGGAATAATGAGAAAGGCTTTCCAGACATTCGGGTGAGTAGACAATTCTAGTGAATAATACAATTAAAAAAAGAATAGTTAATGTATCATGCCCGCCATGTTTAAGTACATAAGAATTTGTGCTGTCTACTCCAAAACTCTGAAAGTGTTTTAAAGTATTAATGGATCCGACAATGCTACTGGAATTAAATTCAACAGTATTAGTTATACTAGCATATGTGTCAAAGTGTTACTGAATGTTGGTAAATTACGCAACATAGTCGTTTAATTTATTATACGGCAGACAGTTAGCAGAGAAAGTTTCGTAGAATGATTCAGTAATGACCTACAGATTGCTATATATCTTACTGACATGTCTGGAAGAAAACATGTGATTGGTGAATGTCGTATAACAGATATATAAGACAAAGACTAGGTCTTATATATAATTATACATCTTGTACATTATTGGTTTATGGTTGTTGTAATACATGCGTATAAGCGATAAGTTGGCTTCTCGATTAATCAGTCGAATTATTAAGCATGAGAAATATATTAATAGATGCAAACGCTAGAATTACACATTAAGCCGAAAAAGTAAATAAATAGGTGGAATAATGGAATCATTAATAATAAATGGAAAACTGTTGTAATGAAAAGTGTAGTAATCAGCTGGGCAGACCACAGCAGAAGCAGCGAAGACATTTTAACCTAGAACTGGATCATTATGAATCACGAGCAAGAATTTAACAGCTTTATGCTAACTCACTTATAAATATTGAGCAGTGGAAAGCTTAAGTGAAATACCATTGAAATACCCTTATTCACCCTTTTTAATGATCATTTTTAAACTAAAATCAGCATGATTTTACTGCATTCTAATTTTTTCATCCGAATAAAAAATAAACAATTTTAAAGTATGTCCATTTGCTTGTTTTGATGGCCTTATATTGTCCAAAAGTTAAATTTTTATAGCATGCAACCTGCTCTACTATATCTATGCGTTTTTCAAGTACATGTTTCAGCGCCTTCACTTGTCAGGTTGTTGCCAAATCCGGTTCCGTTAACTGTTTATATCTTATTTAAATCATTGTAACCATAACGATTCATGCATACCCGCAAGTAACTAAATACGCGTATGATAAAAGGATAACAATAAGTGGGGAAACTAAACTTTGTCGGCGAAATTGAGAGAGCTAATGAGAGTCAAGGTGACTCGTCAAGGTCGTTTGCTTTGTTTGGTTGAAAATGTTAACATTGGATCAGTTGTTTGAAATTTTCTATAAGCATGTTATTATTATTAATCTACAAGCTGTCGGATTACTTGTAACTGAGTTAATTTGTGATTATGGACTAAATATGGCTTAAGCACGAACCACAGATACCCGAGTTATAGTCACCTTTCGTTGTAATGATTGCTGGAAAAAGAAGTCGATAAGAACGGACAGTTTCTTTAGCCAGTCTAGACTGACACTTTGACAAACTTGCATGTCAGTTCTATTGTTGGTTATGCAGTCTCCTGTTACTCTGGCAGTGTCCCTTATAAACGTTAGCGAAGTATCATCTGTGCGATGGTATCAGCACGGAAGAGACATATCCTCAAAAATGCGGTTACGTTGAAAAAATCGTTGAAATAGACGAAACAGCTATTAGGAAGAAAAAATATAATAGATGAAGATCTGTAAAAACTGAATGGGTAAGTACTAATTACTGCAATCTTACTGGTAGGTTGTTGGTATTTACAACCGAACATTAGGACAGGAACATTTCCAGTTTGTTAAAGATCAAACTCCAAGGATTCTGACACCAATAATATTGCTGTATATTCTACCAGGATCCACAATTTATACTGACGACTGGAGAGCTTATCGGCCCCTTCATAGCTCTGGTTATGTCTACCATGTCGTAGTTTATGAAAGACATTTTTTGAATTCAAGTTTAGGTGTCCATATACAAAAATCGAAGAATACTGGTCACGCCTAAAGATTTTTCCGTTTTATATAATAAATAATGATTTTATCTACCAATACATTCTCATTAGTTAAAAGGTGCTTCAAGGCCATTGATAGCTGTGCAAGCTCCTCCACAATTTTTAGTTTCACCTGATAAGTACCTCCAACACACCACTGAGTAAAGTAATGCTCCAGAAAGTCATCAATTTAGACATCAGATCCCATTAACAACCTACTCTTCAAAGACACATGTGAATGAAGTCTTTTTTTGGCAACATCTGATATATTTTCTTAATGTTCCACCATATGTCGATTTTTGTCAAGAAAAAGCGTCAACTGTATGTTTAAAGAGTCTTACGTAGTGATTACATAAAACAGGCGTTCCAGTAGAAGCACGCAATTCACTAACGAATGCATTTAAAGCTTCATCCACCAAATTGTCAACATCCTGATTATGGTCGACACGCTCGTCAAATGAACGCCAACATTTTGTTTAGCTGTAACTAATGGCAGTTTTTGAGTTACTGACATGATAACTGTAGTCACCCGATTGCGTGGTACGGTAGCAAAGCCATGTGAGATTGTGCATGATTTGTTTTGTTCCTCGGTCATTTTTATGCCAATTTTCGATGTTACTGCAGTTTATGTTTTTTAATTGTTTAATAATCTTGTTGTTTTTTGAAGCCCTTGATGTTGCAATCGTTTATCCGTCAAGTAAACCATGTTTTCGTCATTTATTTTCTGTAAAATTATGAAAATTTAGTAATGCAACAAACTTTTCGTCCTTTTAAATTGATGACACATTTTTAGTAAGCCACTTTCAAATGGCTGTCATGGAGATATGCTTCGTATTAGGAAGGACTAACTAGTCAACGAATAGTTAGAAGACCTCGTAAACCGCAAAATAAATGGAGTATCTAGAAACAGCACTATCCAAAAAACGCAAAATTTGTGTATGTGTAAATGGTCTAGATATTGATAATTTTAGTGACCTCATTTGGCGTTCAAGTACAATTAGAAAAGTTGAGGTCCTTCGGAACAGTGGTGGTAATGCTTTACAAATTATCTTTGCACAGAATGACGTGATAAGCCTTTATGGACAGTTTCCAGAGGCTGCTGACATAGACTCCACATTTAAGATCAACTAAATATGTGTCTTATTTTTTTACAAAAACGCATGTGTGGTATCTGCATCATTTTGTAGTTACAGATAGTTGAGGAATAGGGCAAACTGCATGACGAACTGCATTGACGCGAACCGAAAAAGAAACAGATATAAAAGCGAATTATTCAGCCGTTCAAAAATATAAAACATCAAGTGCACGAAAATAAGAAACCTACCGTTAAATCACACACCCCACAACGCATATGTGACCTTGATACTTCCATAATCCCTCTTGAAATTTCTCCATCGAAATCCGTAAAAGGCGTTTGAAACGTTAATTTACAGTTATCTCCAAACTTTTTCCCTACACAAATGGAATTTTAAAAAAAAAAGAGATAAAAGTTTTTTCTTCTTCTGAATTCGTTTTCTTCAATGAATTATGATATCTGGGTAACAGCGCTTAAACGCCATGTTTGGTGTCCTATGTTCGTCATCTATGGTAAGTGTTTGTCTTCTGTTTGATGATCGTATGTTCTCAGGTTTCCATGTACTAATCTTCGTTTCTGTTCTTTTCTAGCCTTACAAACGTAAGGTGAGTTAAATGCAACCTAATTTCGTTTATTGAGTTACATATTTACTAAAGTTGTCTATAAATTTGTAGGCAGTTTTAAAGTTGCTTTAGGTTGATGCATCTTGTTAGTTTTTTGACAGGTGCTTAAACGTTGGTATGTATAGAACGTCTCGACAACAGATATCCTTGCGGATAGGTGTGTTAACAGGTTGTCACAGTTTTTACGCGGTCAGATGTTATGACCAATGTATTCTTGATATCTTATCGTAAATGAACAAATAACCCGACATTTGATACAGTGTCATAGTTTCAGCAATGAGTGTAAAGTTAAAGTGTACATGGTTTACTGTTGATTTGGGTGAATCTAGATTAGGCAAATTTTTGAATGTGTCGCAGTCCTTAATTGAATGATGGGCAAACTTGTGACTTATTTTAGCCAAAGTTAACCCGCCGTTTGATTGAAGTTTATTTACTCCTTGTTTTTGATGATCGGGTTTATTTCAACTACCACTAGTTAAAGCTAACTCAGTTTCCGCCTCTCTGTAAGCGTTTACCAGTTTCCTCTCTTCTACCAATTTTATTGCTTCAGGTATCAAAACACGAGCGCAAATAAATTAGTATGATTGTGCTAGTTCATCAAGGAGATACTAAAACCGAAAAAATAAATACTAAGTTACTTGCAGAATTAAAAGTTCGATCAACTCCAGATGAGTACGTAATACCAAATTTTCCTGAAAGCAAACAGAGTCTCCTGTTCCTAACACATATCCGTAAGTTCTAAAACACCTACTTCATACCTTAAGTTTTGATGTATTTCATTTCTCCAAATCTGTATGTTAATTTTACAAAACAATCTTTTCGAATAGCTTCGCTTCTATGGCAAGACCTACTAAATTGTTTGGTATTACTATGTTACAGAACCGCAGGATCCCTGATGCGTTTTTCGAGATGGATTACCAGTTACTGAAACAAGAAAAAGCAGCAATTCCTAGTGAACTAGTTACGAGGGTCTTTGAGGATGGTGGTACAATCTTAGCGATTAGGTTGAGATTTTAGTTGGTCGTGGAGCTGGACATAATTTTATCTGACGCGTCAATTACTTTTTGTCCCAGTATGTAACGAAGGACTAGTAATCTTGCAGTTACCATAGAAGAATGAAATTGACTAATGTATTGTCTAAAATACTGGCTTTAACAGCTGTTTGACACCTCGTTACGTCTTATGAACTGCAAATCAGAGTAAACCAGGCTGGTTTCAGATCTTGTTGGTGTTGTATTGACCAAATACTCATCATTCGTCAAGTTCATCATACGACAAGGATGGTTATTCGTGACGCTGTAGACTGCAGCGATGCTGCCTTAACGGACGGAAGAGGCTAGAAAAGGTCGACCCTACAAATGTCACACCTCACTTAACTACACAGATTTCCGTTTCCGACAGTAAGGCCTTCTAATGAACGGAGCTAACACTTCGAAAACCCCATAGCAAGGTCGTGCGTGATCGGCTTCAAGTAATTGTCCCTTGAGCTCTTTGATCGCGTTCCTAGGTCACTATGACCAGTGCTAACCCAGTTTCTTTTTCAGGTTTCTCAAGAAGTAATGTCCTTCCATGGTGTAGGCAGTCAGGAAGTGACAATTGCCCTCATACCTCTAACAGCGCACAAGATCATCTTGTTCGAGGTTGAATCCCACCATCGATTCCAAATAACTCTTTTATCCCCATACCTAATCTTTCTAGCATAGCTTTATCACCTCGCGCCTCTAATGCAAATAGTTTAAGTTCACGAAACGTTATTGCTGAAACCTCACTAAACTATCTATCGGCGCTTTTAACGCTCGATCCTTATGCCAAATAGAGCAGCAAGCTTCCTTAGCTATTACTCTAGAATCCCGCTTCATCGAGTTCACCTTGTGAAAATTAGGAACCGGTTCGGTTTACTCTTCGTGTTTTCAGAGACCCCACCTCTCTAACTCGAAACGTTGCTGATTTAGGTATAGCACTAATTTCAAAAGCTAAACAGTCTCTTCTTGACTGGATTTCAATAAACAATTGCTTGTGCGCTGTCCTTCTAAATGTAACGGTAAGGACTCGTAAAGATAGAGACACACGCCGTTGCCACTTTGTTATCTCTGCCTACGCTCCCACTGATTGCAGCTCAGATAAAGTAAAAGATGAATTTTACGGAAAGCTTTCTGACCTTCGTAAAGAGAAGTGCACTGATGCAGTATTAGTGGCTGGTGTTTTTAATGTGCAAGTAGGTAGACTAGATGAAACCGAAAAGCACCTAGGCGGATCATATGGTGTTGAGGCTCAACAGTCAGATAAAGGAGATGGTTTACTACAACTATGTTCAGATAACTGTCTATGTCTAGCAAGTACTAACTTTAAGTGTAGGGGAAGATATCAGTCGACATGGCGATCTCCACAATCAACTCAAAACTGGACTCAAATAGAGCATATTGCTATCAGCCACCGTTGGAGATGCTCGACAGATGACTGCCACTCATTTTATAGTACATGCCGTAGTACAAGTGCATATTGGTTCGCGTCTCACTGGACGTAAAAAGTTTGCGACAAGGATTCCCCTTAGAGTTCAACTTAGTGATAAAAAAATCAAGAATACATTTCGAGAACAACTAAAAAACCAATTAGTCAACTGCGTTAACTGTACTCATCCCGAGCTAGCTTGTGATGACATCCAAACAGCTGTTGAAACAGCAGTAATATCTACTATTGAACTAAACCAAAAGGTTAAGAAAACTCAATGGATTTCAACTGCATCTACTGAACTGAAACATGCTCGGTAACACATCCCGTCTGGTTCTGAACATGATGAGGAACGAAGGCAACTTGAGCACAAGCTGGTTAAAAGCTTACGCAATGATTGTGAGCAGTGGTGGGTCGCGAAAGCTGAAGAGATAGAAAAGGCAGCGGCAATAGGTAACAGTAGGCAACGGTTCAGACTTATCAAGAAATTAGGTATCATAAACCCGACTGTAAGTGAAACTATCTCCAAAAAAGATGATCCCACTATTCACTGTCAATCCAGAAGATTAGACCGATGGGCAGAACACTTTAGGGAACAGTTCGACTGGCCTTTCGCCTTATCCCTGTTGCACACCATCCCCAAACAATCTGAATAGCAAATTAACATTGGTCCCCCTCAAGTCCCAGGGAGTTTGAGAAGGCTACAGGGAACTTAAAGCAAGGAAGAGCAGCAGGACCTGACCGATTAACCCCTGAGATATTTAAGGACGGTGGTCCAGCTGAAGCAGCGAGATTAACTGAGATCTTGGCTAGAATTTGGGAATTGGACGTAATTCCATTAGACTGGTCTTAAACACTAAACATTCCGGTCTATTAGAAAAGACAGAAGTCCTTGTGTGACAATTACCGAGGAATCAGTTTAACGAATATAGTGTCTAAAATACTAGCTTCAATAATACTTCGACGTCTAACTAAAGCTCGTGAAGAGCAAACTCGAGAAAACCAAGGTGGCTTCAGACCTGGACGTGGTTGTATAGACCAATTATTCACACTTAGGCAGGTTCTGGAATATAGGCACACTTTCAGACGCCCAACAATAGCTGTATTCCTTGACCTTAAGGCGGCGTTTGACTCTCTTGATCGTAAGATTATGCGACAATGTCTGTCACTGAAAGGTGTATTGGAGAAATACATTAACCTTATACAAGCTCTTTACTCGAACACCACATGTTGTGTTAGAGCTAATAGTGAATTGTCTTCGGAATCGATCACCTCAAGTGGTGTTCGTCAAGGTTGTCCGTTTTTCCCATTTTTATTTAATTCTATTATGGACATACTTTTGAAGTTAACATTCTCATCGTCTGATTTCTCTGGGATTGACCTCCTTCTAGGAGATAAACTTTCTGACTTAGAATATGCAGTAATATAGTTTCATTGGGTGAAGACGCTGATAAAATGTAGAACCTCTTGACTACCTTAAACATCAATGTTAGCATGTTTGGGATGCGATTCTGTCCATCCAAATGCAAAATGCTTCTGAAGGACTGGCCTAATTCGGCACCAAAGTTAGTGATAGGGAGCGAAGCTATTGAATGTGTTAACCGCTTTACTTATCTTGAAAGCCTCATCAGTCCTGACTGTCTGATGTCTGCTGAAATCTCGGCTTGTATGCATAAGGCCCGATTGGCTTTTGCCAATTTGTGTCACTTATGGCGCAGGCGAGACATCTGTTTACTGACGAAAAAACGCGTTCCAAGTTTTCGCCCAACAAGTGCTTCTGTCGGTGATTTCTGTTGGGGAACACTGCTGTTAGGGGTACTTCTGTATACATGTAGAAAACGATGGTTGACTTCTGCTAGGCTTTCCTCCTCCCTCTGCCTTTAGTACAGCTCTTTTGAATGTATCCACGAACAGCTCCGCTTGTCTATTTGATTGCGGATGGTGCTGCAGGCAGCAAATATGTGTGATGGCGTTTTGTCGACAGAAATCACTGAAAAATTGTGATGAAAATTGAG
The DNA here is from genome assembly GCA_025215515.1 of Schistosoma japonicum. Lineage (NCBI taxonomy): Eukaryota > Metazoa > Platyhelminthes > Trematoda > Strigeidida > Schistosomatidae > Schistosoma > Schistosoma japonicum. The sequence goes on along the minus strand of CM046063.1, from coordinate 41,249,927 downwards.
ACCTGTAATTGATGACGAGTGTCTTTGAAAACATATGGCATGTGAATTTCTTCGTCAATATTTCCAGAGTTTTCTGCGTAGTTTTAGAAACTACCGGACGGGTCTCTGGTAATTTTGAATATGTATCTACTAGCACCAAATAGTAGATTCCTGATATAGGTCCAGGAAAGTCTAAATGCACTTTGCCCCATGGTCTTATTGTATCTGACCAGCTTACTGGTTCAATCTTCCGTGAGTTTTTCGTTGCTCTTTGACACCGGTCACACTTACTTACCTCGTCTTTCATATTTACGATGTCGTGGCATACGGCACTCAGTGGGACATCACGCGTCCGCAGCAATAATAATCGACGTTTTTGGGTCATTATGCGGCAATAGAAGATTAAATGTAAGGATCTTTTCAAGCCATCGAACGCTTTTTGGCACTGCTGTGTCCAGTTTCACTTAACTTTATTTTTCAGCAAATGCTTCAGCGGTGCTCACTTCTCATGCAAGGATGGTAAGAATACTGAGTAGTAACGTATGAGTCCGAGAAAGTATCGCAGAGTAGACACTTAATAAGGTTCAAGAATTCTTTGAATGGCTTCAATGTTTTCTGAATCTGGACGACCTGATTTATTGGATATAAATCCCAAGCACTTCATAGATGTAAGGTGAAACTGACATTTCTCGGGACGTAGGTGAAATTCATGTTTTCGAATTCGTTACAGTAAAGTCGCAAATCGATTGTACAGTTCGTTTGGTGATTCTGCGAAAACGAGTATGTCGTCTAAATACACGGCCACTCCGGTAAGGCTGGTTAAAATCGTACCCATTAATTGTTGGTAAATAGCTGGTGAAGTTTTGACTCCAAATGGTAGTCTTGTGTTCTGAAAAAGTCCCCGATGCGTATATATTGTGTGTAATTCACGGCATGCTGGTTCAACATCAACTTGCAAATAAGCATCTGCCAAGTCTAGTTTGGCAAACAACTACCGCCGTTAAGAATAGTGAATAAATCGTTTTGGTCCGGCAGAGGATAGTGGTGTCGCTTTAGAGCAGCATTTAGTCCGGTGAGTGTGTAGCGCCCTATTAGGTTCCTTTATAACGATTATTGGGGCTGTCCAGGCCGAGAACGACACCAGTACAAAAACACCTTGTTTTTCTTAACTTTGAAGTTTCACGTCAACTCCTGGTAGCGAAGCATATGCGACTGATCTTTTAGGACTGAAGATTAGGTAAGCATTCCGTATTAAGCAAAAAGAGACTTTCATTGTGGTGCAGCATCCTAAACCTTTCGCAAATACTTCGTCAGATTCTTATAGAATCCTCTTCAAATCTTTTTCGTTTTTCATCTTAACGATGCGGTGACATACAGCACTCAGTGGGACATCACCTAGTTTCAGATTAGCAGATCAATCTAAACCCAACAATTTAAGATTATCATTAACCACATAACATACTCCATCCATCTTTATATCAACGAATGTCACCGAGCATACAATTTTGCCGATAATCTCCAGACAATCTCCTGTCTCACTTATGGCGAGCTGTTCTGTGAGGCATAGTTCAGGTCTCCCAATATTAACCTATGTTTTTCTAGAGATAATAGTAATATCAGAGGTTATGTCAAGTTAAAGGCTTACCGCATGATCATTAGTCTAAACAGAAAATTACTTTCTGGCTGTTCTCTGGTGAACGTGATTCGCGGTGGATACAGAAAGCGACATAGCCAGCTTAATGGTTAAACAGAATCTTCTTCTGGAAAGTGACCGAGTGCGTGTTTTTCTGCCTGCAAAAGGTTTCTTTGTGTTTCAGCATGTTGCATTTTCTGCAGCAATAGTTCTTAAATAGACAAAACTTGGTAAAATGCCATGCACCTCGGCTCCAGCATCTGGATGGGGGAATAATTGGTCACAATAAGTTGAAGTGGTTGCTGGAGTGATTTGATGAGAAGTAGGTTTTTGACTGACCGCGTGAACTTCAATGTCACTATAACAACCAGACTGCGTAAAAAATCTTATATGCAACTATGTTTTTGTATAGAAACTAACTATCTATGTAAAGCTTTTTTTATAAGAAATTAAATGGGTCAATGTCTAAGTGTTTAAACGTTGCACTTTATACTGTTGATTTGAACTATGCTCTTTGTCTTGGCTCAAAGTGTAATACTTGTTATGTTTTACAGCGTCGAATATGAACTTGTCATTTAAAGTATTATAACTTGTACTTGGTTGATATATACACTAGGTTTACATAATGATCACCTGTTTCATACACATTAGATTAAGATTCACTTACTTCTAGATTAGATCAAGCTTCTATTGAAAACGTCTTATCAATTATTTTAATCGTAATCTGGTACAGTGGAGATTATTAAATTTGGCGAATGTAGTTCAACATTGTTGGGTAGGAAAAGTTACCTGCTGATTATAATCGATAAGTTTGCCTAAATATGTCACGAAATGACTGAAGTAAGAAGTGTAAACAGTTGGACGCTAAATAAATGATTTAAGCGAAATTAAGCGCTGGCTACAAAACTGGTAGGTCCTGAACTCTATTCCCTAGTAAGATCATGCGTACACATTGCTCAGGTATTTCAAAATAGGAGTGCGAGTTCTTGGTTTTCGATAGTAGTTTAACTTAGGCCAGTTAGCAATATCAAGCTTAAAATTAATTGTCGTATAGTCAATAAGTAATTCGATATTCATTAGTATTTTCTTGTGGTTCCACTAATTTTACTCTTTCAGGAGTATTTTGAAAAGCGCAATGGATGAATGCTGAACTATATAATGACTTTTTGCATAATATAATCATCGCTTCATAAAAATTAAAACTGTTAGCTTTCTTAATAAGCGTTTCTTTCATAATCTTATAACCAAAACTATTAACTCAGTCTTCAAACTCATGAAGTTGAATTCACCAAATGGATAAGAGATTTGTACTAGAACATCTACTACTGATTAGTAATACCTCATAGTTCTTTAAGATTCTAACTCGTATCCTGAACACATTACAAATAATGGTAGATGTAAATTAGAAAGTGTGTTTATATACAGAAAATAACAGGTATTCATGATTCATTTACACAGTAATTACTAAATAATGATGTCCGCTATCAAAGTACTTGAAATCAGCAAAAGATACACCTGGTTTCCAGATATTTCTAATAAATCATAATATTGTGAGGTAGATCTCAGAGTTTTCTACAGCTTCTGGAACATTTTCAAGGGATTCCTAAGTTATATGCAGATGTATGCATGTTTATTTAACTTCTTGGAATTCGCCCTCAGTTTACTTTCATTTTTAGGTTGTATAAGACATCTCAGTATTGTTCATGTATGACTGCTATATTACAAAACCTGAAAATATTAAGTTACACCTTTAGCGTAATCATGAAGATGTACTGAGTAACATCATTTAGAAAGTCGAAAAGATAATTCAATGCTTCTTATTTTCTACTAACTCCTAGACTGTGATTAATCCATTCACAATACTATCTACATGTCGATCTTATCTATACTAGCTACTAGAACAATCATATACTCCTAAAAGACATATAATAATGTATAGATTATTTTGAAACATAATTGTTCTTCAGCCATTCTAGTTCCTCATTTCAGTTGTTTGTTATAAATAAATTATCTGTAATGTAATTAATTTAGTCGTTTATCAGATGTATGTGTCTCATGTTGAATAGTAGAATTACTATGATACTACAGGAATTAGTGATAATCAACATGAAATTTACATTCGATTTAACAAATGACACTAGATGATATTCAAAAATCAATTACTGATAGAGATTCTTTAATTATAGTCAATTCAGATGAAGCAGTAAAATAAACTGAAGATCATCATCATCAACGTAGAACCAGGTAAATACGCCCATAGGTTCAATTTGTCATATCACATTAGCACTACGAGATAACAGAGGTAACATAATAACAGAATACAAGAGAGGTGAGTGAAGTAAAGCTGTGCAGAAACTAATAATAGGATTCAAGATTTAGAGGAAATCAAAAAGTGAATACACTTGAGCCACTGTGACCGATTCTGAGCCATGTCTACAAGTGTCTCCAGCCATTTATTGCGATTACCACGCCAACCTTAACCAGGTTATCTGCATCTACCTACATAGCTTAGATCAACAGTCAAGAATTTCATGGACTGATGCCATGTTTTGGCCACCCCTACCCTTATTCCATCCTGTTTCAACCATAGCCAACATCGCGCGACGAGGCAGGCGGTAGTCTGGCCTGCGCAACACATGTCCTAGTCATCTCAGTCGATGGAAGTTAATGACCTCCGACTGATTTACCATATTTCCGAAAAACCTTTTGTCTAACCTCCATATTGCCTATTCTACTGATTCATGATAAACGAGAGGTGCCACGAAGATTTCTATGGTCAAACACCTTAAGTCGACGCATATCTTGTGTTTTCATGGCCCACATTTCACATTATATCGTTTAGTAAACATTTAGGTTTTTTAGTCAAGTATCACTTCTTGTATAGTTCTCGGTATTTATGGTTAAAACCATCAGTAAAGTTCTCAGTGTTGAGTAAATCTGATACATTCAACATTTAATGAATGAGTACTGTATATTAAATTGTAATTTACACGTGAAGGTTACATTTTAAACAGTTAGTACAACATAATCCGATAAATTGAGCAATCATGAAATGAAAACCATAATGGAAATTAACTGAAATATACTTTATGAATCCACTAAATGAACTGAAAATGTTACATACAATACATTTAGGAAGTATATAACACATTGAGCAATCTCTACCCTATACGATCCCAAACAGATCACACGAGGTAAGCAACTACACTGTATTCATGCCACTGTCACCAAACGAATTATTCACTTAACCATGATAACTCATATATCCAACCACCCGACGTTTAGCATAAAACTATTCACAGATTATTGGACTACTTAGAATTCTATTATTACAGTAGGCGATTGAAGAAGAATAGTTCACTTTCGGAACTGCCTTTAAGAAGGTTACTTCATTTATTTTGAGTATATGTTAATCGATCATTTCATTTCTTCTGTTGTTGTGCCTATCGCCCTAACCTCCGACTAGACTCATCAACTGTTATTACATTATTTTTCATTCAACAATAACAACTCAAAATTATGTATCTGTTCCTTCAGTCCTTAGTTATCATTGTCCTTCATTTGCAAAAATGTTATTTTTCTTATTAATCCTCTGAGTTATTTGAGCATATAAACATGTGAATAAAATATAATTTGACTGCTTGGTTGTTGGCTCACTTATTGTGTTCTTCTCTTTAGCTTGAAGACTAGGACTCACGAAACAGACAAGTGGCTATAGGGTAACAATCTTATTGTCAGGGTTTCCCGGTATTCGTTCAGATCCAGGTTACTGTCGCCGTATGTCGTACTTCATATCATAACATCTATAGATGGTTAGATAAATGCTAGGTAATCGAGTATCACATAACTCACACATTAAAGACAGATTCATTTACTCAGCCTTTAGACAAACTTTGTGACAAAGCTAATAACATCACCCGGCTGACAAAGTAAAAATTGATGAAACTGAACTTAAAACTGCGAATCGATGATTGAGAATCAAAGGCATGAAGCACTAAACTATTACTTCATAATGTTATGGAGCGCAAACATTATTGATTCAATTCGATGTCAAGGTTACAACACAATTAACAACTACATTTTTCACATTGATTTACCACTGATTAGAGACTAAAGTTGTGTTTATTTGCCCAGTTTTAGTATTGATTTATTCCAAATTATAAATTTGATATGTTACACTAGTTTACGTGACTCAACATTGTATCCACTACATTTTGACATCAGGTGATTGAAGACACTTTACAGGTGAATCTGTTTAACGTAATTTATCATATGTCAGTAAAGGATACAAGGAATCTTCAAGAAACTGATACTACATCTATAATTAGAATGTAATTGAATTTTCCCGTTGATTTGTCTTGGACTAAAAGTGATCAGTTTCTGTCGCTATATGTGCATCCCAAGCAGAGTGTCTCAATATAGCGATAAATCACTAGTATTGTTTCTAAAGTTGGATTGTGACTGGCAAGTGAAATCCACGACGCGTGTATCGTCCTATTTGGGACCCGTCAGTTGGACGTGCCTGCATCCTAGTGTTGATATTCACATCGGGACAAGCGCTACACAAATGTGGCTGCCCAAAATTAGTAGGCTAGCAGTGAACATCAACACTGAGATGCAGACACATTCAGCTAACGAGTCTCAAATGGGATGAAGCGTGCTTCATAAATCTCACATGCCAGTTACAGTTTAGCTTAAAAAATGATACTACAAAATTCAAACCTGCACATTCCAGTTTCAATATTCCAAACGTTACCGCTAAACTATTCAGGTTTAGCTATCAAATAGATCAAATAAAGTTTCCTACCAACCACCTCCAAATATAAACTTATCACTTAAGATATTTCTGAATGTATTTACAATCCATGGATAAAACTAAATCTTTACAATTGCAAATCTTTATTATCATATTTTTACACCATACATACAAATATGCAAATTATTCAACTCATCAGACGTAATCAACTTTAATCGGAACAAACTGGTGAATATTAAACGGTTTCTCTGATTGCGTGTGTGTAGATTGATTGATGAATGTGTAGTGACCAATTGGAAGTTTATCAATTCCCTTATAGTGCTAATATAGTTCTATAAGTCATGTTGTAATGTGGCCACTAATCTAGGTGACTCAACACTACTGACACTTATCAGCAAAGCGTACGCGTAATCTTTGAGGAAACTTATCCTTACTCCCCCCCTCATGCGGATTTCAGCCCAGGTTACTCATTTCCACAGTCTATGACCGTTATCACTGAGCTATTCGGCTTGTGAATAACCCACTATAAGACTGTGATGTACATGTTGGTTGATCACCATGTAGTAACTAATTGAGTGTTCTTGTGTGTAGATATTCATAAGACAAAAATTAAAAAAAAGACAGAACTAATAAATATTAATGTAGACAGTAGTAAGAGTAAAGTGGAAAACAATTCTTTCTTTTTGTATTTGACGTAAATCAAAAAAAAAAAAAATGAAGAAAATTGTGGATATATAAATAAGACACATTCTTTTTTAATAAAAAAAAAAACAAAGAAAACTTTTGTTTATTAATCAATCACATTGTTATTTTAGTCGATTTGTTCTGTTGTTCATTGAATTTGGTTTCGAAGGCACAATTGATTAAATACGATTGATTAATTGATTGATTGATTCCGTGAGTGAGTGAGTGAGTGAGTGAGTGAGTGAGTGAGTGAGTGAGTGAGTGAGTGAGTGAGTGAGTGAGTGAGTGAGTGAGTGAAAATTCTCAAAATCATCAAAAATTAGAACACTAGTACAAACACACAAACGTATGCATCAATTGAACAGTATTAAGCACAAATACTACTAATAATAATAATAATAACTAAAGCTAAGAATATTTATATTCAAGTTATTATGATGATTTCGAACGGAATACATCAACAATCTGCATAATTGTAGCAATAAGACCACCGAAACAACTCAATAGACCAATTGAAATAAAAATCATATGTTTAGTGAATACTTTTAACCAAAACCATGAAATATTACCACGATCAGGCCATAAGTAGATTAATTCCAATGTAGCAGGTAAAATGAAAGCGAGTGTTGAACCAGCTAATGATCCAATTAAAGATAATAAAAGGTCTAATCGAGGAATGAGAACAGCAGCAGCGTCTAAGAATATAAAGAAAATTTGAGCAGTTGAGAAACTTTTAATGATCAACAATGATTAAATTAGTTTGAGGCTGGTAAACAGAAGTGAAGAAGAAAGTTTCGTCCTCTTAGACATTTATTTACAGCTGAATAGACCTATCACACTCGTACCGTTGTTCAAATTAAACTGGAACACAGTTCATTCACTCTAAACGATAACGCGTCCATTACTACGTTATTGTCACTCGATGATGTTGATAGAGTCTGACTTTTATTAGTTCTTACTATTATGTGTGTATTCAGAGAGGGTTGCAGTATGTGATAGCTTTTTAAACTAATAGACTGAGTTCCAATCTCGATGTGAACATCAAGATAGTGATGTGATATACAAACACAATTAAAGAAGAGTCCCAAAGATTACAAAACCTGAGTTCGAGAATCACTTTTACAAGCATCTGTAATACAAATTACGAACTGACTGAGGTCATACATGCAAATTGATTTAAAACCAATTTATTAATTCATTCCAGATACATCAATCACATGATCAGAGGTCAATTGAACAAAGCTAACTGGAATGGAAAAACATACGATGATGATAAGACTAGTAATAAGGACTCTGTTGGAGACGTCATCAGAACAAATAAACATACTATACTCGTAGAATAATCAAAATACACACTTCTACATGAAGTAAGTAATCCTATCCGGAACGATAACAAAAGTTTAACAATTAAACTATTCAGTCTAGAGAATTTGACAAAATTGTAATTTACTGATGAGATTTAGTCATGCTTAAACTGTCCGCGACGAATATTCATTAAAACCAATCAGGATTGTTCTAAAAAATACAAATCAATTAACTAGCTAGTCAACGTTACACAATTTTATTGATTCAATTACAAAGAAAACAAAAAGTTTACACCCTCGAATTTACTGAAGTTCTCTAAGTCTTACTGTTTGAAAATAAGAAGAATAATGTCCAATACATGAGTGTTGGCCACAAAGTTTGAAAATTCTAGACCCGATTACTTGGTAGGGTCATGGATGCGCACTACTGAAGAATTTCAGACTAAGACAAAAAAGGTATTTATTGCTACTTCCTGGATTATACTGGGTAACTCATTATTTCGTGACATCAAATTAAAAAATTCCACAATCTCCAAAACACCTAATTCTAATAAGTATCAGCTCACTAGTGACTAAATTCTTGAGGTAACTCATGGAGTTTTTAACAGAAAACGCGATCAATAGAGTTCAACTACATCTCACGTTCGACAGTTACTCAAAGATAACAGTAGATAAAGTGGCGTAAATATATGTTGAACTGACTGAGTCAAAAATATTAACCATTGGAAACCGACTCAATAGTCTAATAATTAAGCGTTCACTGCAAAGTTTGAAGATCCTTGACTTGATTCCTGTGTAGGATAGTGTATCCTCATTACTGAATACTCATGTACTAAAATGAAACAGCTACTGTGTCAGTTCCTACTTTTCAGTGGTTACCGAACTCTAATCAATTCGTAATATCAAATTTAAAAACAAAACCAAAGTATCACATTAATTTGATAACACGAATCGGTCCAAATTAGACAACGATTGATCACTAGGAAGCGATGGACAACTGTTTTGTCCTAGAATGGGACTCCTCAGCAGTGCAAATCCACAACCTCATTAGGAATCGAAACCAGGACTCTCTGGCTTCGTAGAGAACTGTTCGCTTTTAAATCACTGAATTGGCTAGCAACGGTTGATATTTATAATTCAGTCAACTCACAATGCATTTGCGCGACCTCACCCATTGCTATCGGTGGGTAAATGCCACCCATTCAACACAACTGAACTTCATTGGTCACGTCCTCCCACTAGAACTCTAGGAATTACCTCATAAAATTAGTCACTAGTGAGTTGTTGAGGTTGCACAAATGTATCACAAATTGACTGAATTAGAAATATCAACTAATGAAAGCCAACTCAATGATCTAATAGTAAAATGTTCATCATAGAACTAGAAGGTCCTATGATGAAGATATGGATAAGTACTGCTGGAAAATCTTATACTAAAGCAAAATAACTGAAACAGTGATCTTTTTAATGATCAATGGTTAACTAATTCCGATTAATTTCATTAATATCCAATTAAAACATTTAACAATCTTTACAATAATCAATTACAAAGTATTACATAATTTGTAATAAAATAAAAGTTACATGGAAAAAACAAACAAAAACAAAAAGGAAAAAAGGAACATACATGAAAATATCACTAAACTAATTCGCATTAATTTAAGATTAATGTATCTTTGTTGATTAGATGCATTATGATGACATTTTAATTTCTCCATTAAACGACTAAATATTTGTGCTGGTACATAATATTGTAATAAATAACTAACAAACATTGCTATAATAAATAATGGTTTCACTGGAGCAAACCAACTAATAGAAATATTAAAAGAAAAACAAACAAACAACAACAACAATGAATAAATAACATGATTCATAAAAAGAATAAGAAATTATCATTGAAAGTGATGATTGCCAATAAATTCAATAAATGGATATGTTATGAGGAGAGAAAGATGGGGGGTGAGTGAAGTTGGCTGAGTGCCAAATTACTTGTGCCTAGTCGGTAACTGCGCATCTGCCCTGTGCCCACTTAGTCCCAAACCGAAATAAGAAGAACGCGAGCCAATAGGTCAGCCAGACAGAATCGAATCGAATCTATATTTCAAGCATTCTTTTATATATACATAAAGTCAGACCACACAGCAAACCAATTAGAAAATTAACATGAATACAGAACGAGGGGAATAGTGGTAGTGAATAGGAACAACTTGTACACAACTAATTAACTGTAGTCCACAACAAGAGACAATATAATAACAGTAATTATGCTAAACGGGAGGACAGGGCAAGCGGAGCGTAACAATAATAGAAACAAATGTTAACATTACAGACAGTTCGAATAAATGAAATAGTGTTCGCAAACACAGTTCTGAAAGTTTGTTACGCTTCTTTGTGGTCCAACCTAACAGGATACTTCTATTTGTCAGATGATTGTCAAGTTAATTAATCAATATATAGAGTATATTAGAATGGAAATTCATTTAACCATTACAATTAGAATGTATATAGATGTTCCTGTTGAAATTAATCCGTCACTGTTGTCATATGGGCATCATAGGTGAATCGCTTTGATGTGGCAATTTAATTTCGGTTGATGAAAAATCAACGAGAAGACCTAAATACATCATAATTATATATACATACCCAATGTACAAGTGTGGCTGTCTGGATTCAGTAGCCTAGTGGTGAATGCGGTGGCGTTTGACACAATATGAACTGAGTTCGAGCATCGATGTGAGCAGCAACACTGCAATGCAGATACATCAAGCTAAAAAGTCCCGAATGGGATAAAATGCGCATTTTGGATTCCGGTTGTAAACTACAATTCAACTCAAACAATTAAAGATCTCTTTTAAGACTTAAGTTCTAAAATTTCTTTACTTTTCATTCTGTATATTGAGACTGAACTGCACTAACAGTAAACTAGTCATGTACAACATAACCTATAGTAAGGTTTCAGTAGACCTGGGATGGTATTACGTGAACTCAAGTTGTTAATGTCATATGAGGAAGAAATCGAAGATAGAAGATGGAGATTTTTCAATGAAAGCGGAAGAAAAATTAGACATTGAAGGAGAGTGATCATGAATAAAGTGATCTAAAGTAGTGTTACAAGTATAAGGGCAGTCATCATCTCCCAGTTGCCCACATTCTAGAATGATTTTCCAATATAAGGTACCTGAAAAGGAAATTAGATTAGGGGAAGTTTTGATGACATATGTGAGTGACTGCACAGCCCAAGGGAAAACTGCTTCAGGTCAGTAATACACGACTTTTGTATGAATAGTTTTAGGTGTGTTAGCTCCATACTTGCCAACGGATATGGAAATCCGTGGGGTAAGTTGAAGTGCAAATTTTTGAGTAAAATCTATTCTAAATCCGTCTCCCTTTGTAGTGAGAAAGCAGTATAGTGGTAGTGCTGACTGTCTATGGGAGACATCCTACTGCTCTACATTCCTGAAGAATATAAAGTAAGACATCGTCTTCGGATTATAAGTTTTCCGCTCTTAGTTTAAATGACACACCAACACCTTCATAGAAGTCGGTTGTGAATAACTCCTGACTCTTGAAATAAGAACTATACTGTTATATACAGCAATCACCTACAAAAAAGGAAGGAAAACGACCAAAGTGCTGAGTGCAATATGGGTAAGATGAATACTAGAAAAAGTTGCGGTTAACCACAAACGCCTTTATTTAAGATGTAAGTCTCGAAAAGATAACTGTAACAGACAAGACCGAAAAGATCACATGATACCGCAAGGCTATACGTCGGAAGAGTAAACGGCTGCATTATAGTATAACAGTGAGCTTCAGTGATTCTTAAACCGCCTGTTGAAAATAACAGTTTGATCCAATAAGCAACAACCTAAAACATACGGAGCTAATCACAATACTCATATATGACGCCCAAAAAGTATAAAATTATTATGAAAAACTTACTTTTGACACCACAGGATAACAATTATACTGATGAATTTATGAAAAACAGAGTTCTTGTTAAACAAACAACACATAACATGCCAACCAACACTACACCATAACCAAAGCTCTTAAACTAAGCCTAAATTAAACCTGTCACTAACCTTAAACCTTAGTACAACCATGCAAATGAACACTAAACAGAATCGATTTAAGGGTATATAAAAAAAGACTATTTGGGACCTTAGAAAAAGGTTCTGGAATATGGGTGTTATGTAGCTACATAAACGAGTTAATTTACGTGCAGTAAAGCCCATGGAAAGCTTGAACATTTTTATTAATTATGGAAAATTTGATTACGATTTCTATATTATGAATTAAGTCGGATTATGACCAGGGACATAAACATAGGAAGCATATTTTGTCATATTTAGACTTTTAAACGAGGACTTAAACTCAGTACGTTTTGTGTGAAACGCATTCACCACTAAACTACTGAGTTCAGTCAGCTGAAACTGAGGATAGGGAATGTATATATACATTTATGTATAACACACACATGACTTCTCGTCAATCTATTATGGACTAAAATTTACCAGTCTCTTTTGTCATATGTTTGTAATAAATCATCGGGAAGATACAAATATCTTCAAATTGGATTCCTATGTTATCATATTCTCTGAAAGAACATTCACTTGAAATTACGATCTTCTAAGTGGATAGATTCAGCTGAAAACTCGTGAAGATGACTGGTTCATTTGCATACTTACATATCTAAATTCTATACTGATTAGACAAAATGATTATTCATTATTATAGCACCGTCTCCACGATATTAAACTCTAGATGAGTATGGAAAAGATAAAAAGACCTATGTGTATGTTTGACCAACATAACCTGGAACATGTGTGCATCGGTCCAAGCTATCAGGCCATAAAAGCACGGCAAGATTAACACCACATTAGTAGAAGTAGACGCTACTTCAATGATAATAATAGCGAAAACAAAGAAGAGTGAACATACAGAATGTGGTTCAAGGAGAAAGAAATGGAGCGTGGAAAAAAAGATACAAAATAATTCTAAGCCCATCATTTAAGGGAGGACAAAAAATGGATACACTTATTGTTGAAAGGAAGTAATTAAATCAAGATTCATATGTTTCCGTTTAGACCATCAGAGATATATGTAGAGCTGTGTACATAATGATTGACGATAACTGACTGATTGTCAACTTATTTGAACTACCCCCCTCCTTGCCACGACTTTCAACTAGAATTTTGGAAGAGTCTTGAAGTAGGTAAACAGTCAGTTGATCATTATACCTAAGTTGAAGTGATTTTGTGAAAACTTGTTGTTTATATTCGTCATAGAATGATCTCGATTGATTATCACTGAAAACGAGAAAACACTAGGCAACAGCTATTTCATCTCAGTATTGAACACTTAAGCAGTATGGACCTACTAAAAGGATTCAGCACATTTTAAAACTCACGAAATGATTATATTAAACATTTAATCGTTTAATAATAAAGTTTAAGGTCAATGAAGTTAAACGTTAAAGTAACAAATAAAATTGTATAGTTCATAGGTTCGCATTATAGTAAAACAATGTCATTTAGTAAGTTATAAACAATAATACATTTACATTGAAACAGTATGAACATCTTGTTAACAGATTATAAATTTACATAATCTCTATTATCACCACTTGATACAATAAATCCAATTAGTTGTTGAATAAACTTTGGAATATCAACTGAAATGAAATATGACTACAGTGATAGCGAGAGAGAGAGATGAACAGAATGAAAAACAAAAACAATCCCTAACAACAACAACAACAGCACTCTAATCCATTACATTGAAAATAACTTCAAAAGAATGTGCCGAATAATGCCTTACATAAGATTGAATAAAGTATGAAATGAATATTATAACTTCAGTTAATTCATGGTTGAAATCAAAAGATTTTACAATATGATAATACTTAAGATAGGCGATAGTTTATCATTGTCAATTGTGAAAAAAGTTATCTAATGTCAATTTCTTTCTAGTTATAGATAATCGCATATAAATCTTGAGTACAGTAATAAAAATGAGTAGAAGCGATATTTAAGTGACCGCATAGAAGTATCATAGTAACTAATGAGAGAAGCGCTGTCGACGTCAAAGCTGAAGCGAATATGAACTGAAAATGTACACCATAGAGTATATCATAGGTAAGATTAGTATTTAGGCTAAAGATTAGGTGTTTTAGTTGAAACTACGCTTTTAATGTTAAGAATATGAATTCGATTCAGGTTTCACGTGAAGAAATAGGTTTCATAGCAAACGTTAGTGCTAATCCAGTAAGTTGAAAAGTTAATGCCAGATCACATAAGGTTAATAAAAACATTATGCAGAACATTCGACAAAATGTATGATGATAAATGCATGGATTTGAAACACTTGATACAATGTTTTTCATGCCAAAGCGTTTCATCAACATTTTCTAGCATTTTTCTTTACCTTGCATTAGGTTTTACCCAGTCTTAGAGCACGACTGAACTAAAATTCAGAAATACGATTAGAAGTGCCAAATAATGCTTCAAGCCTTAAGTCCCAATCGTATTCATGAAATTAGTTCAGCAGTCAGCAAAATGTAGTGCAACGTGGGGCAAAGTGTAATTGAGTCTAGAAGTTAGTATTTAAGGTTATACATTGTTGCCAAGTTAGGATTTAAAGCTACAGTTATGGTTATATTCCTAGTGACATAGAAAATATCATTTGCGAATACTTTTATTGTTATTTGGTAATAGGTTTTCCCAGAGCTAATGATATAAAGCTGATTATATTATGCCTTCTGCATGGAAACCTTAAGCAAACCGAGACTTATAGTGAGAACCATATGAATGAATTTCTTTACCATCGTCTCTGTGATTCAACAGCTGAAACGCCATCACGAAATTATGATTGACTTATTTACCATGACAAAATGTATATCTCCCGTAATATAAATATTTCTTTTTTGATTAAATTATTCAGTCAAAAATACTGTCTTCTCATTAGCTAGATGTGGTTAATAGATAGAAATGTTGATTGGCTGGTTCGTAAACGGGGCACAGGCATTTCAAGTATCGCATTTCTACATTGTACTCTGGCTATGTATAAAATGTGAATGGAATATATTCGTGCTGTAGTGTTTACTTCATATCATGGCACTTTAACTGCCTTGCTATTAAAGAACACTACATCCTACGCGACATAAACTATAACTTCTTCCGTCTTCCCTCTATGTGAACCACAACTTCCCTACACTACTCATTAACGTCAATCATATACTTACACGATATTTTCGATAGTAATAATTATATAATTAATATGCTATCACGTATGATGTTCAAGTTTTTGAAAAACACCCCTATCATTTACAGCTTTCAACAACTAACGACCCAATAAAGTAATTAACGATATTCGCCTTTTCGAACAATATACCGTTCGCTTTGTGAACGACATGAACACGCCTGTGAATTGGTATATACTCAGTAATCGATTTTCGAAAGCATAATATTACTAATATTATTATTATTATCTAAAACGTCTAAAAGAAGATGTTTTGATCCTTGAGGATGAAGTAAAACATGTTAAATCATACGCATCTCCTTCTTGATCGTTCAATCAGATTGTTGTGTCTGAATAGGACTACTAAAGCAAGGTTCGTATTACCTCTTATATAAGTGACTAGTTGTTAAAGTACAGTTAATCACCTCGGATTATAAAGTGTTGACGGGGATTGAGAAAAAGAGTCCACATAAATTTAATTACCAATAGTTAATCTTGAAACGAATATTATCTAGATACATCTAACTGATAAGTCCTGAATAAGATGCAAAGCATATTCGGGATTCTACTACTAGTTACAATCATTATATTTTAAAGCAAACAATAAGGTATCATTATATACAATTACAAACAGAAAATTATTACATAAAATACTAAGAACTTACTAAGGGACTTGAGGTATATTCAATGTAATACTTCCTTCAGATTGTTCACCAAATCGTAAAAATCCAAAAAATCCAACAGCTGCATTCATACAGACTACAACAATCATTCCAGTTGTTAGAACACCAAATCTGGAGCCATACCCACTTGGATCAAGCATTTTACTTTGAATAGGTAATACCTAGGTTTAAGTAAATGAATCGATAATACATGAAGTGTGATTACAATCGTTTCTTTTTATAGCGTTATGACTATTGTAAACTGTAGTAATCGAGCTCAACACTCAATGTAACCCATTTATAAAATATGGGTCAGTGTATTAGGCTTTGAATAGAAGGTTGTATATATGAGAGCTAGTAATACTATGTAGTAGCCAAAACAAAACAGGCGGAATAAATTACGAACTGGGAGCCTAGTAACTGAAAGTTGAACGCTCTATTCACATAGTCACCGCTCCATGTTAATAGATACAGGCAAACCACAATCACAGTGGTTAGATTATATTTTTCATGTCTAATAATGTTGTTTTTCTACAGCTCATACTACTACCTTTATTAATGTGGCAGACATAATAATTTCATCCTACTGTGAGGATAGTTGACAAAACATGAACCAATACACATATATACCATATTCTACGTTGCTTATGATTTATTAATGACATACCTTTCCAACGAGCCGATGTCAAGTAGACACTGATCAAATTTTAGTCTCTAATATCAAAAACTGAAGAACGGTGTAAACCCTTACAAATAATCACTCAATATTCAGGTTGAATTGTGACTGGCAAGCGGAATCCAGGACGCGCGTTTCGTCTTATTTAACACTCACTGGCTGGATGTACCTGCATCCCAATATTGTTCACACTGGGATTCGAACTTGAATAATACTTGTGTACTATCGCTATATCGAGGCAATCCGCTCAGGATGCACATATGGCGACAGAGGCTGACCAGTTTCAGTCCATTACAAAACAATGGAAAGATACAAGTTTATTCTAATAACTTCAATCAGTTTACGACAAACAAAGAATATACAGCAGTTCGAACAGAATGGCTATATATACTATAAATAACTTTTCAGAGAAAGTGCAAAGCAATATAGAGAAACATGAATTCTGATGCATTCTTAAAGTAGCACCATTAGTACATGACTCATTCCCCACACCACTCACATACACGAAGGCACAATGTATATTTAACACAAATCAAAGAGATAAGTAATCTTGTTTATTCTGGTGTAGAGGTGCTGTTTAATTACTAAAATATTCAGTGCCCAAGATCAATAAATCGTATGTTCATATCCCGATATATAGGCTTCAAGTTTACCAGATGGAGAGTACTACTATCCCCCCCTACCACCCCATCCCTCCATATTACTAATCTACATCCAAACCGAGTACAAAAACCAACACTTGGTAAGTGCATAATAATGCGTTGAGTCGTACTCTTAGTATGAGAACTGCCAACATCACTCAGTTGCCCAAGCTGAAGTAGATTTGAAGCAGACTTCCTAACTATAACTGTTTGACTATTCCATAATTTATTCACTGTATTAACCAGCTATGATCATACTTGTGTAGAGGTTTAAGGTTAGCTTCACATACTTCATACATAAGCATTAACTCAACATCTTGACTCATATTATTGCGGTTGATAGGATAGATAGTTCATATTGACTGGATAGTAAGATCATCCTTTTTATTAAGTACAGCAGAATTTGTCAATATATGGGAAGATTTAGCTATGCGCTTTTCTTTATAACTAGAAAGAACATTCTGCAGAATTTGGGTGTTTTTTGATGTCGATTTTATGGTTGCCGTAAATAGTATACACTATTATTATTGATTTGATTAGTAGTTACTCGAGTTCGACAAGATTATTAAGAGATCGTTTTGTGTAGCATTCAATGTTCAGTGGCACGAGTCAAGATTCACTGAAAAGATTCTTCAATATAGAAGGCATCCCAATCAACTCAATTTTGTGTAGAAGTAAACAGGATCTTTTGATTCTAAATCGAATTCTACATATATAACACACACACTCACATAATCTTAATCTCCTCACATCTTTCGTGACTGCTCACAGTTCCCAAGCATCAATAAACAGACCCAATTTTACATCAACTTAACTAAAATGACATGAGTTCAACACGATTAGACTTACTTCTTGACTGTACTAAATACTTTTACTTTTGTTTGTTGTTCCCATGTATCATTTCAAATTTCTTAAAATTAATTTGGCTCTCTACTTTGTTTATTCGTAGAAAAAATAAATCATGCCAAGTTGAGAAACATTAGGAATTTCTATTTCTATTCATTGTTATATTATAAATTTACTAATTATTTCTATAAACAACCTACTAAACTCCTTAATTTATTTGAAATCATCAAGTTTGCCATTGGCAACGATACAAACATTGTGACTTGTATTAGTTCAACCTCACAGTGATAATAATATTGTTGCGTCATATGAGCATTACTCAGAGTAATGATTTAAGACTAGAAGATAAAGATGTGTATGTTACATATGCTAAACCATCCTCTACTTAAACGTCTAATATTGGTTAAGGTAACTTAGAAGAAAGATATAAGTAGTATGACAGATGTATGACATCAGTTAATAAAATCCACTGACAGGTGAATAGAGATATGTTGATAGATATAAACAGCATAGATAAGGTCGACAAAATAACCGCTAGCAGCGGTTGGAGATGAATGTGATGGCTGGAAACTGGTCAAAGTGTATCTACTAAATTTTTATCTTCAATACCATCTCGTGCTTGTTATGCCTCGAATCCACCTATTCATCTTAAACTGTATTCTCGCCAGTCTGTTACAACGTAGAACTTGCTACGTGCGTACATCATTTTAAGTTACCATGTCTCAATTAGCAAAGAGAGATGAAATTGTCGGACTAGAGTAGTGAAGGTAGTAACAGAGTTGGCATTAATGGAAAGGATGAGAGGTCCTAAGATAAGATTTTAAAAAATATGCAATTCGGTAAAACAAAATTATGATGAATTCAGTAGCCTAGGATTTGGAGCAGAACAAGGAATGGATGCACCTACACCATCGCTAGCGACTTTAGGCCATGTCACCTAAAGTCTCTAACGATTGGTTACAAACATCAAACAGACCCCAACCAGGTAACCTGCACCTATTAATATGGCTCAGCTTAAATGTTAATGACTTCATAGACTGGTTTTGAACTTGTTTTGGTTTCGCCTGCCCCTAGGTATTTTCCAGTCTACTCCTACACTAGACAGCATTGTTCATCGAGAGAGGTGGTAACACATATCCTAACCACCTCGAATGATGAAGATTCACTACTTTATCAATCGGTTTATCATATTTATCCAGTACCTCTATTTCTAATCCACGTATTGCTTACTCGATGGTCCCAGAAAAAACGAGCACTGATTCGAAGACATCTATGATCGAATACTAGAAGCCTACAAATATCCTCTATCGTTAACGGCCGTGTTTTACATCCATGAAGTAAAACGGATCGAATTGCTGCGTAGTAAACGCGTTCTTTGGTCGAAAGATCAGTGTCTTACCCACACCATAAGTGACGCAGGCTGGCAAAAGCTAATCAAGTCTTCTGTATATGAGCCAAAATTTTACCGGATACCATATCATTAGGACTGATGAGACTTTTAAGATAAGTAAAGCGGTCAGCAAATTCAACTGCTATGCTCTCTATCACTAATTTCGTAGCCGACGTAAACCAATCCTGAAGCAGCATATTGCATTTGGATGGGGAGAATCGCATCCCAAACATAGATACATTGATGCTTAAGGGGGGTCAAAAGACGCTGCATTTTGTCAGCATCTCCACGCGATAGAACTGTGTCATCTGCATATTCTAGGTTAACAAGTTTGTCTCCTGAAAGTCAGACGACAGGAATCTTAACTCACTGATACTTCAATTCTTTCTATTCCTTTGCTATTCATCATGTTAATTTCATCTGGCCATGATGATACGGTAATGGAACATCTGCTGATGCACACTTGTATCAAGTTCTAAGCTGATTATCTGAATAAAAAGCGGTGCCCCACAATGATCAGCAGATTTAACTTTCAATGATTAAAATAAGTGCAAATCAAAGGCAACTGCACAACTACTAAGTAGTTGAATTACTTATAGAATAGAAAAATGAAATAGACTGTCCTATATTGGTTGATTACTGGATAGTGACCAACAGTATGTTTGTCGAGTCCTCTAGTGCTAACTGAATCCCATCGATCAAGTTATAACGTGTCCAATAATATAGGTGACTCTATACACCGTGCCTTATTTTTTAATGTTGGGTGCTTGGAGGTAATCGGTAGAAAAAACCCTACGAACCTACAATTTCGAGTGAATTGATGCTACTTCTGAGAATAATTACTACTACTAGTGATCAATAAATGTCAATATCTCGATTTCAGAGGAAGTCAGTTACAGTCCGAATAGCTCAGTGGAAACATTTTAGACTGCGAAGCTATACAACGCTGGGTTTCAGTAATACAGAAACGAATAAACTCACTTAGGATTCCAGGTATGATATACTAAAAAGTTCTAAATGATATGGAACATAGGTCAGATGATGTTTCCAGGTGACCTACTCTCGACGACCGAACGACAGATAACCTGATCAAATTGTAACATCTGCAGCAAAACCTCAATTACAATGTACAAGTGTGCATACTCAGTTATGGGGTACACTCTGATTTTATGAGAAATCATAAGACAACCTTATTGAATAAACTTAATTAGGTAAAATAGAGTTAAAACTTGTAACCCATCGATCGAAAATTGAGTTACTTATCTATTAAGCTACACAAATGCTTTCTTAGAAACGACTAACCATCCTACTGTAAACATGGTAATGATTATTTGAGAATAATACCTTTTAAGGTAAAAAAAAAAAAGAAGGAGAAAGGAGGAGAAGGATTCTGTAACAATGTGGAATTAAATAAAATGCGATTACTAATACAGTCAGTCAGTCAGTTACAACGTAGAACTTTGTACATGCGTACATCAGTTCAAGTTGCCATGCCTCAATTAGCAGATACAGATTAAATTGTCGGACCAAATCCCAGAGTAGGGGAAGGTAGTAACAGAGTAAGTACTAATGGAAAGGCATAGAAATCAGAGATGAGATTTGAGATAAAAAGTGATTCAGTAAAGAGAAAATTATAATAAGCTCGAAAAATTAGAATTTGGAGGAAGACAAGGAGTGCATGCACCTGCGCCATTGCAATCGATTTTGAGCCATATCACCTAAAGTCTCTAACCATTTGTTACGATCATCGTGTGGGCCCCAACCAGGTAGTCTACATCTATTAACATGGCTCAGCCCAATTGTCAATGACTTCATGGATTGGTGCCATGTTTTTGTTTGGCCACCCCTAGCTTATTTCCAGCCTACTCCCACACCAGACAACATTGCTCGTCTAGGTAGACGGTGGTCAGGCATACGCAACACATGTCCTAACCACTTCAGCCGGTGAAGACTCACTACTTCATGAATAGACTTACCATATTTACCTAGTACTCTATTCCTAACCCATGCATTGCTTACTCGCTTGTCCCAGCAAACACGAGCAATGTTTCGGAGACATCTATGATCGAATACTAGGATCCTACGAATATCCTCTATCCTTAAAGGTCATGTTTCACATCCAGGATTGAATGAAGTAGATTACTGTTGAAATGAAAATGAATACGTATTTCCGTGTAGAAATCAACTGATGACGCGTGTAAACCTTACATGTATAATGTGCACTTTTATGCATACAATTAACACATTCCAGACATTTCTATATTCTTAAACAGTTTACCAATTGATTTAACAGCTTTTAAAATATAAACAGAGTAAATCATCATATGATAATTAGTGATTCTAGTTAAACATGTGATTCTCTCAAACTGTTAACATACAAAATTATCTAATACACTGAAAAGTATACACAAATTAAATGTTTATACAATTTATTTATAGTGAAAAAGTCATGTAGGTAAATAAATTTCAACTATACGCATTGATTAGAAATATGAAAATAATAACAGATGATAATGTGATAATAGTTAATAAGTAACATTCAATATGAAATACTATGTACTATACACATACACATATTTGAGCATAAGTACTGTTAAAGTCTATGTTTGGATAACAGAGTGAGCAACAATGAGACTAGACAGACAGACAAATACAACGCAGAACTTCGTACGTACGTACATCAGTTCAGGTTGCCATTACCACATCAGCACAGAGACGCAACTATCAGTTCAAATCTAAGAGTGATAGCGATAGTAGAAGTATTAGCAGTAATGCAGAAAATTAGGGAGCGAAGATATCATTCGAAAAGTATATTTCAGAGAGATAAATTTGAAAGGAGAAAGATAGAGAATTCAGAAGGTTAGATTTTGAGAGAACACAAAGAGTGGATGCACCTGCGCCATTGCAAACGATTCTGAGCCATTTCGTTCAAGGTCTCTAACCACTGATGACTTTCGTCTCGCGGACCCCAACCACGCAACCTACATCTACCAACATGACTCAGTCCACTTGTCAGTGACTTCATCGACTAGACAGAGAAAACTAGACAAAAGAAGGGAACATGTCGATAGGGTTTGGAAGTCTTGACGACTAAGGTTGTTTGGATATGTATTATGTATGCCCAACTACCACCTACCTCGATGCGTAATGTCTGATAGAGTAGAAATAAGTTAAGAAAACGTTTTGGGTTAGTAGATCCAAACAATTAAGTTGAAGACTGAATGACTGTTTTGACGAATGGTTGGAGATGTTGGATGATATGGGTAGAAATCTGAAGCCAATGGAACAGATGTATTCATTTTTTATCTTTGCTTATACTCAAAGTTTCATCCCATTAATCGTTTTGACTACTCTACTAATCAGCTATTTATAGTGAAATTTTCATCTCACTGTTCTAATAAGATGTGACAACTTTTTGGCAAATGAATATTCGTTAAGACCAATGTTGATTATGATACAGTGGTTTCGACGTATTCTGTGTAGTTTACACAATGTTATTAAATAATTTATAACTCGGATGAAACTTAATTGATCTATGTGGTTTTAAGCAGCATATTATCAAACAATGGATTGAAAAGAATCGACAAACGACTATCAATCAGTACATCGAGATGAAATCAACAAGAATAGCAATGAAGCCGAAATAATAATAATATCAGTGATAAAAAAGAAAAATTAAACAAAGAAGATGGTCCCAGATAATGTTCACCAACTTCGACATTTCTAATGTCATTGGTTGATGCCACACTTTGGCTTAACCACCCTTAGATTTCTAACACAATCACACGTAATACATATCACAACCAACTTATTTATCAAACAGAATACATTTTTACCAAGTGTCATATCATGACTAACCTTAGTATTACTTAAATATTCTACACTATGTGAGCAATTCTTGCCTGTGTTACAATAATTACTTCTTTTTGTGCAAACAATCAACCTCAATCAAAATCGAGATTGAACCTTTCAGACTAAAAAACTTTGATAGAATTAATTCCCTTTACTAATTCACAATTGCTTTCTACAAAGGTTAAAAAAAAGACTGAGTCATAGTATGTATGAGCTAAGAAAATGTACTCGGTTTTAAGCTATATTGCTTATTTGAAGGCTTATAATGCAATTCGACTGCTTTAAATCAAAGTAGGAGAAATGGAATTCGGATCCGTGATTTATTAATTGGATGTTAGATGATCAAACAATTGTGTAGATAAATATTTTGTTCAAAATAGCATAACGAAGATTCTCAAATAAACTGTTCTTGACTTTGAAGTCTCGATGATATCAATGTATTGTTGAATTGTAACTGGATTCGTTAGCTAGACGTACCTGCATCCTAGTGTTGATGTTTACAACGGGGTTCGAACTCGGTCTGTTGCGTGCCAAACTCCACCATGTCCATAACTAGGCGACTGAGTTTAGACAACCACACTTGTGCAACAGGCATGTATATATAATTGGAATGTACTTGTATCTTCCCATTGATTTGTCATGGACTGATCAGACTCTGTTACTACATGTGCATTCTGAGCGGAATGCCTCAATATAGCGATAGACGACAAGTAGTGTTTAAGTTAGATTGTGACTGGACTCAGTAGACTAGTGGTGAACACGCTGGTGTTTGACACGGAACAGAGTTCAAGTCCCAGTGTGAACATTGGAATGCAGGTACATTTAGCTGACGAATTCCAAATAGGACAAAACGTGGGTCCTGGATTCCGCTTGCCAGTCACAATCTAACTTAAACAATACCTGTGATCAATCGTTACATCGAGACAATCCGCCAAGGATGCACATATAGCAACAGAGACTGATCAATTTCAGTTCATAACAAAATCAACGGGAAGATCTAAATACATCCTAATAATAAATACTAAAATATACAGATATACATATTTACAAAGAAGTAAAACTAAAGTGAACAATACTATTAAACAAATAACAAACATACAACATACCAGACTGATTCCTTCAAATGAAAACATGACGATACTGAATGCAATAAGTAAATTATTGAAATTAGTAATAGCTGGAAATCTTTCAACTGAATATAATCCAGATGTGAATAGATAGACGAATATTAATATCATTCCGAGTGCAGTGCATATATTAGCCAAACCGGATAAATAAGTAACAACACGCATACTACTTTTAAAATTCATTACAATTAACAATAAGCAAACAATGAATCCCACTAGATATACATTTAATGTTAGATGTGGAAAGAATGACATTAAGAACTGTAAAAGAAAAGAAATAATGAAAGAAAATGCATTATATATTAGCATAGATCAAGTTTCCATGCATCATAATAATATAATAAACAACATATAATAACGTTCATTAAAATGGAAATATTATAATAAAGAAATATCTAAGGTATTAGGTGTACTTGAGTAAAATATGACTTATTGACCAAAGTACAGATTCAGGTATTTAGCTTTAAGCAATAATACGTCTAGATAGCTAAAATCAAATTATGTAGAACTGAATTTCAATCAACGACCTATTAGTTGGAAGGTAAAGGTTTAGATAAACAAATTAGCATTCATTGGGTCTAAACTAAATAGGACAGTAAAAGTCTGGAGGAAATAGCATATTTGCCTTTGTGTAAATAGACGCGATAGCAAGCCTTACAACGACTATCGAATGGGTGAAAAAGGGTCATATATAACTGGTAGTGCATTAAAAACTATTGTGAAAGCTTGCTTATGGGGACTGAATCAATGAAGTTGCTTGAACTAATAATAAAGATTAAACCATTTATGTTGGGGAATCATTTACCACTAAAATAATCACTCATCTAACAGGTTTCTCATCAAGGCTTTACACTAATATACCTATTTTTACAACACTAATAGAATGAATACCAATCAATTGGTGGCGTATTAGTTAATCATGTTACAAATCCAGAAGTCTCTATGACGACAATTACGAATGGTTATCAAAGTGATTAAAATATGGCTGTAGGTAAAGTAGTTATGGTATTCGAAGGCATAAACTTATAAATTAATCAGTTAGTACATTACAGATCATATATACAATATCTATGAAAAGAATCGATGAAGTTATGATTAAACTTGGAATGATCATAATCGTTGTGTAAGGATTAAGAGAATGTCATCGCTATGTCAACTTGAAGGGATAGCATAAATTTTTAAGTCATGAAAATAAAAGCAAATATAGTGATTATGTTAGTAATAATAATAATAATAATAATAATAATAATAATAATAATAATAATAATAATAATAATAATAATAATAATAATAATGTAGTCAAGGAATGGGTTTAATAATTTAATCGTAAACCAAACACATTGGATATTATGATGACCAATACAGAGAAAGAGGTAGTACAAATTTCTTATGAACATATCAGTTAGGTTTTAGATGGGTGTCAATGGCTTTCGTTATATGTAAAGGAAGTATGCGTAAACTGTGAGGCAAATTTGATGGTATCCGGTTAATGATTTATAAAGTATTCTTCATACCAAATTAATGCTCTGCATCAATTAAGTGTAAAAGTATAGAGCTCTTTAATGGTCATAACTGCCTCTTACTTAACCAGGTTGAATGATGTTCAGAAATTCTGTGACAGACTTGCCTTATTGTATGCCGAAAATAACTACCTTCGCAAAACGATGCTGAATTCATAGATGCGTATAAATGAGGCAAATGACACCTTCGTAGTTCTTACAAATGAAACAGACAAGAATCATCTATTTAAAAGAGTTAACAGAGCTCATCCGTTGATGACATGTACCCTAGATAAAAAGCGCAATGATAGTACCTCATTCCTAAACGTCTTATTAACGAGACTGCATAGTACGTTAAAAATTATATACGAAAAATCAACATTAGTTGGAAAATGTACTCATTTTTACAGTTCTGTAGTACTCAACTACAAAAGAGATTTAGCGTGAAGGCCAGCACACTGTACAAAAATTATTTGATTCATCCTTCCCGCGAAAATTCTACTGGAGGGGAGTCAATCACCAACCGCAAAATGCTTATTATGAACGCGTACCTATGAAATTCACACATAAACATATTGTGCAAGTGAAGACAAAGTCAGAGAAAACAACAATTCATAGGAAATTCACTTGATTCGAATTAAAGTTCCTATATGATAATATCACTGAACTTACGATGCAGCACGTAAGAAAAATGCTGTAAAACATGTTTATTGAAATCAAGTTTGTGTTATTTTCTAAAACCATCTAATTAATGAAACAGGAAGGAAGGATGGACTTAATAAATTCGCTTCACGCAGTAGTGTTTGTGAAGCCAGTTACATAAGGGGCATGATAAAGCAAGTTTATCACATAATTTTCGAGGATTATTAAACAGGGCTAAATAGGAGACAGTTATAACCAATACGGAAAACTATAATTTCATACCTAAGTGATATGAAACACATCAGGCTGGTGTTAAAAATAGATTTTGAAAATGTAAATAAATCCCCTTCTAAAAAGCTGACTTATCAATAAAATCAACTGCTTTATTCTTTTGCATTCTACAAAATTTGCCAATGGTTATGCTTTTGTAGGCAACACATTTTTAAATTACGACTGACTGATTGCCTAAAACATGCTTACTGATTTGAAGTAATCGTGACTAAGGTCTATCTAATGCGAATGCTGGTATAACTAATAGTCTCTTGAACAGTTTACAATGTATTCGTTACAAACTTCATTAAGGATCCTCATTTTATTCGTTTACTCTAATTTTACTTATGTGTGTCGTAGCTACAGAACAACAGATAAGTGTATCTGCCTCACTCCCATACAAGCAACAAAATATATAAACTCTCAATTCAAAAATCCGGGTATAAAAATGAATGTACGAAATACATTTCACAAACCTACATAACGAATATTTTCCGTAATAAATAATGTGTAAACACAACAAGACCCAACTTGTGTGACAATCAGAAACCCATTAACCGTATGTCTAAAATAAACCGGATTTCATGTAGTCAAAATTGGAAACATACTTTAATTTTCCCTTAGGCTTTCTCAACTTTTCTGGACCATATTTGAGAACTACAAATGCAGTTTCTGCATAATCCATCTTTGATCTATCCCAATTATATCTATAGTTAAATTCAAAAAGGTACAGCTAATATTCGCATACCTTGACTGAACCGCATTAGCAGTCCTTAAAAGAACATGCATTAAATAAGTTGATAAAATGCCGGATATTATAATCATAACAAGCCCAGTCTAAAGCATAAGAATACTAGTCATAAACATTTACCCATAAACCAGCGTACTTTAAAACAACTGGCATAGAAAGTATACCAGTTCCGATATTTCCTTTGATTAAACTCATTAGTGCTTGGTATTCACTATAGAAAGATTAGTTGTACTTGAGCTACTTCCTCGAGATTACTTTATTTTCTTCCCCATTGCGTGAGGATCACGTTGTTGACTAGTATGATTGTCGTTTTCAGATGCATTTGACTGAATATCACCATCGGGATTGGATTCTTGATCAGCGGTTTTATAATTGTCACCCATTTTTCACATAGCATTAATATCTGAAATATTGCGTAATTGTTAATAAGGACGTTAAATAACGTCTTAAAAGAAACAGTAGCTACATACACAACGTTATTAAATGTTGAGTCTACTAAGAATATTCGAAAAAAGGAAGACTTGGTTGTTAGGCATTCACCAAATAATGAATGATGAAGCCATATATTTAGAAATACCTAAAAAGGAAAATGCATCCGATGAAATATTTGCGAATCTGGATATATGATCAAGAGATCTGTGGGTCAACGGCTTGCAGGTAGACAATTAATGTCGACGAATAGCTTTCACATTAACATCGATCATATGTAATATCTCAGCTACAGAAGATGCGAAAAAGCTATACCACAGCAGTAACACATTTTATGATGTTTTGTAGTTGAAGTGAGAATTAACGATGCTGACATTCTCTAGTGAGAACTGATGAAGAGACGACAGGAGTTTCAAAATTAGACTACAGACAATTTAGTAACGCTCTACATCATCTTTTGAATGCTTATAAGTTGACATGGTAATTGCTTTTCCACTAAACCCCATACATTTAGTATATTCGCGTGTCCTGAAAAGTCGATAAACCTGTGGACGAAACCAAGTGTAAATGGACTTAGAAAGCAGAATCAGAAGCTGACAAATACTAAATTTTCAGTATGACGAGGCAGGGCACTAATCGATTTTTAGAGGAAGAGTCGTTTTTAGTTAAATGTATTACAGTGAAAAGAAACGGAGTACAGACTATTCCTACTGCATTTAGGTTCAGTCATCATAAAAGAAGTACTATGCCTATCAGCGTACAATGTTTCCCATCGACTGTCGGTTACTGTATTCGTTTTCTAATTCGAATAATTGAAGACAATATATGTCAGGAGCGAAGACTGATCTTAAGAAAATCGTTAACTTAGAATGAGAGCATCATACAATTTGTTCCTTTCAAAAATTTGAATAATGCAAGGACATTTGCAGAATACTTTGAATTTAATGTATTTCACTACATTCTAATCAGCTACATAAATACCACTAATTTTGGATAACCTAAAACATTAATACACATTTTAAATTTACCACCAATAAATACAGATGGTTATGTCTTCTTACTACTTTGATGTTTAATAAAAAAACTCTATTATCTGTCTGT
Source organism: Schistosoma japonicum (assembly GCA_025215515.1). NCBI lineage: Eukaryota > Metazoa > Platyhelminthes > Trematoda > Strigeidida > Schistosomatidae > Schistosoma > Schistosoma japonicum. The sequence continues at coordinate 41,220,440 of CM046063.1, read as the reverse complement.
ACTACGTATGGAGAATAAGTGTTGAAAAATCATCGCCACAGAATGTTATCCTAATTTTAAGGCCTCAACACAATTACAAAAGCAAGGTCTAATTAAGCAATAGTGGCAGACTTATTGAAGTGACATTGAAACAAGTTTAGTTAATGAGAAAACGGCATATATGAACTGTAAGTATGCATTGCTAATAAAAAGCAAAAATTAGAAAAGCGGAAGCAGACGTAATAAATGTACATGATTAATAGACTTTTTATATAATTAACCCTGTATTTGATCTAAAACCAACATTACTGTTTTAAATAATAAGTTGTGACCTTACAAATTAATTTTTAAATTATATTAGTCTGTTAGTATAGTTAAATTCTTTAGAGCAATTATCACAGAGATACGGAAGTATACAGAACTCATCAACTTTACATAATCTAGTGCGACGACTTGGCCTTGAACAGACCTTGCGGACAAATGACGCTCTAACTATAGCACTGAGTTTCAATTACATGAGTACTAAGTAGAATGATCTAAGCTAATCCATGTAGTATCCAATATCCGTATGGCGAGCTATTTCAAACTAAATATTTTTGTGCTCGCGTCTTGAGTGCTGCGGTTTCGGTTCCTAGTCTTCTGCTTCGTACTGTGGTCGGCTGCACAGGCGTTGTTGGGCTGGCAGTTACAGCGGTATTTTTTGCTACTTTTTCTCCTTTATTTTCTACGTATTTTTATTTCCTATTTTATTTCGTTTTTCGTTTTTTATCCTTTCTTCAAATCGCTTGCAATGCACTAGTCTCCGTTCCTTCGTTCTACAATTGGTTGTCTGGTCCATGAGTAAGGCTCCAATGAATACCGTAAAATAACCAAAGTTTGAAAGCTCTCACACCAAAGCTGTGAAATCAGCATTGGGTTTTATTACCCCCTTTTTCGGAAGGCTATAGGTATATCATAGTGGTATACAATCTTATCTAGCTTTTGTGAGACCTGCCAAGGTAAAGGCTGCTAGTTACTTTCTATGGCAGCATAGTCCAAGTGGCGCAAACTCTTAATGGCAATAAATGTGCCTCCACCAGTGTTAATGCTCTCTGATAAGCAATAGTTTGTGGGTCTTTTTTGAGGTATATAAACACGTGGTGTGACCAGTATTTTTTTTATTTGGATGTCAAGTCATGCTTATAATGTTGTATACAGTGCTTTGGTCTCCCCTAAACCGTCTATAGCTCAGAAGCCGGTCAGCGTGTCTAAACAGGTCGTCTAATCATCCCATGCCAGAAAGATATTTGTTTTACATGATCTGTTTCGCCGGGAGCCGTTTTGTGCTCTGTAAGGCAGTTTGCGATTGTCAAGAAACTCCAACATTATTGACAAAATCGTTTAAATTAATTGGTTTCTTTAATTTTGATGTTAACGTTAAGTTCCTGATCAACAGTGGTGTTAAATGTGGGAGTTATAGCCACTTGAATACACAGCAACTCCGGTTTAAGCAGTTGATTTGTGTGCTGATATAACTTTAGAATGAGTAAATGTGCCCCAGAGTGGTAGGTTTGATAGAAGCAGTAAATGACACATTACTGGATAGTCGGCTAGTTGATTGTAAATGTTAGTTGAGAAAGCTTAACAAAACGTTTTCATTCGCTGCCTCAGATGGTGGGTGGAACTTCATTTTTACAGGCGATTGCGTCCCTTACTTCTTAAAGTTGCAGCGCTGAGGACAGCATTCCAGGTCGTGAAGATCCTTAGTGGCTAGAAATGTCATTTGATATAAGTGTTTACTCTTTTGTGTTATCTTATGGGGATTGCTTAGTTATAAACTTCCAGAAGCTTGAGACAGTGTTACTTCCGAGGGGAATAATGGAATGTTTATGATCTGGTAAACTCTCATCAAACAATACATACATAAACGCGAATATGTCAATGGGTGTAGTAGATTTTCTTGAGTCTTTGAACCGAGTCCTATGACCAAGTTCAGAACCAACAGCTGCATGCTTTTTAGCAGGTTAGTTTCTTGCTTTAAAAGAAAAAGGTCGACTTAAGCGTATGCCTTGAAACATAGTCGGATGTAGATCATGAAAGTATCAAGGAGGAGTTCAGAAATAAGTATCATTAGCTGATTTCGTATAACGTATAGCTTGACGTTAGCTTCGGCTGCAACGTTCAGATAGTTGTCGCTTCGTAGGGTCTTCAGGTAAAGTAAGACTTTAATTTAGAGGTTTCCGAATAAAAATTGATGCTACTTTCTCTCCTGTGGACTTTGAATCTAAGGCTATTGACACTTAATCAGCGTTTATGCTACGGAAAATCCTGTAATATTTCTTTCTCATTATTGTAGCAACGTGTAGCTCCTAATATTTTTAGTTCATTCACATAGATCAGCACTGAAAAGATTGTTCCTTCAGAATGCAAGGGAAGAAGAGTAGGGCCCTAGGATTGTTCTATGCAAAACTCATTATTTCGCATTTCTTCTAGGATGACTTTATCCTACACATCCTGGTGCAGAATATTTTGTATTGTGTGTAGGTTTGATGTCATGTGACTAGCGGGTCACAGAAGCCTTTGAAAGAAGTCTTCACCGACTAGATTTTTTATGGTACAATATGAACTTAATCAACAATGTAGAGGAAAATTGAATGGACGAAAGTATATTCGGTTCCATAACTACCATCCATCGGATTACAGGGCCTAACATTTACAATTATATTCATCGTGGTACCGAACGACGTGGTGATGACGTAGAAGTGGTGCAAGATTCACTCACCGAAATTTATTTCGGACTTGACATATGTTGCTTCCTACGTGCTTATGGAGTAGAAAGATCGATAACAATCTCAACGATATTATTAAAGCCAAATGTTTATTATTGTCTGTATCTGAAGATGTAGAAAAAATAATAGTTTCTTTTTACAATCTTACAATATACAATGTACACGACCACACACGCTTATCAATTAAGGGCTGTTTGCCTCTGAGTATGAGCCCACTACTTCGTCATCAGTCCTAGAAAAATTTAAATAATGCTACTAACCTGCCTTTATTTGAGTTAAATAGTTCACAAGATTCTCAGTGATTTCACGTGTTAAGCAAAAATATTGGCCCACTGATTCCATGCATGAACATAAATGCTACTTCCAGTCCAGCTTTTTTAACTTCGTCTTAGAGAAATGTGGCAACCGCGATGGGTAATCACATCTATCCTGAGATAATTTGTAACAAAGTGAGATGTCAAAAGGACAAAATCTCATGGCCTGATAGCCGTTTATTGCGAAAAAATGCGAACAAAGTAAAGCATATTGATCTCGATATATTAATAGACCGTCATAAATAAATATATATTTTGAATGTACAGATTCAATGTCACTTAACAGGCATGGTTACGATGACACATAAGGGGAAGTGCTTAAAACAGAACACATACGATATGGACAAACATGATATGTACGAACAGAATCTAGTTTACAATATACAAGTTTTACGCACTTGGAGTCCAAATGGTAATGACGATCGTTTAAAAGTTGTTATATATGGTGCATGGTACAAGATATGACTTTGTGGTGGCAACTGTCTAATAGATAAAAGTTGGTACAGAAAAGACGGCTTGTAACGGCTTATTATCATCATATTTTAACAAAAAACATATTCTTCGCAACCGAGCTTGAATGTCGAGCGTCATACTCAATGCATCGTATCAGTGTCTGTTGGAAAAAAAGAGATAGAGAAAAATGAGTGGCAGAACGATAGATCGTAAGTGTACATCAGCTAATAACCCTCAAAGTCCAACCTATGAGACAAAACGTAGGGAAAATAACTGAGTTAGCTCAGGCTGCCTTCATTCTGAAGTAAATTATTTTAAACGCACTAAATGACTTCACGGTTCCTTCAATGAACCCCATTGTAACCCAACTATCAGTATGATCTGTCCGAAAACAGACAACCACCTTCATTTCAGTTAAACTGCACTTTTGTTATTAACTATGGTATGAATGATATCCTTAGTCAGTTTTACTTATATAGTCACGCACTCACTTTACGTCAAATAAATGCTAGATCGATACATAACAAAATGATTGACTTAATCATGCTAACGTCACTCTGCAAACCGTCGCTCATTATGATTACTAAGGCATGAACTAATTCAAACATCCCTGATATAAACATATCTCTTGATTATTGCAATCTGTGCCATAGTGATAGATTACATTGACGTGATGGAGTTTGTATAGTGTATGTCCATTCAAAGCTGAACTTGCTTCTTTGTGATGTTTCAGGACTAAATGTAACACAAGATTCTAAGTGGGTTGTCGTGAAGCCTATAAGGTCTATATTCGTCCTGTTTGGTTGCGTGTACCAGTCTTCCGACGTTCCATTAGAGACGTAGATTTAATAAGAGAACTTTTCATATTATCATCCTCTCTACCCTTCACTAACAAGCTTATTTGTGGAGATTGTAACATGAAAGAAATTTCGAATTTCCCACCTAAAGCACCAAAACGCTACAATCCGCTTATCAAATGTTTAGAACTCGGTGATTGGACTCAGTGCGTTTGTAACCCCACTAGACTGCAAAATATTCTAGGCTTAGTTTTCACATACAACCTCTCGCCATACACTGTGTATACGTAGAAAAATTCCTTGGAAGCTACCATAACGCTGTTATATGCAGCTTTAATATCAAAACTACAGCAACTAAGTATCAAACAACTTCACTCAGTCGGCACTTTCACAATATTGACTGGGTGAACTTCCAAAATTAAATAAATAGTCTCAATTAGGGGATCTACTTTGCTGAAAACAACGTTAACGAATCGACTGGTATTCTTTACCTTGACATAAATGATGCTTTAGTTAAGATTGCCGCATGAAGACATCCAACACCGAAAATTCTTAAAGATTTGTTCATCCCAACGCATATACGAAGACGCTTCCGAAGATATGCTTCCCAATTTCATAAATCTTAAGACTTTTCATTGCTAGTCACAATGAAAAAAATATATGTAATGACTGTAGAGATACGCCTGGAAAAAGCCATTGTACAAGAAAAACAAGCTATCGCAAACAACATTCCTTCTGATCTCCTAAAAAATTTTGGAAACACAATCTACAGTTTTAAAATAATAGGCAGAAACTTCTTTATTAATAAAAAGCAAGTGTACGATATCCTAGACTAATTTCTTCATTACTTGGTGAACATTTTAGTACAGCACTAACGAACGAAACTTCTGAAGATGACTACGAATCCACCATATCAACAACATGTGATCTCACAAATGTTATTTTCACTAGACATAGTATTGATAAGGCGATTAAGACGCTAAAGTATTTAAACACTGAAGGGCCAGTTGGTATTTTATCAAGTATGCTAAAAAAGGGAATAAAAACCTCTATCTACTACTTCTCAAATTGTTTATAAAATCATTCTTTACTGCATGCTACGCATCAGTTTGGAAAACCACATACATTATTTCCAAAATCAAAAATGGACCAGTTACAAATACAGAAAACTACCAATCGATTAACCTAACGTCTGTTATCTCTAGAGTGATGGCGAAATTAGTCAAGGTTGAAATATTTTAGTATCTCCAGAAACAAAATCTGATCTCGATCTCACAACACGCGTCTCTAAAAGCTAGGTAATGTGATACCATCCTATAAGACTATCTTAACGATGTAACCACTCAACGCGATAAGGGATGGTAGTATCTACCGTTTTTTTCGACTTCAAGAAAGCTTTTGATAAAGTCCTACATCATAAACTTCCCCCTTAACTAAAGTCGTTCGGAATTAAAGACCCATTACACTTTTGGCTTAACTCATTCAGCACAGGAAGGAGCCAGATATTTGAATATAATGACCACCTCTCTCCACCCAAACTTATTGCCAGTGGGGTTGTTATGAGCAGTATCCTAGGTCATTTTCTCTTTCTCATGTATATAAAGAATACAGGTAACGTAATCATTTTGAAAGACCATATCTGAAATCTGATGACCTGAAAATAGTGTGCGGCTCTTAGCTCAGTACATCTGATAAAGGCACAGCTGACATCTAAAAAGACCTAAATAGCCTATCGATCTGAAGTCAGAAATGGCAACTACCATTTAATTACAGTAGGTGTGGGATTGTTCGATTCGAAAAATATGATGTTTAGCAAGAACACTATTTGAACGAATATAAAATTCAAACACTGAGCTCCATTTGTGACTTGGGTATGTACTACGGCATGATCTTTAAGTTTACTGAGCATGTAACGTCAATCATGTCTGAGTCAAGATATGGAAATGGCTTTATTCTTCCAAATTTTCGCACCAAATTATCCAAGCTTGCAATATACAGAATGTGTGTACATCCTACCCTGAAATACTGCTTGCTTACCTTCTCTAGTATGAATTACACAGCTATTATATGAATTAAAAATCTCCAGAAAACTTTCCCCGACGATTACTGGAACAAATAGTAACATAACATATACTATGGAGACGCCATTTTTAAACCAACATTTATTTGTTCCATAAAATAATTCACGGTCTCACTTTCACTCTGTCTTCTCCCTTCTACAAGCCTCCATCGCAAAATAACCTAAGCAATCTGGCTGAAGCACTGTGTACCGACAAATGCAAACACAGGTCACGAAATAATTTTTTATAACAATCTACAGTATGCCATTAAATAAATAACCACATTCTATCCACTTCCGTGACAATTTACTAAAATTTAAACTCATAATAAACTTAATTCTTGATACCGAATTGGGCCCAAGGACTATATCTTGTCCTAAATAAGACAAAACGCTCATCCTGGATTTCACAACTCACAATCTAACTTAAATGAACTTTCCTGAACTATCTGAAAATCCAGACACGATTAGTCTTGAAATGCCTTACATCTGGGGAACGAGTTCATGGATTACACTACAAGCCTGCATGCTATCAACAACTTACGCTTATTTCCTTCCATCACTATCCCAAACAACCAACCATCTATATACCTGTGCTTACATGTGAAAAAAACTTTCCTTTTCTAAAAATTACTTATATACAATGCTGACAATTGTATCGAGTCAGAAAATATGACAAAAAATAAATCAACCCAAGATCAGTGTGTGCCGAAACCAAAATTTTACTTCTGACTATATAAGAAAAATCAACGATAGGTTGAAAGTGTTATTCAATTGATTTACCTTCGAAATATTGTACAATTATTACACATTACAATTGGTTATGCTTATCGTACATTTCAAACTCTACTGTTCATAGCTTAGTAACACTACAACCTTTGAAATGTGTTACTGTTGGATGTTGTGGTGATTGTCGAATGTACGGTATTTCGTGATAATTTCAACAGAGTTAAACGACAAGTAATCATGAAGTGATTTATTGAAACAAAATCTACAGACAGAACGAGAGTAAATGTACAAATTCTGTTTGAAAAGTCGCTGTCAATGAATGTGATACAATAACAAATCAAAGCAAGTGAATAATACATTCGAATGAATGTTTGTTCAATGTATTGTATATTGTTAACAGAGGAAATCAGTTCAACAATGAATAATGTACATAGTTTAATTAATGTTGGAAAGGAATATACTACTAGAGAAGAATTATAAGTAATGAATCTAAAGTTGTGAATACCTCTTGTGGTAAATACTTTTAGTGCATTAAAATTTAACATAGTAAATAAGTGAATTGCATATCGGAAAATTAATCAAACAGAATTTGCTTTTCATTGAAACATCATATACTACTTACTGATAGTTTTTGTTAGTCACATATATTTACATGAATACCATTTCTATGCTGAAAAATGACTGCACTGTAAATTTACTAATAATTTTGCTTCTAATACTCCAACTATCATTACTACTACTAATACCAGTACAACTACTAGCAATAATCAAAATAATAGTAATAATAATACTATCCCGTAGCAATCTGTCTAGGATGTATACAGTGTTCACTAAGACTGCCCAACATATTTTCATCAATATCAACTACAGGATAATGCCCGCTTTTATCACAAATGATAAAGTAGATAACGTCGATGATCCTTATCTAAACAAAAACGAGGTAGTTGAGTCGCTTAAATTCGTTATTTCACAAAGGCGTATTTGCTAAGTGGTATATTTTCATTAATTTTGTATGATTTAGACGAGTAGCCACTACGATAATTGCAAGGTGATCAACCTCTCGGAGTAAGAGTTTCACATTAGCTGACTATCGCATACTAACCAATGTACTTGAAATGTGTCAATATCTGATGAATACTTTGATAAACTTTATCGAGATCTAATATGATGGAAGAATTCAATCATAACTCTCAGGTATAACAACCTCATCATTGTTTCCACACGAAGTGAAATATGATTAAAATCTGATAATAGGTGAATGGTTGTTGAAACAAAGAATGCAGTTTGCTAAACGGATAGTGGTAGCGACATGAGATTCTGTTCAACTTAGAACATAGAACTCATTCTAATCAACACTCGTTAGAAGTAAAGTATATCTACATTCTCGAAGAAACAGATGACTGGTATGAGATTAGTGTCCGGATTATTCAATCTGTGACTCTCTTATTCTGAGTCATTCTAACTAACATTCACTTGACATAGATTGAAATGGATAGATTGTTTTGAAGAGAATTCTCGAAATATTTGTAAACAACAATCCAACTTACCACAACATTTTATTGTTCCAGTAACATAAGAACTAGTTTCATAATAGTCAGAATCCAATCCATGTTTCGCTCTGTAAAGTATACATGATTGTGTGTTCTATAAGAAATAGAATATAAACAGTGATACAAGAAAGCTAGTCAACAATTGAATATCTTCAAACACTACTCATGAAAATGCAGACTATATTAATTTAAAGGTAAAATTCACTACAAATCGATTGTAGTTGGTGTAGGATTGCAGATGACAGAGAAGTGAACATCTGTATTTACATATGTGTTTGGTGCTTTCAGTGTATGAAAGAGAGTTCACTGTATGTTACTCAGTGTATCTCTGACACATACTAATGATCGTATATTAGAAATTATGTGTAACATCCGATTTTCAGATTCTGATAATGTTTATAGTTTATCGGTATTTTATGCATGAGATAAAGCGAGTATCACAGTTTGTAGTGCAGTGACATGTCGAAAAGTTGCAACAGTTCCAATCACTGTTTGCCTTGTTTACAGATTTATTAATAATATAACTAAGGTAGTACTTAAATTTGCAGAATGAAGTTTTTAATCATAGGTGATACCTGTTTGAAAAGTATTGAATACCATAAAATGTTAAACAGCTTTTTCATGGTAGTATAGAACTCCGCTGTGACAGTGGGTACCTACCATCCTTTCAAGTACTGACCTCAGGGTCTTTCAGCTTTATGTCTATTACCCAAATTTAAATCAATGAGTTAGTATTAAGTAATCAGTACTTTCAGACATCTATTGTTTGTCTATACAAAGTCAGAATTTGTTACAAGCTTCCAATTCAATAATCTCCACAACAGTTTATTTTGGAAATTTGCAATCAGTACTAATCTATGGAGAATAAAACAGGTTTCTAAGACATATTTCAAGTTGAATTATTATCACAGTTGTACACGGTATAACTGATTGTCTCCAATCACTGCTAAATCGATGAATTGAGATATTCACCTTAAGTGATTACTCGCCAGGAACTGAAAGTATTTCTATGAAAATATTCGAGATTGTCGAGAAAGAGATCATTCCTTGTTCAATTAATACTCATGACCACCTCTTCAGACGCTAGTTTATTTATCGAAACACTTGTGATGTGATTCACAAGTCATGAAAATTTCCCAAAATACTATTGATTCTAATAATCATTTTATTACATTGACACTGATACTCATTTCTGTATGTAAAACTGGAATGTGATCGCCTTCAATGTTTTGTATGTTCACCAAATGTAATCTCTAGTCAACACACTCAGTTATTTGCACTTTTCATTTCCTGTTCTTCATGTTAGATTGTGCTGTACTGATATGCTGATTCCAGATGGTTGTGTATAATACTGTACGCTTGAAATGAAAATACCGCCCAAATGAATGGAACCCTTACACTAAATGATATTTAAGGTGATCAAAACTTCTGTATACAAGCATAGTGAACACTTATAAAAGTTATGGATAACTGAAGTTTCAATAAAATTTATTCAACCTACAGTCGTTGATGTAAATGAGTAACATCTGGAGTCATATTGACATGCTTGATAACAAGAACTTGAATTAAAATATCTTATACTGTAGTTAAATATAAATGGTAACATTGGCGATCCATTGAAGAGCACCCATTGTATATAATCGCATTCACTGGACATTGAACAATTGAAACATTCAAGACAAGGTGAAATGGATACTGAATCAGGGGTTTTTTTAATCACAATGTCATACATTTGTATATGATAGAATAAGATAGTTATAACAACAATGTATAAACACTTCTTCATGTTTACAATAGATTGTTGAATGTGTGTAGATATATGAATGAGTGGTGATAGTAATAGTAATGTATATTGCTTGGAGAAATGTTATAATAGAGAATTTGAAGTGAGCTATATGTTTATATTGACCGGTCAACCAATCATAATTTGCCCACCAGAACCAATAATATAGCATTTCCATTATTAGTATATTGAATGAAAATAGTTTATTGAGATTGGTATTAAGTTCAGTAGATTAAATTCGTCACACAATGATATTGGTAGGGCACCAATAAAAAACAGGAGTACCGAGACAGCTGTTTCGTTCTAGCATGTGATTCCTCAGCAGTGTTCACCCTGGATTCCCTCCTAGGGGTATTCATTTGTCAGAACATTCGACTTTCTGCACTACTGAGATGGCATCCAATGGTTTAATTTTACTTCCACCAGTTTGTGACAGAAAGCGACGATCGTCTATCGTCATTAGTGATAACTGTCTCATTCTCGACAAGCCTTAACTCCACCAGTCACAGCTTCTCATTATAGTCCCAGGAACATATCGGGGTTAGTTACTATTGAGTTGATTATTGTTATTAATTTGAGATTGTCTGTGGAGATTGGTATTGAGTTTAGTTGACTGAATTCGTTACAGATCACATTCTTGAATTTTCACATTGGCTAATATGTAGATGAGTGATTACTTTGAACAGTTGATTATGATCCACCCATAATTATTGGCTTTCCTCTAACTCTTCATAATTTACATGAATATATCAAGTAGGTGTAGTAATCATTTAAATAATGGCATTCTATTGCTTGTAGGTTGTGTAACCGCTGAAGAGTAATCATGGTATAAACAGTGAATTCACCTAATATGTTGGATTAGATAAAATGGATTCACTGATTTCGATGTTCTCGAAATTGTAGTAAGAAATTGTGAGTGGTGGAGTTCATACATGTTGTGTTTCGTATATTTATCACGAATGGCAATACAAGGTAATCGCAGAATATTGCAAAATGTATGAGGCAGTAAGTCGCCTGAGTCAGAGATACAGACAAGTAAGCGTTCGCTGTGTAACGTCAAGACCATGGGTTTGATATCATAATGGAATTGAGGGTGTGGATCGTTGAGGTATCTTTTACTGGGACAAACAGCTGTCCAGTGCTCCCTATCGTTTACAGCTATTCAAGCAACATCAATATGTGATGAATGAAAATATCAAAACTTTGAACATCTCCACAAAATCAACTTGGTTCATATTCACTAAGAATGCTAGTAGAGAGCCAATCAATAGTAGAAAATAACTGTTTAAAATAGTAATGCAAATAGTAGTATAAGTGGTAATAATAATGATAATGATAATAATAACAGTACTAACAGTATTATTGGTAGTGGTGGTAGTAGTCGAAGTAGTAGTAGCAGTAGTAGTTGTAGATTTTGCTGATTTTATTATTATTATTCATAGTGATAGTAAAGGTAGTAATATTAATATTAATAATGATAGTAAAAATACTATTATTAAAAATAAAGGTGATGCTCGTCTACTCCAATCAGTGCTGAACAATTCCTATCTACTAAGGTTCAGTAATCTGGATAATAGTTTGTGACATTCAAATTGACACCTTGAATTTCACATTCACCTTATACAACAGAAGAGTCAAGAAGACATGTCTACGATCTGTACAATGCAAACTAGCACAGCATGGAATCATGCATTTTCTTGTACGTCTTTACCATTAATTCACCATTCAGGTTATTACTAACATTCAACCACATTTGCTATTTGTACAAGCAGTTGAACAGAATACATAAAATGGTCAAATGGAAACAGGTAGGTGAACTTCCATGTATCACAAACATGAATAATGTGAGTGTAAACAATAATGCAGCATTCACGATTCAACTCAATTCAATTCATACTGAATTTCTCATGGAAGTAGGTCAACTATTCTTCACAGAAATTCAGGTGAACAATTTTATTTATCTGGGTATCAGTAAGCAAGTAACGCATTCCATTATAATTCATGAATAGATGTAGAATGAGAACAGAGTGAATGATAGTTGAGATTCAAACAATAATAATCACCACTTACCTTATCACTATGAAGAGTTACCATAACTACATATTATTGTATTGAATGCGTATAATGTGTAAGTCAACATACTGTTAACAATGTGATTGCGTGTATCATTATTGTTCTCAATTTACATTCATCAAATGAATTTGATTTGTATTCAATGAAGTCAGTTAATGATGTACAAAGAAGGTGGTCAGTGATTATTTTAAATCGAGCTGGATTGAGGTTGGCAACTGGAATCCAGTACTCATGTTTCGTCAACTGATCAGCTTGAGTCGTCAACAGTTCGACGGGAGGATACAATTCTCTTCAAGTTGTAGTGATTGTTTTAGTTGAGAATTAGATGAATTACCATTTGTTTCAATGATCACATGCATTGAATTGGTGTTCTATGAAACTAATTAAATTGTATGTGTGACGGTGATAATCAAGCGAAATCTTGATGCATTATCCAATGAAGCGCTGAATTCAAATAACTGCGAATTAGTTCAATGCATGTGAGCTTATCTACTTATAAGTCTTCGAATTCACTGGCTGTTTGTATTTTAGCTTGCAACATGCTTACAAATTTTGAAGTGGATTATACTATCTTGTTGACAGTTATGGATGAATCTATTTTGAATTTATTAGATTGATATAAGTTTAATAGTAAGTTACGATGTAGTCTGGAGGATTTCACCGTCAATTACTAGTCGTCATTGTTGAATGCAGGGAATTCGTCATCTATGCTGGTTACAAACCCCTTACATTCTGCTTGATCTTATAATCAATCAAGTTTTCCTCTTCAGTTTACTGCAATCAGAAGTGTATTTCTCAATTTTCTGCAAATGTATGACTTATGTGTCTGGAGTACACAAGGTTATCTCAGATAAGTTGTTAAGGACAGACATCCTGAATCGCCTCATAGGAATTAACCTTGGTTATCTATATCGGTTTCAAATTGAAGGCATCAATTTCCATCACCAGCTACCATCAACACTTCAAGTGAAGACTTCTGAGATACGAAAATATACAGCGTTTGTGATTCGTCTACTGTTACAGTCCAAGAAAAATTAGCACAGCCTGTAGGAGTAACCATCCTAATAGTAACTTTATTTTGTCGTCAATGTGAAACCGGCATTAATAAATAAGTGGCATTTAGACAGCGAACCATTACATATGAAAGTATATATATATAAAATTGTAGATCATAAAAACACCAATATCTAATTTATGTTAATACAGATGATATAATGTCCTTCGAAATCTTTAAAATACCAGTACACCATAACATACCCATCTAAACTTATAGCAAAATTGACATTCTGGAAGTGAAATTTGTCAACAATCTTCTAAACAAATTTCAGCTCAACTTCATTTCTGCCTGAATTCATTCCTCAACCCTTCCCAAAAAATTATATTTGTATGAGCAACTGTGATTAATAGTTACTAAGCGGTTCACAATGTTAAATTTCTGGAGCTGTTGAGTTTGAAACAAACGGTAGAATCCGAGGAGATATGTCCAAGTGTGATCTCACTGAAGGTACTGATACAACTGTACCTAATTGTTCATCTTTTTCGAGTGTAGACTGCAATGACGGTGTTTCAACTTTATGCATGGATAGATTTCCACTACTCGAAGACATAAATGCACAAATAAATGACTCAATGGTTTCAACTAGCATATGGACAACTGGAGAGCCAAGTGATGATGCAACTACTAACTCCAATTGTTTTTCCAATTCGTTTACAGCACTACAACAAAGCCATGGTGCAAACAATCTGAAAACACAGATGATAACGTCATAATACGAACTCGTATTTTAATGGATTGGTGGATGGATAGCCAGCAACTTGTTGGAATTTAAGGACAATTGGTTCTTTATTGGTAATATTATCCAATTTCGGACAAATTCTTATCTCGTAAACTCTGTCAATACATATAATTTAGCAGTATGCTTACCTATTATCAGGTTCCAGTATGGAAAATTCTTTTTCATAGATTAAAGAAAGGGCTTCAACTTCTTCGGCAGCTGCTGGGTCACATAATTGAGAAGCTAACAAGTTCATTTTAAGCGTTCCCAAATTGTGCTTTTAAATTAAAAAGCGCAACCACATTTGTGGTAACAAACTATTAAAATCATATTTCAAAGAACATTATGGTACAGTTGTATCAGTACCTTCAGTGAGATCACATTTGGACATATCTCCTCGGATTTTCCGTTTGCTTCAAACTCAAAAGCTCCTGAAATTTATCATGGTGAACCGCTTGTGGATCGTAAAAGTATCTTCCAGGTAATTAATATGTTCATTAAAATTTTAAAACCAGTTCTTGTTAATCCTGTAAGATGTTAGTTGACAATGAAGTGATACTTGCTTTTTGCATTATGTTGAATAATGAAATTCTTCCTCCCTAGTGCTGTTTATTTATTTACTTCAGTGCATAAAGTGCATAAAGAAATGGTTCTTGACATGCTATTGATGTCTTATTATACTTCATCATTAATAATCACAGTTGCCAATACGAATACATTTTGGAGGGGGGAAATTGGGGAGTGAATTTAGGGAGAAATGAAGTTGAGCTGAAATTTCTTTTTAGAGGATTGTCGACAAATTTCACTTCCAGAATGTCAATTTTGCTATAAGTTTAGATGGGTATGTTATGGTGTACTGGTATTTTAAAGATTTCGAAGGACATTATATCATCTGTATTAACATAAATT
The DNA here is from genome assembly GCA_025215515.1 of Schistosoma japonicum. Taxonomy (NCBI): domain Eukaryota; kingdom Metazoa; phylum Platyhelminthes; class Trematoda; order Strigeidida; family Schistosomatidae; genus Schistosoma; species Schistosoma japonicum. The sequence goes on along the minus strand of CM046063.1, from coordinate 41,205,251 downwards.
AGATATTGGTGTTTTTATGATCTACAATTTTATATATATATACTTTCATATGTAATGGTTCGCTGTCTAAATGCCACTTATTTATTAATGCCGGTTTCACATTGACGACAAAATAAAGTTACTATTAGGATGGTTACTCCTACAGGCTGTGCTAATTTTTCTTGGACTGTAACAGTAGACGAATCACAAACGCTGTATATTTTCGTATCTCAGAAGTCTTCACTTGAAGTGTTGATGGTAGCTGGTGATGGAAATTGATGCCTTCAATTTGAAACCGATATAGATAACCAAGGTTAATTCCTATGAGGCGATTCAGGATGTCTGTCCTTAACAACTTATCTGAGATAACCTTGTGTACTCCAGACACATAAGTCATACATTTGCAGAAAATTGAGAAATACACTTCTGATTGCAGTAAACTGAAGAGGAAAACTTGATTGATTATAAGATCAAGCAGAATGTAAGGGGTTTGTAACCAGCATAGATGACGAATTCCCTGCATTCAACAATGACGACTAGTAATTGACGGTGAAATCCTCCAGACTACATCGTAACTTACTATTAAACTTATATCAATCTAATAAATTCAAAATAGATTCATCCATAACTGTCAACAAGATAGTATAATCCACTTCAAAATTTGTAAGCATGTTGCAAGCTAAAATACAAACAGCCAGTGAATTCGAAGACTTATAAGTAGATAAGCTCACATGCATTGAACTAATTCGCAGTTATTTGAATTCAGTGCTTCATTGGATAATGCATCAAGATTTCGCTTGATTATCACCGTCACACATACAATTTAATTAGTTTCATAGAACACCAATTCAATGCATGTGATCATTGAAACAAATGGTAATTCATCTAATTCTCAACTAAAACAATCACTACAACTTGAAGAGAATTGTATCCTCCCGTCGAACTGTTGACGACTCAAGCTGATCAGTTGACGAAACATGAGTACTGGATTCCAGTTGCCAACCTCAATCCAGCTCGATTTAAAATAATCACTGACCACCTTCTTTGTACATCATTAACTGACTTCATTGCATACAAATCAAATTCATTTGATGAATGTAAATTGAGAACAATAATGATACACGCAATCACATTGTTAACAGTATGTTGACTTACACATTATACGCATTCAATACAATAATATGTAGTTATGGTAACTCTTCATAGTGATAAGGTAAGTGGTGATTATTATTGTTTGAATCTCAACTATCATTCACTCTGTTCTCATTCTACATGTATTCATGAATTATAATGGAATGCGTTACTTGCTTACTGATACCCAGATAAATAAAATTGTTCACCTGAATTTCTGTGAAGAATAGTTGACCTACTTCCATGAGAAATTCAGTATGAATTGAATTGAGTTGAATCGTGAACGATGCATTATTGTTTACACTCACATTATTCATGTTTGTGATACATGGAAGTTCACCTACCTGTTTCCATTTGACCATTTTATGTATTCTGTTCAACTGCTTGTACAAATAGCAAATGTGGTTGAATGTTAGTAATAACCTGAATGGTGAATTAATGGTAAAGACGTACAAGAAAATGCATGATTCCATGCTGTGCTAGTTTGCATTGTACAGATCGTAGACATGTCTTCTTGACTCTTCTGTTGTATAAGGTGAATGTGAAATTCAAGGTGTCAATTTGAATGTCACAAACTATTATCCAGATTACTGAACCTTAGTAGATAGGAATTGTTCAGCACTGATTGGAGTAGACGAGCATCACCTTTATTTTTAATAATAGTATTTTTACTATCATTATTAATATTAATATTACTACCTTTACTATCACTATGAATAATAATAATAAAATCAGCAAAATCTACAACTACTACTGCTACTACTACTTCGACTACTACCACCACTACCAATAATACTGTTAGTACTGTTATTATTATCATTATCATTATTATTACCACTTATACTACTATTTGCATTACTATTTTAAACAGTTATTTTCTACTATTGATTGGCTCTCTACTAGCATTCTTAGTGAATATGAACCAAGTTGATTTTGTGGAGATGTTCAAAGTTTTGATATTTTCATTCATCACATATTGATGTTGCTTGAATAGCTGTAAACGATAGGGAGCACTGGACAGCTGTTTGTCCCAGTAAAAGATACCTCAACGATCCACACCCTCAATTCCATTATGATATCAAACCCATGGTCTTGACGTTACACAGCGAACGCTTACTTGTCTGTATCTCTGACTCAGGCGACTTACTGCCTCATGCATTTTGCAATATTCTGCGATTATCTTGTATTGCCATTCGTGATAAATATCCGAAACACAACATGTATGAACTCCACCACTCACAATTTCTTACTACAATTTCGAGAACATCGAAATCAGTGAATCCATTTTATCTAATCCAACATATTAGGTGAATTCACTGTTTATACCATGATTACTCTACAGTGGTTACACAACCTACAAGCAATAGAATGCCAATATTCAAATGATTACTACACCTACTTGATATATTCATGTCAATCATGAAGAGTTAGAGGAAAGCCAATAATTATGGGTGGATCATAATCAACTGTTCAAAGTAATCACTCATCTACATATTAGACAATGTGAATATTCAATAATGTGATCTGTAACGAATTCAGTCAACTAAACTCAATACCAATCTCCACAGACCATCTCAAATTAATAACAATAATCAACTCAATAGTAACTAACCCCGATATGTTCCTGGGACTATAATGAGAAGCTGTGACTGGTGGAGTTAAGGCTTATCGGTAATGAGACAGTTATCACTAATGACGATAGACGATCGTCGCTTTCTGTCACAAACTGGTGGAAGTAAAATTAAACCATTGGATGCCATCTCAGTAGTGCAAACAGTCAAATGTTCTGACAACTGAAGCCCCGTAGGGTGGAATCCAGAGTGAACACTGCTGAGAAATTACACACTAGAACGAAACAGCTGTCTCGGTACTCCTGTTTTTTATTGGTGCCCTACCAATATCATTGTGTGACGAATTTAATCTACTGAACTTAATACCAATCTCAATAAACTATTTTCATTCAATATACTAATAATGGAAATGCTATATTATTGGTTCTGTTGGGCAAATTATGATTGGTTGACCGGTCAATATAAACATATAGCTCACTTCAAATTCTCTATTATAACATTTCTCCAAGCAATAAACATTACTATTACTATCACCACTCATTCATATATCTACACACATTCAACAATCTATTGTAAACATGAAGAAGTGTTTATACATTGTTGTTGTAACTATCTTATTCTATCATATACAAATGTATGACAATGTGCTGACAAATACTCCTGATTCAGTATCCGTTTCACCTTGTATTGAATGTTTCAATTGTTCAGTGTCCAGTGAATGCGATTATATACAATGGGTGCTCATCAATGGATTGCCAACGTTACCATTTATATATAAATACACTATAATATTGTTGAATTCAAGCTCTTGTTATCAAGCATGTCAATATGACTCGAGATGTTACTCATTTACATCAACGACTGTAGGTTGAATAAATTTTATTGAAACTTCAGTTATCCATAACTTTTATAAATGTTCACTATGCTTGTATACAGAAGTTTTGATCACCTTAAATATCATTTAGTATGTAAGGGTTCCATTCATTACGGGCGGTATTTTCATTTCAAGCGTCCAGTATTATACACAACCATCTGGAATCAGCATATCAGTACAGCACGATCTAACATGAAGAACAGGAAATGAAAAGTGCAAATAACTGAGTGTGTTGACTAGAGATTATATTTGGTGAACATACCAAATATTGAAGACGATCACATTCCAGTTTTACATACAGAAATGAGTATCAGTGTCAATGTAATAGAATGATTATTAGAATCAATAGTATTTTGGGAAATTTTCATGACTTGTGAATCACATCACAAGTGTTTCGATAAATAAACTAGCGTCTGAAGAGGTGGTCATGAGTATTAATTGAACAAGGAATGATCTCTTTCTCGACAATCTCGAATATTTTCATAGAAATACTTTCAGTTCCTGGCGAGTAATCACTTAAGGTGAATATCTCAATTCATCGATTTAGCAGTGATTGGAGACAATCAGTTATACCGTGTACAACTGTGATAATAATTCAACTTGAAATATGTCTTAGAAACCTGTTTTATTCTCCATAGATTAGTACTGATTGCAAATTTCCAAAATAAACTGTTGTGGAGATTATTGAATTGGAAGCTTGTAACAAATTCTGACTTTGTATAGACAAACAATAGATGTCTGAAAGTACTGATTACTTAATACTAACTCATTGATTTAAATTTGGGTAATAGACATAAAGCTGAAAGACCCTGAGGTCAGTACTTGAAAGGATGGTAGATACCCACTGTCACAGCGGAGTTCTATACTACCATGAAAAAGCTGTTTAACATTTTATGGTATTCAATACTTTTCAAACAAATATCACCCATGATATAAAACTACATTCTGCAAATTTAAGTACTACCTTAGTTATATTATTAATAAATCTGTAAACAAGGCAAACAGTGATTGGAACTGTTGCAACTTTTCGACATGTCACTGCACTACAAACTGTGATGCTCGCTTTATCTCATGCATAAAACACCGATAAACTAGAAAAATTATCAGAATCTGAAAATCGGATGTTACATATAGTTTCGAATATACGATCATCAGTATGTGTCAGAGATACACTGAGTAACATACAGTGAACTCTCTTTCATACACTGAAAGCACCAAACACATATGTAAATACAGATGTTCACTTCTCTGTCATCTGCAATCCTACACCAACTACAATCGATTTGTAGTGAATTTTACCTTTAAATTAATATAGTCTGCATTTTCATGAGTAGTGTTTGAAGATATTCAATTGTTGACTAGCTTTCTTGTATCACTGTTTATATTCTATTTCTTATAGAACACACAATCATGTATACTTTACAGAGCGAAACATGGATTGGATTCTGACTATTATGAAACTAGTTCTTATGTTACTGGAACAATAAAATGTTGTGGTAAGTTGGATTGTTGTTTACAAATATTTCGAGAATTCTCTTCAAAACAATCTATCCATTTCAATCTATGTCAAGTGAATGTTAGTTAGAATGACTCAGAATAAGAGAGTCACAGATTGAATAATCCGGACACTAATCTCATACCAGTCATCTGTTTCTTCGAGAATGTAGATATACTTTACTTCTAACGAGTGTTGATTAGAATGAGTTCTATGTTCTAAGTTGAACAGAATCTCATGTCGCTACCACTATCCGTTTAGCAAACTGCATTCTTTGTTTCAACAACCATTCACCTATTATCAGATTTTAATCATATTTCACTTCGTGTGGAAACAATGATGAGGTTGTTATACCTGAGAGTTATGATTGAATTCTTCCATCATATTAGATCTCGATAAAGTTTATCAAAGTATTCATCAGATATTGACACATTTCAAGTACATTGGTTAGTATGCGATAGTCAGCTAATGTGAAACTCTTACTCCGAGAGGTTGATCACCTTGCAATTATCGTAGTGGCTACTCGTCTAAATCATACAAAATTAATGAAAATATACCACTTAGCAAATACGCCTTTGTGAAATAACGAATTTAAGCGACTCAACTACCTCGTTTTTGTTTAGATAAGGATCATCGACGTTATCTACTTTATCATTTGTGATAAAAGCGTGCATTATCCTGTAGTTGATATTGATGAAAATATGTTGGGCAGTCTTAGTGAACACTGTATACATCCTAGACAGATTGCTACGGGATAGTATTATTATTACTATTATTTTTATTATTGCTAGTAGTTGTACTGGTATTAGTAGTAGTAATGATAGTTGGAGTATTAGAAGCAAAATTATTAGTAAATTTACAGTGCAGTCATTTTTCAGCATAGAAATGGTATTCATGTAAATATATGTGACTAACAAAAACTATCAGTAAGTAGTATATGATGTTTCAATGAAAAGCAAATTCTGTTTGATTAATTTTCCGATATGCAATTCACTTATTTACTATGTTAAATTTTAATGCACTAAAAGTATTTACCACAAGAGGTATTCACAACTTTAGATTCATTACTTATAATTCTTCTCTAGTAGTATATTCCTTTCCAACATTAATTAAACTATGTACATTATTCATTGTTGAACTGATTTCCTCTGTTAACAATATACAATACATTGAACAAACATTCATTCGAATGCATTATTCACTTGCTTTGATTTGTTATTGTATCACATTCATTGACAGCGACTTTTCAAACAGAATTTGTACATTTACTCTCGTTCTGTCTGTAGATTTTGTTTCAATAAATCACTTAATGATTACTTGTCGTTTAACTCTGTTGAAATTATCACGAAATACCGTACATTCGACAATCACCACAACATCCAACAGTAACACATTTCAAAGGTTGTAGTGTTACTAAGCTATGAACAGTAAAGTTTGAAATGTACGATAAGCATAACCAATTATAATGTGTAATAATTGTACAATATTTCGAAGGTAAATCAATTGAATAACACTTTCAACGTATCGTTGATTGTCTTAATAAAGTCAGTTGATAACAGGAGACTTCTCAGGATTTCATAAGTGATAAGAGCATGCATGGCTACAAGTTTATTTTATTGAGGAGTCTTAGCCCGCAGTCGAACTAAATAATATCAACATAACCACTCAGTCAATTATCCACACCTTGAAAATACATTAATACGAGAACAAAAATAATTTCATTAATAATTGAAGAGTGTATCTAGTAAGATCTGTTGGTACTCATTGCAGAAATGTATTTTCAGAATTGCAGAAATCCGTACTAAACAATGACTTTATCAATATTGATAAATCATCAATCGGGTGTAGGATACTGAAAAGCGATTAATTAAGCTCCGAACGTTTGGTTTCGTCATCTCACTTCTGTAAACGACACCATTGATGAGTGAAGGACTTCGATTACATGAATATATCAAAGTATCTCCGATCGGAGACAATTCTTTATCACCAACCGTGTCACATCATTTCGTGCACTTGATAAGAATGGGCATTTTCGATGTAATATGATCGCAACTTTCCAACCTCACTACATGAAAAAACCATCAAAAGTGGATAATAAATTGAAAATATTTCCAGTTTGCTTTACTTTTACTTGTTCATCATAACCAACTGATGATACTCTATAATATGAATTTACTTTTGATAAATTAGTTAGAACTGCATCATAATGATTTTTTTTATATAATCCAAATCCTACTTAAACCTTTGTAACTAAATAGCAGTATCTAAGCAATTCATCTACGATGTGCATATATAAATAGAGACTGATCAACACTGGAAAAATAAAATCCATTACAAATAGCTTCATATCTATTAAACAAAGTAATGTATATACAAACTTAGCAGCTTACTCGATAACATGTTGGCACTTCAAACGAAAGTTAGGGGACTCAAAATTCCGTGTACACAGATACATTCAAATGACGACATACGCTTCAGTGTATTTCATTGTTTATCACTATCCAATTCAATACATTTAGGAAAATTATTAAGTTATGTCATGATATTTCGCACATATTCATTAATAGAATGCACTACTGTATACACAATAAACAAATCCATAAAGAGATCTCCATAGTAACACTATACACTGTACAATAAAATACACGTTAATCAAAATTATCGCTATATAGTAAGAATAGTGGAGTTAGAGGATACATCGAAACATTCAACTACAAAGTATGTACATAAGTAAAGAGTTGTATCGTGTGATAGACCAATCTAAGGACATCTAAATGCTTTCTTGTTGTTTATAAACCATACAAATGATGCTACGTGATTTATTGTAACAGTGTGTGGTATAAGATACTGCACAGATGCCCAGATTAAAATAGGCATTGATTTTCTTATTACGACATACCTCAAGCCTTCAACCTTAAGATCAATCAACAAGGCAGTGGGACATCATCGGAATATTCAGTTCCATGGTAGCCAGTGACCAATCTTGCCTCATACGCCTGTCACTGCTATAAGATCTAGGAGCCCATGTGAACAATTGGTTTGGAATCAGAGTATTCCAACTCCCCCAGATGAACTTTCCATGTTCACTAACTGAAAATACTGAGTTGAGTTAGGTTTAGAGCTGGTTGTAATTGACATATAATATCATCTATGTATGATATATACTCAACAACATATCCATCCAGTAAATTACAACTGGTTCATTTAAGCGTATAATTATTTAAGACCTGAAAATCATGTGTTCAAGTCATGGCGAGGTAACCAATACACACGGCAACTACGGAATTCTATACTAGAATGAAACTACTCTCAACCGCTCCTTATTTCTTAATATTGTCCTAACTGAGATCAATCTGTAATAAGCACCATCAGAATGTCTCATTAAATCGTACACACTATCATATGATTGACAGACTAAACATAGACTTATGCATAGCTGGCGAGTTGCATTAATACGCTGAAAAAATATTAAAACAATTAATCACTCTTATTAGTGTCGATCATATAGTCAGACGGTGGATTTCGTTGAGAAAACGTTATGTATTTGTATAACACATTTAATGACAACTTGAGCTCATGCCCTGTTAGTTGTCTCACGTTCTAAGAAGTTTATGGTTAACTAAGAAATGGTCACGTTACAAATGTACTCAACAAGACACTGATTCATAACAAATAACAAATGTTAGTTATATTAAGTATCAAGTAAACAGTGATAATTAGAGAAATGTTGAGTCTTATTAATAATCATAATAGACATTTCACTTACGAAACCATATAATTGATTGATTACACTACACCTTAATTCACTCGCCAATACATACTTTTGTGAACACACACTTTTAAGGAGATGTAGTCAAACAATGCAATCAACAATAGCGGATCATGTGCATAAAAATGAGTTCCATAGTAAGTTAGTGTTGACATGTCAATAGATGAACGGTGAACAAATCAATATTACTTGATTGTAAAACAAAATTGAAACAGGTCAAAGGATTGATAAAGATAAATTTTATGAATGCGTTAGTTACTAGAAAATTAAAGTCTTTTATTCGAACCTCACATTACCTAGTAGTCTTTAATCTATTTCAATATGACGATTTCTCATTCTATCCACATCATATTATTTCTCTCTTATTCGGCCTTCAGTAGTTTTCAGCCATAAATTTCATGACAAGTATGTGTGACAAGATTGTTAGAAATAGCACTGCTTAAATATATAACACATTGTTGAGATGAATTTTCTTCTGATTCCACTATAGGGAAACATGATTGTTCTCATGTTAACTAATGGCTGAACAAATACAACTTTCTATTTATGTTACATAACAGTGAGTAAGTAATAAATAGCGTTGTCTATCCAGTCTTTGAATAGTGACGGAATTCCACCGATCAAGTTGTAGTAATGTGACCACTTGTCTAAATGACTCATCATTGTGTCTCGATACAACATGGTTAGGCGGTAGTCTGCAATAAACACCTTATTAAATAAGGTTTCGTTCCAGTTGGTATCCGTTGGTAACAAAGCATACCTACAGTCTTTAAGTGTTCCTAATGAAATTCAAACCCAGTTTATCTAAATTGTCACATTGTGAGATACTACTACAGCTCTTTGAACCATGACTGACCTCTAGTAAGGCTACAAAACTGGTGATTCAACTCCGAATCGTACGAAGAGCATCTGTATCTTTAAAACCACTGGTATGCTTTCTTACCAACAAGCACTAACTAATACGAAACCAAGGTCAACCAGGACTACCAACCAATATAAATAGAAAGTATTAACTACACAACTCTTCAAATAAGAAACAGATACGAGAATTCTGCTTTATTTTGTGTATTTCATTTATGAAAAATACATAAAAGAATGAAGTATAAAGTAGTTTTCAAGAAAACGAACTGAAGGTCATACAAACCAATTCATTTCTTTTTCTTTCTATCATGTTTATGTTTCTTCTGATGATCGGCAATACTATTATCATTATCATCACCAGACTTCGATAGGAATTTGTGTTTAATTAAGAGAAGGCGAGCAACATTGTTGATATGCTTAAACCGATCAGGTCCAAGTTGAATACCACCAAACCATCGACTTACCTAAAAAGGCAACCCCACCAACCAAAAACAATCAATAAAACGAGCATTATTTCAAAAGTAATACACCAAACTAGTTCATACATTTAAGCGATCAAATTAACAAAGAGATTATGTTATGTCCAACATTTAGAAATGAGACACGGGTATTAACTATGTAGACAGATGTAAATTGTGATTTGTGGCCGACAATCATCGATAGTAACGTTTCAACTTGTGAAAATAGATTACTGACGACTGTCAACTACCATGGAACTTAAATCTAGGGTTTCTTGAAGACGACTCCCGCAACTTAAATACAGAAACCAACAGCCAACAACTTTACAATAAAATAAACTGCGTGTGTTCCAGTTACTTATACCAATGGTCATATCGTCACGTCAGCAAATGAATTCTATCACCATTAAGGACTAGACAAGCATTATATTAGTCATTACTCAGTAATTCAATGCAATATTCACTAACACTACCTTTCAGTGTATATACATACATTCGACACATAAAATACAAATTCATTAGAAAAGAATACTTACCATAACTGCTGCATTTTCAATTCCTGATAATCTGAGCAAATGCAATAGCCGACTACCTGCATGCGTTTCTCCATCATCATCGCAATCAGCTTCTTTAGATGAGATTCGCCAAGCCAAAATATTGTGAGTAGCTGTAGCAACCTTCCTGTCCATTAGCAATGTTGATATGAAAAGAGATACTTCCCCGCGGGTTGAAACATGTGCACAATGAGCCTATATATAATCAGATTACACAATCAACACTAGTGCATTATTGATACAACTCATAACAATAAATACGGCTATTTCACATGTCTGCTAACTTGTGAGAGGTTCTAGAACTCACTGATATAAATAAGGTTTATGTATCACTTCATGTCGCTTGGTCCGGATAGGTGGGTACAACTGGAGCAAGGAAACCAATAATCAATAATTCATTGCAAAAATCTGAGCGGACTAGATACCAAATAAGCAAAATTATTCAAAAAATCAAGTAAAATGGCTTAGTATTGACACTTGCAAGCTTGACTCTTGGCGAACTTTCATCACAATTAACTTAATTCAATATTTCATACATCTGCAGCTTTGTTTCATTTCCCACTTTCTGAACTGAATTCTCCATATCTAATCCTTTCCACGATCACTGATACCACTACAGCTGCTTTTAATTCATCGTGTTAATTTGATCTTCCAGTGTTGATGTATTATGGAGATCTGAGGCGATGCACATTTATAGAAGACTCTATGTTTCTTTTAAAGTTTGGAAAAAACGAAGCACATTTAAATGCGCAAGTAAAACGAATTTCCAACCACATAATTCGGAGTTTCAAACAAACGATTTTCCTGATACATGTAAACAAGACAATCTAAAGTCCTCAACCATCAACATCGTGGGTTGACGTCATATTCAAGTTCGAATGTCCTTAGTCTCTTCCTACCCTCTGGTTCAGTATGATGATAATTACTACAAAAATCACATTTCGGAATCTAAACGCAAATCCCTAAAATGAACTTGCGAAAAATATAATCAAAGCACAGCCTATTGGCACTTTTTCGCATGCCCTGAAAGCGTTTACACTTCTACCGAAATTGACACTCTCGAAGGGAAATTCGTCAACAGTCCTCTAAACAAATTTCAGCTCAACTTCATTTCTGCCTAAATTCACTCCTCCCAAGTAATGTATTCGTATTGGCAACTGTGATTATTAATGATTAAGTATAATAAGGTATCAATAGCATGTCAAGAACCATTTCTACGGCTGCTATACAACTTTATGCACTGAAGTAAATAAATAAACAGCACTAGGGAGGAAGAATTTCATTATTCAACATTATACAAAAAGAAAGTATCACTTCATTGTCAACTAACATCTTAAAGGATTACCACGAACTGGTTTTAGATTTCTAATGGACACAATGATTACCTGGAAGATACTTTTACGATCCACAAGCGGTTCACCATGATAAATTTCTGGAGCTGTTGAGTTTGAAGCAAACGGTAAAATCCGAGGAGATATGTCCAAGTGTGATCTCACTGAAGGTACTGATACAACTGTACCTAATTGTTCATCTTTTTCGAGTGTAGACTGCAATGACGGTGTTTCAACTTTATGCATGGATAGATTTCCACTACTCGAAGACATAAATGCACAAATAAATGACTCAATGGTTTCAACTAGCATATGGACAACTGGAGAGCCAAGTGATGATGCAACTACTAACTCCAATTGTTTTTCCAATTCGTTTACAGCACTACAACAAAGCCATGGTGCAAACAATCTGAAAACACAGATGATAACGTCATAATACGAACTCGTATTTTAATGGATTGGTGGATGGATAGCCAGCAACTTGTTGGAATTTAAGGACAATTGGTTCTTTATTGGTAATATTATCCAATTTCGGACAAATTCTTATCTCGTAAACTCTGTCAATACATATAATTTGGCAGTATGCTTACCTATTATCAGGTTCCAATATGGAAAATTCTTTTTCATAGATTAAAGAAAGGGCTTCAACTTCTTCGGCAGCTGCTGGGTCACATAATTGAGAAGCTAACAAGTTCATTTTAAGCGTTCCCAAATTGTGCTTTTAAATTAAAAAGCGCAACCACATTTGTGGTAACAAACTATTAAAATCATATTTTAAAGAACATTATGTCATTTATGTAGAATGAGGTTGATTAATAAATATTACTAGATAGCCAACCCACTACTAAACAGATATACTGATTACAAATCAAACAGATATCAGAAAATAGAAATGACTGAATAAAATCTTAGACAAATAAAATGGCTCCTCGATGTGTGCAAACCAACCCAACTGCTCCTATGGGGCTAGTTACATAGATAATGCTCAAGCGACCGCTTTTACGCGCTCATAATCAAGTACCGGCAAGGTTGGGAAAAACAGTGAAGAAAACAATCAAAAGAAGCATTGTTAAATTCAGTAACAGCAAACATCGCATCAAAGTAGAAGGTGCATTTTCTGTTTTGTACCATCCTAATTAACCTACTTGACAGATTACGGCTACCATGCACGGCTGAAGCCATCAGTATCAACTCCAGAAAACCAAACTACATAACAAACGCCATTATATTCGACTAAACTGGTTCATTAACAAACTGAAAAATTGGGATCATTAGTGTATACAACCATATACTGAACTTGTCGCATCACACACAAAATATATATCTACTTGTTGTGCACTCCGATATATGTTCAAGCAACGTTTGTCGTATAACCAGACCAACTTCTATTGACTGAACCGACTTTTACGAATGAGAATAGATCAGAAGGCAATGAAGGGTGAAAGAGAAGTTATATTTGATCGTAAATAGAGCGTCAATTGGATAGCAACGTCTAGGTTGGCTAGCTAGATAGCAAGTTTCTTTCTACGTTGCAACGTGTCGTTATCTGGTGTGGATGCATATGCGCAAAATTGTGTACTATATTTTAATGCGTATTGGATAAAGGTGTCTGTTGATTGTTGACGAGTTTGAACTGACTTAACTAAATTCAGCATTTGTTATTCGGTTCACATAATAATTCAGATCCAAAAGCTGTGTCCAACTGTTTCATATATGTTTACTCATGTGGCCTTGTTATCGATCAGTCGTCGACGTACTCATGGTCGTAAACAAGCCATAGAAACACGTCGTTAATAAAACGCTGAAATCTTTGTGCTGTGTTCCTCAAACCGAAGCGCGTTCGTAGGAATTCGTAGAGACTGAACGGGGTTACGATGGGAGTTTTGAGTATGTCATTTTCGGACATCCGTATTTGATTGTACGCCTTCACAAGATCGATTTTCAGATATACTACCATACCGTGTAAGGTGGCCATTAAATCGTTGATGGGCGGTAACAGGGAACGGTCAGGCGTAGTTTGTGCATCGAGGCGTCAGATATTGCAATAAGACGTCAATAATCGCTATTTTTCATTGGAACCATATGTAATGGAGACGACCATAGGCTACTGGATGGGCGGATTATTCCCAGGTCAATCATATGATCGAATTCGTTCTTTGCGATCCCTAATTTTTCACATTGTTGTCGACATGCTTAGGAGAATAGAGATTGACCTGTAGTAGTGAAGTGATGTGTAACATTGCTGGTTACACATGATACCTTCGACGTTGCCTTATTCAGGTCCGGATACTTGTCAAGTATTGGCTGAAAATAATATTAAATTGAATGTTTAAAGCAAAGAGGACATAAGCTACAACCTATAGCAGTGGTTTCACGAAGATTTAGCTTTGTATTTCCGTCCACTAGCCTCTTCATACTAGGGTCCACATGCAAGTTGTGGTGGCTTAGTAAATCGATGCCTGTGATAAGTATTTTCACATCGGTGATGGTGAAAATCCAGTGTAAGGGTTTGCTCAATCCCACGTTTGAGTAGATATTCTGTCAACTAATAAATGCTGAATTTAGTTAAGTCAGTTCAAACTCGTCAACAATCAACAGACATTTTTATCCAACAAGTATTAAAATATAGTTAACACTTTTTCGAACAAGCATCCACAACAGATAACAACACGTTGCAACGTAGAAAGAAACTTGCTATCTAGCTAGCCAACCTAGACGTTGCTATCCAATTGACGCTCTATTTACGATCAAATATAACTTCTCTTTCACCCTTCATTGCCTTCTGATCTATTCTCATTCGTAAAAGTCGGTTCAGTCAATAGAAGTTGGTCTGGTTATACGACAAACGTTGCTTGAACATATATCGGAGTGCACAACAAGTAGATATATATTTTGTGTGTGATGCGACAAGTTCAGTATATGGTTGTATACACTAATGATCCCAATTTTTCAGTTTGTTAATGAACCAGTTTAGTCGAATATAATGGCGTTTGTTATGTAGTTTGGTTTTCTGGAGTTGATACTGATGGCTTCAGCCGTGCATGGTAGCCGTAATCTGTCAAGTAGGTTAATTAGGATGGTACAAAACAGAAAATGCACCTTCTACTTTGATGCGATGTTTGCTGTTACTGAATTTAACAATGCTTCTTTTGATTGTTTTCTTCACTGTTTTTCCCAACCTTGCCGGTACTTGATTATGAGCGCGTAAAAGCGGTCGCTTGAGCATTATCTATGTAACTAGCCCCATAGGAGCAGTTGGGTTGGTTTGCACACATCGAGGAGCCATTTTATTTGTCTAAGATTTTATTCAGTCATTTCTATTTTCTGATATCTGTTTGATTTGTAATCAGTATATCTGTTTAGTAGTGGGTTGGCTATCTAGTAATATTTATTAATCAACCTCATTCTACATAAATGACATAATGTTCTTTAAAATATGATTTTAATAGTTTGTTACCACAAATGTGGTTGCGCTTTTTAATTTAAAAGCACAATTTGGGAACGCTTAAAATGAACTTGTTAGCTTCTCAATTATGTGACCCAGCAGCTGCCGAAGAAGTTGAAGCCCTTTCTTTAATCTATGAAAAAGAATTTTCCATATTGGAACCTGATAATAGGTAAGCATACTGCCAAATTATATGTATTGACAGAGTTTACGAGATAAGAATTTGTCCGAAATTGGATAATATTACCAATAAAGAACCAATTGTCCTTAAATTCCAACAAGTTGCTGGCTATCCATCCACCAATCCATTAAAATACGAGTTCGTATTATGACGTTATCATCTGTGTTTTCAGATTGTTTGCACCATGGCTTTGTTGTAGTGCTGTAAACGAATTGGAAAAACAATTGGAGTTAGTAGTTGCATCATCACTTGGCTCTCCAGTTGTCCATATGCTAGTTGAAACCATTGAGTCATTTATTTGTGCATTTATGTCTTCGAGTAGTGGAAATCTATCCATGCATAAAGTTGAAACACCGTCATTGCAGTCTACACTCGAAAAAGATGAACAATTAGGTACAGTTGTATCAGTACCTTCAGTGAGATCACACTTGGACATATCTCCTCGGATTTTACCGTTTGCTTCAAACTCAACAGCTCCAGAAATTTATCATGGTGAACCGCTTGTGGATCGTAAAAGTATCTTCCAGGTAATCATTGTGTCCATTAGAAATCTAAAACCAGTTCGTGGTAATCCTTTAAGATGTTAGTTGACAATGAAGTGATACTTTCTTTTTGTATAATGTTGAATAATGAAATTCTTCCTCCCTAGTGCTGTTTATTTATTTACTTCAGTGCATAAAGTTGTATAGCAGCCGTAGAAATGGTTCTTGACATGCTATTGATACCTTATTATACTTAATCATTAATAATCACAGTTGCCAATACGAATACATTACTTGGGAGGAGTGAATTTAGGCAGAAATGAAGTTGAGCTGAAATTTGTTTAGAGGACTGTTGACGAATTTCCCTTCGAGAGTGTCAATTTCGGTAGAAGTGTAAACGCTTTCAGGGCATGCGAAAAAGTGCCAATAGGCTGTGCTTTGATTATATTTTTCGCAAGTTCATTTTAGGGATTTGCGTTTAGATTCCGAAATGTGATTTTTGTAGTAATTATCATCATACTGAACCAGAGGGTAGGAAGAGACTAAGGACATTCGAACTTGAATATGACGTCAACCCACGATGTTGATGGTTGAGGACTTTAGATTGTCTTGTTTACATGTATCAGGAAAATCGTTTGTTTGAAACTCCGAATTATGTGGTTGGAAATTCGTTTTACTTGCGCATTTAAATGTGCTTCGTTTTTTCCAAACTTTAAAAAGAAACATAGAGTCTTCTATAAATGTGCATCGCCTCAGATCTCCATAATACATCAACACTGGAAGATCAAATTAACACGATGAATTAAAAGCAGCTGTAGTGGTATCAGTGATCGTGGAAAGGATTAGATATGGAGAATTCAGTTCAGAAAGTGGGAAATGAAACAAAGCTGCAGATGTATGAAATATTGAATTAAGTTAATTGTGATGAAAGTTCGCCAAGAGTCAAGCTTGCAAGTGTCAATACTAAGCCATTTTACTTGATTTTTTGAATAATTTTGCTTATTTGGTATCTAGTCCGCTCAGATTTTTGCAATGAATTATTGATTATTGGTTTCCTTGCTCCAGTTGTACCCACCTATCCGGACCAAGCGACATGAAGTGATACATAAACCTTATTTATATCAGTGAGTTCTAGAACCTCTCACAAGTTAGCAGACATGTGAAATAGCCGTATTTATTGTTATGAGTTGTATCAATAATGCACTAGTGTTGATTGTGTAATCTGATTATATATAGGCTCATTGTGCACATGTTTCAACCCGCGGGGAAGTATCTCTTTTCATATCAACATTGCTAATGGACAGGAAGGATTGCTACAGCTACTCACAATATTTTGGCTTGGCGAATCTCATCTAAAGAAGCTGATTGCGATGATGATGGAGAAACGCATGCAGGTAGTCGGCTATTGCATTTGCTCAGATTATCAGGAATTGAAAATGCAGCAGTTATGGTAAGTATTCTTTTCTAATGAATTTGTATTTTATGTGTCGAATGTATGTATATACACTGAAAGGTAGTGTTAGTGAATATTGCATTGAATTACTGAGTAATGACTAATATAATGCTTGTCTAGTCCTTAATGGTGATAGAATTCATTTGCTGACGTGACGATATGACCATTGGTATAAGTAACTGGAACACACGCAGTTTATTTTATTGTAAAGTTGTTGGCTGTTGGTTTCTGTATTTAAGTTGCGGGAGTCGTCTTCAAGAAACCCTAGATTTAAGTTCCATGGTAGTTGACAGTCGTCAGTAATCTATTTTCACAAGTTGAAACGTTACTATCGATGATTGTCGGCCACAAATCACAATTTACATCTGTCTACATAGTTAATACCCGTGTCTCATTTCTAAATGTTGGACATAACATAATCTCTTTGTTAATTTGATCGCTTAAATGTATGAACTAGTTTGGTGTATTACTTTTGAAATAATGCTCGTTTTATTGATTGTTTTTGGTTGGTGGGGTTGCCTTTTTAGGTAAGTCGATGGTTTGGTGGTATTCAACTTGGACCTGATCGGTTTAAGCATATCAACAATGTTGCTCGCCTTCTCTTAATTAAACACAAATTCCTATCGAAGTCTGGTGATGATAATGATAATAGTATTGCCGATCATCAGAAGAAACATAAACATGATAGAAAGAAAAAGAAATGAATTGGTTTGTATGACCTTCAGTTCGTTTTCTTGAAAACTACTTTATACTTCATTCTTTTATGTATTTTTCATAAATGAAATACACAAAATAAAGCAGAATTCTCGTATCTGTTTCTTATTTGAAGAGTTGTGTAGTTAATACTTTCTATTTATATTGGTTGGTAGTCCTGGTTGACCTTGGTTTCGTATTAGTTAGTGCTTGTTGGTAAGAAAGCATACCAGTGGTTTTAAAGATACAGATGCTCTTCGTACGATTCGGAGTTGAATCACCAGTTTTGTAGCCTTACTAGAGGTCAGTCATGGTTCAAAGAGCTGTAGTAGTATCTCACAATGTGACAATTTAGATAAACTGGGTTTGAATTTCATTAGGAACACTTAAAGACTGTAGGTATGCTTTGTTACCAACGGATACCAACTGGAACGAAACCTTATTTAATAAGGTGTTTATTGCAGACTACCGCCTAACCATGTTGTATCGAGACACAATGATGAGTCATTTAGACAAGTGGTCACATTACTACAACTTGATCGGTGGAATTCCGTCACTATTCAAAGACTGGATAGACAACGCTATTTATTACTTACTCACTGTTATGTAACATAAATAGAAAGTTGTATTTGTTCAGCCATTAGTTAACATGAGAACAATCATGTTTCCCTATAGTGGAATCAGAAGAAAATTCATCTCAACAATGTGTTATATATTTAAGCAGTGCTATTTCTAACAATCTTGTCACACATACTTGTCATGAAATTTATGGCTGAAAACTACTGAAGGCCGAATAAGAGAGAAATAATATGATGTGGATAGAATGAGAAATCGTCATATTGAAATAGATTAAAGACTACTAGGTAATGTGAGGTTCGAATAAAAGACTTTAATTTTCTAGTAACTAACGCATTCATAAAATTTATCTTTATCAATCCTTTGACCTGTTTCAATTTTGTTTTACAATCAAGTAATATTGATTTGTTCACCGTTCATCTATTGACATGTCAACACTAACTTACTATGGAACTCATTTTTATGCACATGATCCGCTATTGTTGATTGCATTGTTTGACTACATCTCCTTAAAAGTGTGTGTTCACAAAAGTATGTATTGGCGAGTGAATTAAGGTGTAGTGTAATCAATCAATTATATGGTTTCGTAAGTGAAATGTCTATTATGATTATTAATAAGACTCAACATTTCTCTAATTATCACTGTTTACTTGATACTTAATATAACTAACATTTGTTATTTGTTATGAATCAGTGTCTTGTTGAGTACATTTGTAACGTGACCATTTCTTAGTTAACCATAAACTTCTTAGAACGTGAGACAACTAACAGGGCATGAGCTCAAGTTGTCATTAAATGTGTTATACAAATACATAACGTTTTCTCAACGAAATCCACCGTCTGACTATATGATCGACACTAATAAGAGTGATTAATTGTTTTAATATTTTTTCAGCGTATTAATGCAACTCGCCAGCTATGCATAAGTCTATGTTTAGTCTGTCAATCATATGATAGTGTGTACGATTTAATGAGACATTCTGATGGTGCTTATTACAGATTGATCTCAGTTAGGACAATATTAAGAAATAAGGAGCGGTTGAGAGTAGTTTCATTCTAGTATAGAATTCCGTAGTTGCCGTGTGTATTGGTTACCTCGCCATGACTTGAACACATGATTTTCAGGTCTTAAATAATTATACGCTTAAATGAACCAGTTGTAATTTACTGGATGGATATGTTGTTGAGTATATATCATACATAGATGATATTATATGTCAATTACAACCAGCTCTAAACCTAACTCAACTCAGTATTTTCAGTTAGTGAACATGGAAAGTTCATCTGGGGGAGTTGGAATACTCTGATTTCAAACCAATTGTTCACATGGGCTCCTAGATCTTATAGCAGTGACAGGCGTATGAGGCAAGATTGGTCACTGGCTACCATGGAACTGAATATTCCGATGATGTCCCACTGCCTTGTTGATTGATCTTAAGGTTGAAGGCTTGAGGTATGTCGTAATAAGAAAATCAATGCCTATTTTAATCTGGGCATCTGTGCAGTATCTTATACCACACACTGTTACAATAAATCACGTAGCATCATTTGTATGGTTTATAAACAACAAGAAAGCATTTAGATGTCCTTAGATTGGTCTATCACACGATACAACTCTTTACTTATGTACATACTTTGTAGTTGAATGTTTCGATGTATCCTCTAACTCCACTATTCTTACTATATAGCGATAATTTTGATTAACGTGTATTTTATTGTACAGTGTATAGTGTTACTATGGAGATCTCTTTATGGATTTGTTTATTGTGTATACAGTAGTGCATTCTATTAATGAATATGTGCGAAATATCATGACATAACTTAATAATTTTCCTAAATGTATTGAATTGGATAGTGATAAACAATGAAATACACTGAAGCGTATGTCGTCATTTGAATGTATCTGTGTACACGGAATTTTGAGTCCCCTAACTTTCGTTTGAAGTGCCAACATGTTATCGAGTAAGCTGCTAAGTTTGTATATACATTACTTTGTTTAATAGATATGAAGCTATTTGTAATGGATTTTATTTTTCCAGTGTTGATCAGTCTCTATTTATATATGCACATCGTAGATGAATTGCTTAGATACTGCTATTTAGTTACAAAGGTTTAAGTAGGATTTGGATTATATAAAAAAAATCATTATGATGCAGTTCTAACTAATTTATCAAAAGTAAATTCATATTATAGAGTATCATCAGTTGGTTATGATGAACAAGTAAAAGTAAAGCAAACTGGAAATATTTTCAATTTATTATCCACTTTTGATGGTTTTTTCATGTAGTGAGGTTGGAAAGTTGCGATCATATTACATCGAAAATGCCCATTCTTATCAAGTGCACGAAATGATGTGACACGGTTGGTGATAAAGAATTGTCTCCGATCGGAGATACTTTGATATATTCATGTAATCGAAGTCCTTCACTCATCAATGGTGTCGTTTACAGAAGTGAGATGACGAAACCAAACGCTTGGAGCTTAATTAATCGCTTTTTAGTATCGCACACCCGATTGATGATTTATCGATATTGACAAAGTGATTGTTTAGTACGGATTTCTGCAATTCTGAAAATACATTTCTGCAATGAGTACCAACAGATCTTACTAGATACACTCTTCAATTATTAATGAAATTATTTTTGTTCTCGTATTAATGTATTTTCAAGGTGTGGATAATTGACTGAGTGGTTATGTTGATATTATTTAGTTCGACTGCGGGCTAAGACTCCTCAATAAAATAAACTTGTGGCCATGCATGCTCTTATCACTTATGAAATCCTGAGAAGTCTCCTGTTATCAACTGACTTTATTAAGACAATCAACGATACGTTGAAAGTGTTATTCAATTGATTTACCTTCGAAATATTGTACAATTATTACACATTACAATTGGTTATGCTTATCGTACATTTCAAACTTTACTGTTCATAGCTTAGTAACACTACAACCTTTGAAATGTGTTACTGTTGGATGTTGTGGTGATTGTCGAATGTACGGTATTTCGTGATAATTTCAACAGAGTTAAACGGCAAGTAATCATTAAGTGATTTATTGAAACAAAATCTACAGACAGAACGAGAGTAAATGTACAAATTCTGTTTGAAAAGTCGCTGTCAATGAATGTGATACAATAACAAATCAAAGCAAGTGAATAATGCATTCGAATGAATGTTTGTTCAATGTATTGTATATTGTTAACAGAGGAAATCAGTTCAACAATGAATAATGTACATAGTTTAATTAATGTTGGAAAGGAATATACTACTAGAGAAGAATTATAAGTAATGAATCTAAAGTTGTGAATACCTCTTGTGGTAAATACTTTTAGTGCATTAAAATTTAACATAGTAAATAAGTGAATTGCATATCGGAAAATTAATCAAACAGAATTTGCTTTTCATTGAAAAATCATATACTACTTACTGATAGTTTTTGTTAGTCACATATATTTACATGAATACCATTTCTATGCTGAAAAATGACTGCACTGTAAATTTACTAATAATTTTGCTTCTAATACTCCAACTATCATTACTACTACTAATACCAGTACAACTACTAGCAATAATCAAAATAATAGTAATAATAATACTATCCCGTAGCAATCTGTCTAGGATGTATACAGTGTTCACTAAGACTGCCCAACATATTTTCATCAATATCAACTACAGGATAATGCCCGCTTTTATCACAAATGATAAAGTAGATAACGTCGATGATTCTTATCTAAACAAAAACGAGGTAGTTGAATCGCTTAAATTCGTTATTTCAAAAAGGCGTATTTGCTAAGTCGTATAATTTCATTAATTTTGTATGATTTAGACGAGTAGCCACTACGATAATTGCATGGTGATCAACCTCTCGGAGTAAGAGTTTCACATTAGCTGACGATCGCATACTAACCTATGTAATTGAAATGTGTCAATATCTGATGAATACTATGATAAACTTTATCGAGATCTAATATGATAAAAGAATTCAATCATAACTCTCAGGTATAACAACCTCATCATTGTTTCCACACGAAGTCAAATATGATTAAAATCTGATAATAGGTGAATGGTTGTTGAAACAAAGAATGCAGTTTGCTAAACGGATAGTGGTAGTCGACATGAGATTCTGTTCAACTAGAACATAGTACTCATTCTAATCAACACTCGTTAGAAGTAAAGTATATCTACATTCTCGAGGAAACAGATGACTGGTATGAGATTAGTGTCCGGATTATTCAATCTGCGACTCTCTTATTCTGAGTCATTCTAACTAACATTCACTTGACATAGATTAAAATGAATAGATCGTTTTGAAGAGAATTTTCGAAATAGTTGTAAACAACAATCCAACTTACCACAACATTCTATTGTTCCAGTAACATAAGAATTAGTTTCATAGTACTCAGAATCCAATCCATGTTTCGCTCTGTAAAGTATACATGATTGTGTGTTCTATAAGAAATAGAATATAAACAGTGATACAAGAAAGCTTGTCAACAATTGAATATCTTCAAACACTACTCATGAAAATGCAGACTATATTAATTTAAAGGTAAAATTCACTACAAATCGATTGTAGTTGGTGTAGGATTGCAGATGACAGAGAAGTGAACATCTGTATTTACATATGTGTTTGGTGCTTTCAGTGTATGGAAGAGAGTTCACTGTATGTTACTCAGTGTATCTCTGACACATACTGATGATCGTATATTAGAAATTATATGTAACATCCGATTTTCAGATTCTGATAATGTTTATAGTTTATCGGTGTTTTATGCATGTGACAAAGCGAGTATCACAGTTTGTAGTGCAGTGACATGTCGAAAAGTTGCAACAGTTCCAATCACTGTTTGCCTTGTTTACAGATTTATTAATAATATAACTAAGGTAGTACTTAAATTTGCAGAATGAAGTTTTTAATCATAGGTGATACCTGTTTGAAAAGTATTGAATACCATGAAATGTTAAACAGCTTTTTCATGGTAGTATAGAACTCCGCTGTGACAGTGGGTATCTACCATCGTTTCAAGTACTGACCTCAGGGTCTTTCAGCTTTATGTCTATTACCCAAATTTCAATCGATGAGTTATTATTAAGTAATCACTACTTTCAGACATCTATTGTTTGTCTATACAAAGTCAGAATTTGTTACAAGCTTCCAATTCAATAATCTCCACAACAGTTTATTTTGGAAATTTGCAATCAGTACTAATCTATGGAGAATAAAACAGGTTTCTAAGACATATTTCAAGTTGAATTACTATCACAGTTGGACACGGTATAACTGATTGTCTCCAATTACTGCTAAATTGATGAATTGAGATATTCACCTTAAGTGATTACTCGCCAGGAACTGAAAGTATTTCTATGAAAATATTCGAGATTGTCGAGAAAGAGATCATTCCTAGTTCAATTAATATTCATGATCACCTTCTTCAGACGCTAGTTTATTTATCGAAACACTTGTGATGTGATTCACAAGTCATGAAAATTTCCCAAAATACTATTGATTCTAATAATCATTCTATTACATTGACACTGATACTCATTTCTGTGTGTAAAACTGGAATGTGATCGCCTTCAATGTTTTGTATGTTCACCAAATATCATCTCTAGTCAACACACTCAGTTATTTGCACTTTTCATTTCCTATTCTTCATGTTAGATCGTGCTGTACTGATATGCTGATTCCAGATGGTTGTGTATAATACTGGACGCTTGAAATGAAAATACCGCCGTAATGAATGGAACCCACACACTAAATGATATTTAAGGTGATCAAAACTTCTGTATACAAGCATAGTGAACATTTATAAAAGTTATGGATAACTGAAGTTTCAATAAAATTTATTTAACCTACAGTCGTTGATGTAAATGAGTAACATCTCGAGTCATATTGACATGCTTGATAACAAGAGCTTGAATTCAACAATATTATAGTGTATTTATATATAAATGGTAACGTTGGCAATCCATTGATGAGCACCCATTGTATATAATCGCATTCACTGGACACTGAACAATTGAAACATTCAATACAAGGTGAAACGGATACTGAATCAGGAGTATTTGTCAGCACATTGTCATACATTTGTATATGATAGAATAAGATAGTTACAACAACAATGTATAAACACTTCTTCATGTTTACAATAGATTGTTGAATGTGTGTAGATATATGAATGAGTGGTGATAGTAATAGTAATGTTTATTGCTTGGAGAAATGTTATAATAGAGAATTTGAAGTGAGCTATATGTTTATATTGACCGGTCAACCAATCATAATTTGCCCAACAGAACCAATAATATAGCATTTCCATTATTAGTATATTGAATGAAAATAGTTTATTGAGATTGGTATTAAGTTCAGTAGATTAAATTCGTCACACAATGATATTGGTAGGGCACCAATAAAAAACAGGAGTACCGAGACAGCTGTTTCGTTCTAGTGTGTAATTTCTCAGCAGTGTTCACTCTGGATTCCACCCTACGGGGCTTCAGTTGTCAGAACATTTGACTGTTTGCACTACTGAGATGGCATCCAATGGTTTAATTTTACTTCCACCAGTTTGTGACAGAAAGCGACGATCGTCTATCGTCATTAGTGATAACTGTCTCATTACCGATAAGCCTTAACTCCACCAGTCACAGCTTCTCATTATAGTCCCAGGAACATATCGGGGTTAGTTACTATTGAGTTGATTATTGTTATTAATTTGAGATGGTCTGTGGAGATTGGTATTAAGTTTAGTTGACTGAATTCGTTACAGATCTCATTCTTGAATTTTAACATTGGCTAATGTGTAGATGTGTGATTACTTTGAACAGCTGATTATGATCCACCCATAATTATTGGCTTTCCTCTAACTCTTCATAATTTACATGAATATATCGAGTAGGTGTAGTAATCATTTGAATATTGGCATTCTATTGCTTGTAGGTTGTGTAACCACTGTAGAGTAATCATGGTATAATCAGTGAATTCACCTAATATGTTGGATTAGATAATATGGATTCACTGATTTCGATGTTCTCGAAATTGTAGTAAGAAATTGTGAGTGGTGGAGTTCATACATGTTGTGTTTAGTGTTATGACGCGAAAAAAAGATAGGATGATTGGATAGCCGAGTGCCAATTTACTTGTGCCTAGTTGATTATTGCACGCCTGCCCTCTGCCTACTTAGTCCCAATCCGAAATAAGAAGAAAGCGAGCCAATAGGTCAGCCAGACAGAATCGTATTATATTTCAAGCATTCTTTTATATATACACAAATTCAGACCACACAATAAACCAATTGGAAAATTAACATTAATACAAAACGAGGGGAATAGTGGTAGTGGATAGGCACAACATGTACACAACTAATTAACTGTAGTCCATAATAAGAAACAGTTTAATAACAGCGATTATGCTAAACGGGAGGATAGGGCAAGCGGAGCGTAACAATAATAGAAACAAAATGTTTACATTATAGAAAGTTCAAATAAATGAGATAATGTTCGCGGACACACTTCTGAAAGTTTGTTACGCTTCTTTCTATTCCGGCATAACATTTAGTATATTTATCACGAATGGCAATACAAGATAATCGCAGAATATTGCAAAATGTATGAGGCAGTAAGTCGCCTGAGTCAGAGATACAGACAAGTAAGCGTTCGCTGTGTAACGTCAAGACCATGGGTTTGATATCATAATGGAATTGAGGGTGTGGATCGTTGAGGTATCCCTTACTGGGACAAACAGCTGTCCAGTGCTCCCTATCGTTTACAGCTATTCAAGCAACATCAATCTGTGATGGATGAAAATATCAAAACTTTGAACATCTCCACAAAATCAACTTGGTACATATTCAATAAGAATGCCCGTAAAGAGCCAATCAATAGTAGAAAATAACTGTTTAAAATAGTAATGCAAATAGTAGTATAAGTGGTAATAATAATGATAATGATAATAATAACAGTACTAACAGTATTATTGGTAGTGGTGGTAGTAGTCGAAGTAGTAGTAGCAGTAGTAGTTGTAGATTTTGCTGATTTTATTATTATTATTCATAGTGATAGTAAAGGTAGTAATATTAATATTAATAATGAAAGTAAAAATACTATTATTAAAAATAAAGGTGATGCTCGTCTACTCCAATCAGTGCTGAACAATTCCTATCTACTAAAGTTCAGTAATCTGGATAATAGTTTGTGACATTCAAATTGACACCTTGAATTTCACATTCACCTTATACAACAGAAGAGTCAAGAAGACGTGTCTACGATCTGTACAATGCAAACTAGCACAGCATGGAATCATGCATTTTCTTGTACGTCTTTACCATTAATTCACCATTCAGGTTATTACTAACATTCAACCACATTTGCTATTTGTACAAGCAGTTGAACAGAATACATAAAATGGTCAAATGGAAACAGGTAGGTGAACTTCCATGTATCACAAACATGAATAATGTGAGTGTAAACAATAATGCAGCATTCACGATTCAACTCAATTCAATTCATACTGAATTTCTCATGGAAGTAGGTCAACTATTCTTCACAGAAATTCAGGTGAACAATTTTATTTACCTGGGGATCAGTAAGCAAGTAACACGTTCAATTATTATCCATGAATACATGTTGAATGAGAACAGAGTGAATGACAGTTGAGATTCAAATAATACTAATCACCACTTACCTTATCACTATAAAGAGTTACCATAACTACATATTATTGTATTGAATGCGTATAATGTGTAGGTCAACTTACAGTTAACAATGTGATTGCGTGTATCATTATTGTTCTCAATTTACATTCATCAAATGAATTTGATTTGTATGCAATGAAGTCAGTTAATGATGTACAAAGAAGGTGGTCAGTGATTATTTTAAATCGAGCTGGATTGAGGTTGGCAACTGTAATCCGGTGCTCATGTTTCGTCAACTGATCAATCTGAGTTGTCAACAGTTCGACGGGAGGATACAATTCTCTTCAAGTTGTAGTGATTGTTTTAGTTGAGAATTAGATGAATTACCATTTGTTTCAATGATCACATGCATTGAATTGGTGTTCTATGAAACTAATTAAATTGTATGTGTGACGGTGATAATCGAGCGAAATCTTGATGCATTATCCAATGAAGCACTGAATTCAAATAACTGCGAATTAGTTCAATTCATGTGAGCTTATCTACTTATAAGTCTTCGAATTCACTGGCTGTTTGTATTTTAGCTTGCAACATGCTTACAAATTTTGAAGTGGATTATACTATCTTGTTGACAGTTATGAATGAATCTGTTTTGAATTTATTAGATTGATATAAGTTTAATAGTAAGTTACGATGTAGTCTGGAGGATTTCACCGTCAATTACTAGTCGTCATTGTTGAATGCTGGGAATTCGCCATCTATGCTGGTTACAAACCCCTTACATTCTGCTTGATCTTATAATCAATCAAGTTTTCCTCTTCAGTTTACTGCAATCAGAAGTGTATTTCTCAATTTTTCGCAAATGTATGACTTATGTGTCTGGAGTACACAAGGTTATCTCAGACAAGTTGTTAAGGACAGACATCCTGAATCGCCTCATAGGAATTAACCTTGGTTATCGATATGGGCTTCAAAATATAGGCATCATTTACCATCACCAGCTACCATCGACACATCAAATGAAGACAACTGAGATATGGAAATATACAACGTTTGTTACTCGTCTACTGTTACAGCCCACTTAAGTATATCAAAAACAATTTAGCACAACGTGTAGGAGCAACCATCCTAATAGTAACTTCATTTCGTCGTCAACGTGAAGCCAACTTTAATTTATAGTTGGCAATTAGACATAAAACTGTTACATATGGCTATATATATATATATATATATATATATATATATATATATATATATATATATATATATATATATATATATATTTCCTTATCACACCAATACCTCTAATCTTTGTTATTACAAATAACCATCATAATCTTAACACCATAACCTACTCATCTATCCCAGGAAACAAAAGCTTACAAATGTCAGGCAACATTCAGCTCGCTATTCGTGGCACGATTTTTTACGTATGTTAATCAATTGTAAGTTAGTTTAAACTTGCTTAATTTCCTATATAGGCTCATGTTAAAATTATGTTTACATATATACACCACTGAAATGTCTTTTAAGTAGATGAATTGAAATCAACAAACATAATTAAATAAGATACTGTACATCAACGAGTTTTACTATTCTCTTTATTTGTTTCAGTAAAATCGAGATTTCATAATACAGTTATGCAATATAACAAGATAATAAAATATGAATTGATCATTAGCAAACGATTCTTATTAATTACTTGTATTTTGAGATTCTTCATTATTTCATGAATTACAATAAGATCATATTTAGTAGACTGACAATACAACCTCTACGAAGAAAGCATAATAAAAGAAACAATGAATTTCATTCTTGTTTTTATTGTTGAATAGTCACATGAAATAAACAACTTTAAGCCAAACTCTTCTAGTAATTCATTATTCCCCATATGATTTGCAATATGAATTCGTATATATATTCTTCACATGCAATAGAAACTGCCCGTATTCATGCAAATGAAGTGAATGAAAGCATTCAAAAGAAGTGTATTCTACCAATTTCATTAATTTAAACATCACCATAATCAGTGAGAAAATCGCTTACATATGGCATATTATTCCCACACCCGTAATTCTTCATTACAGATGTTTCAAATAGCCTCCTATGATTTCCTTTTCAAATCATACTTATCAGACGATTTCATTCTGTACTGTACAAATACTATCAACATTCAATTGCTTAAATAAAATTGAAACTTGTATAGTTAAAATAACGTAACACAACAGTTGCATAACAACTTAAACCAGTAAACTTGTTATGATGCGATAAATTTTGGCGGTTGCTTGGCTGAGTGCCAATCACTAGTGCCTAGTTGGTAATTGTGCGTCTGCCCTGTGCCCACTTAGTCCCAAGCAGAAATAGGAAGAATGAAAGCCAACAGATCAGGCAGACAGAATCGAATCCTATTATATTTCAAGCATTACTTTATATATACATAAAATCAGACCACACAGCAAACCAATTAGGAAATTAATATGTATACAGAACGAGGAAAATAGTGGTAGTGAATAGGAAGAACTTGTACACAACGAATTAACTGTAGTCCATAATAAGAGACAATATAATAACAGTAAATATGCTAAATGGAAGAATACGGTAAAAGAAACGTGACAATAATAGAAACAAAATGTTTACATTACACACAGCTGGAATAAATGAAATCGTGTTCTCAAAACACAGTTCTGAAAGTTTGTTACACTTCTTTGTGGTCCAGTATTACAAAACTCACTTGCATTTGGAATTTCAGGAATAAAAAGGACATTAAACACACCATCATAAATTAAAACGTTGATTTATTTCTTAAATGTATCTTCAATGTTACTGTGATTCTTCTGGGGATTAAGATTTTCAAAATTAATATTAGATAGTCTAACAAACACATATCATTACAACATATTCTCCAGAGAACCACATAATATACCGATTCGTACTCGAATTTCACATGACACCATTCACAACAATTGATGTGAGTTGAGTACAATTGCATTCATTCACAACACAGTCAAATATGCAAGTTTTCCACACACATTCACAAGATGACATGGTCATTATGAAAACACTATGACCGTCATGCTTAAATCTAAATAACCACAAACAACAGTGATTTCACTTAAAGAGCAACATTTCAAGACATTTTGTCAACTTCCATCATTCACCTGATTGGAGTATGAACAGATTGAGAAATTAATGTGAAACATCATTACGTATTTGTCAGCTCAATACAATACTACACACCTCACTGATTACATCGAATTACATCACCAATTGCAGACTCCACAAATTCCGTCAGTAATCCATCCATTTGTAAATTCCTGGAAATCTTCCAATTATGATTAATTGTTACAATTTACAATGATTTTTATGTTTGCATGATTTCAATAGGCTGAATTTAAAATAACACAACTCTCAGAAGCAAATTCGTTGGCCAATATGACGAGGTGTGAAATTTAACCAGAGACAGACAGACAGGTACAACGCAGAACTTAGTACGTACGTACATCAGTTCAGGTCGCCATACCACATCAGCACAGAGACGCAACTGTCAGTTCAAATCCAAGAGTGATAGCGATAGTAGAAGTATTAGCAGTAATGCAGAAAATTAGGGAGCGAAGATATGATTCGAAAAGTATAATTCTGTGAGATAAATTTGAAAGGAGAAAGATAGAGAATTCGGAAGGTTAGATTTTGAGAGAACACAAAGAGTGGATGCACCTGCGCCATTGCAAACGATTCTGAGCCATGTCGTTCAAGGTCTCTAACCATTGGTGACTTTCGTCTCGCGGACCCCAACCACGCAGCCTACATCTACCAACATGACTCAGTCCATTTGTCAGTGACTTCATCGATTTCTGCCATGTTTTGGTTTGGCCGCCCCTAGCTTTCTTCCAACCTGTCCCTACGCCGCAAAACATAGCTCGTCGAGGCAGACGGTAGTTAGACATGCGTAACACATGTCCCAACCACCTCAACTGATGAAGTTTCAATACTTCATCTATTGACTTGCCCTCCTTTCCTAGAACCCGTTTCCTAACGACAGCATTGCTCACTCGGTTGTTCCACGATACACGAGCAATGCTTCGGAGACACCTATGGTCGAAGACCAGTAACCTATGAATGTCCTCTACTCTTAACGGCCATGTTTTGCTACCGTATAGTAGGACAGAGCGAACTGCTGCACGGTACACTCGTCCTTTGGTTAGCAAGCGGATATATCGCCTGCGCCATAAGTGACGCAACTTGGCAAAAGCCAGTCGAGCTTTCTGTATCCGTGCTGAGATTTCGTTAGTCACCAGGCCATCAGCACTGATGAGACTTCCCAGATACGTGAAGCGGTCTACACGCTCGACTACTTCACTCTCTATCACTAGTTCAAGTGCCGATGCAACCCAATCCTGAAGCAACATTTTGCATTTCGAGGGGGAAAACCGCATCCCAAACATGCTTACATTGTTGCTCAGGGTAGTCAGAAGACTCTGCATTTTGTCAGCGTCTTCACCAAATAGGACTATGTCATCAGCATACTCTAAGTCAGTAAGCGAGGCTCCTGGTAGAAAGTCAACTCCTGAAAAGTCAGACGAAGATCAGGTTATATCTAGGAGCATGTCTATGACAAAATTAAACAAGAATGGGGAAAGTGGACATCCTTGACGGACACCACTTGAAGTGAGGAATTCCGATGACAGTTCGCCATAAGCTCTCACTCGACCTGTAGTTTTAGAGTAGAGAGCGTGTATAGGGTTAATGTACTTCTTTGGTACACCTTTCAATGACAGACACTGCCACAGAACCTCACGATCAATAGGGTCGAATGCCGCCTTTAGGTCCAGGAAGACAACTATTGTAGGACGCCTAAATGTGTGTCTGTGTTCCAGGGCCTGTCGCAGTGTGAAGATGTGGTCTATACAGCCACGTCCAGGTCTGAATCCAGCCTGGTTTTCTCTAGTCTGCTCTTCACGAGCTCTAGTTAAGCGTCTAAGTATAATCGATGCTAACAGCTTAGAAACTATATTAGTCAGACTGATTCCCCTGTGATTGTCACAAGAAGACTTTTGTCCTTTCTTATAAATTGGGACAATCAGGGATTGAGACCAGTCAGATGGTATTACGCCCTGTTCCCAGATTCTACCTAAGATTTCAGTCAATCTAGCTGCTAAAACTGGACCACCATCCTTAAAAATCTCAGGGGTAAGCCTATCAGGACCTGCTGCTCTACCTCGCTACAGATTTCCTATAGCCTTCTCAATTTCATAAAGACTAGGAGGAGTTAAGTCGATTTGCCATTCAGGATGACTGGGGATCGTGGGCAACCGAAGTGTGGCTGAAGGCCAGTTGAACTTATCCCTAAAGTGTTCTGCTCATCGGTCCAATCTCCTGGATTGAGAATGAATTATAATCCCGTCCTTTTCCAAAATAGTCTCACTGACATTCGAATCCCTAATACCAGTTTCCTTGATAAGTCGAAAAAGTTGCCTACTGTTGCCTATTGCCGCTGCCTTTTCCATCGTTTTTGCTTTCGCCACCCACCACTGTTCACGGTCGTTGCGTAGGCTTTTTATCAGCCTGTGCTTAAGCTGACTTCGCTCTTCATCATGTTCAGAGCCAGGTGGGATGAGTTTACGAGCATTCATCAGTTCGGTGGATGCTACTGAAATCCACGGCTTCATCCTAGACTAATGATTAACCCTACTAGCAGATATCATTGCTGTTTCAACAGCCTTTTTGATATCAATCCAACCTGCTTCCGGATGAGAATCGCTTACACGGTCGCCTAACTGTTTTTCTAGTTGTTCCTGAAATATATTCTTAGCTTTATTATCATTAAGTAAAACCCTAAGAGGCTTCACTGCAATGTCTTTCCTACGTCCAGTAAGCCTCAAACAAATACGCGCTCGCACTAAAGCATGATCTGAATCTAAACATCTGCCCCCAGAACGAGCGACAGTCCTCTATCGAACCCCACCATCGGTGGCTGATGGCGATGTGATCTAGTTGGGTCCAACGTTGAGACGATTTTGGGGGTCGCCAGGTCAAAAGATGCTTTTCCTTATGCCTAAAGTTAGTATTCGCTAGAAACAGGCGGCTATCTGAGTATAGTTGCAACAGACGATCGCCATTATCTGTTCTTTGAGCCGTGACACCATAACATCCACCCAAGTGTCTCTCATTTTCACTTAGTCTACCTACTTGAGCATTAAGGTCACCAGCCATTATAACTATATCAGAGCGCCTAGCTTTTTGGAGAAGTTCCGAAAGCTTGCTGTAAAACTCATCTTTCACCTCGTCTGAACTGCAGTCAGTGGGGGCATAGGCAGATACGACAAAGAGGCAACGACAAGTGTCCCTATCTTTCCGAGTTCTTACTGTCCCGTTCAGTCGGACAGCTCACAAGCGACTATCTACAGGGATCCAGTCTAGGAGAGCTAGTTCTGCCCTATGACTCAATGCTATACCTACACCAGCGAGACCCCGGGAAGCAGCATCCGGGCTACCGGATACACGAAGGGTAAATTGGCTGCTTCTTTATTTTGATACGGTGAAATCAGGTTAATGATTTTACTAGGATCCTGTATGCGCGTTTCCGAGACGCAGCATACATCGATTGAGTGCGATTCTAAAGTGCTAGCTAAGGAAGCCTGTTGCCCTATTTGACTTAATGTCCGTACATTAAAAGCTCCAACATATAGTCTAGAACGGGGTTTCAAGAGACCAGAAATGACTTTTCGTGAACTCGCATCGTTTGGATTAGCGGTGCAGTGAGATGAAGGAACGTAAGTAGAGTTAGTCGTAGAGATAAGAGAGATATTATGGCGTGTAGAAAGGATTTGATTTTGACCAATTTGGACTCTCGTGCTTTTGCGGGTATAAGGGCGGTTGTCACTTCCCGGCTGCCCACACCGTGGAAGGGTGTTTCTTGAGGAACCTGAAAAAGAAGGCAGATTAGTGTTGGTCTTAGAGACCTGAGAGCGTGACCGCATAGCTCAAGGGACAACCTGCTTGAGGCCTGTCACGCACGGCCTTTTTATAAAAAGTTTCTTGAGTATTAGCTCCGCACTTAAAAGCCCTTAGTGGGCACCCATACCGCCGAAAACGGAAATCCGTGAGGTAGGGTGAGGTGTGACATTTTTAGGGCCGACCTTTTCTAACCCCTCCTTCCTTGTGGGAAGGCAGCATCGCTGCAGATGCTGGTTGTCCGAGGGAAACACCTTACTGCTGTCACACCCCTTTGCAGTCAGCAGTACGACTTCGCCCTCAGACCTTGAGTAGCTGCTTTTAGTCTCATCGTTCTCCAATCGACCTACCTAGCATGATAGAACCTACAGGAACATATGTTCCAGCCAGTATAGCTCGGTTGGGTCATCACGATAGGCAAGCCCGACCACCACGACAAGGTAGCAGCTACGGTCGGGGTGAAATTTAACCAATGAATAGAACCCACTCAACTATATAAACCATACGAATGAGAAGAAGTAAACTTTCAAAGTACACTGGGAATCATACTCTTCACAAACTAGTCGTTTCTTCGAAATTGTCACACTCATAAAAATGATCAAATTTACATTCATCATAATCACAATGGCTAGTGTAATTAATTATATCACTTATTGCCAAACACAGAATTCAACGAAATATCTAATAGTCTTATCCGAATGCAAAAGATGCTAACCATGCAATGCCACAATGAACTGCTCAGATATACGATGGATTGGTGGATGGGGAATACCAGGTCAGTCATTCATCAAGAACTATACAATCAGAGTAGTCGAGAATTCACAATCATGCTTCAATGAGTGCCTTAATAGTGGTCAATGTTATTTATTTTCAAACACAATTGTAAGTTATAATGGGGTGTTGTGGCGACAGTTGACTGCCAGTTTAATATCACAAATTAATCAAAATCAGACAACCATTGATCACCTGTAATCACTGGACAGATATTTTGTCCTACTATGGGACTCTTCAGCAGAGCAACGGAATTGGAAATATCAACCGTTATGAGTCGATTGTGATATGAAGGTAAACTGTTAACTGCTAGACCAGAGGGTCCTAGGTCCAAT
Organism: Schistosoma japonicum; assembly: GCA_025215515.1. Lineage (NCBI taxonomy): Eukaryota > Metazoa > Platyhelminthes > Trematoda > Strigeidida > Schistosomatidae > Schistosoma > Schistosoma japonicum. The sequence goes on along the minus strand of CM046063.1, from coordinate 41,169,712 downwards.
CCCTAATGAGATCGTTGGTGCGCACTGCTAAACAGTATTATACTAAGATGAAATAGTTGTACAGTGCTTTCAGGTGATCAATAGCTGTCTAAAACAGATTTATTTGTTGTAAGTGTTCATTGGAGTACATATATATTTCACCTCCATGATGTAGGTATCGGAAATGTCTCCACAAGTGATTTTCTACAATGCAGATTTGTGACTACAAGTAGTAATCTTACGAAACAGAGTATCTGTGTAAGGGAGTGAAATGTGGACTAACATATTCACATCGATTTTAGGCTTACTGACAACTGTATAACTTATTGTCACTGAACTAAATTAACGAACATTAAGTATCACATTCAAATAGTCGTCGATCCTCACTCATAACAAAGTCGATTTCAGTTATCCCAACTTATATCTCGTAATTGATAGATTAATTAGAGTCATTGGAAATTAAAATAGTTAATGATTTTCGTATAGTATTTTTAGTTGCTCCAAGTGATTGCGGTATATGAAGAAGAATCTGTGTTAGAAACATCCGTCGATGTGTCACTATATTTCAAGTAAGTAAGTAATGTCAATTGTAACATACATGTAATTGATAAACACATTTGTATTCTGTCTTTTCATACATTCAATAGAATTCACCTAATGTATGCACATTATACTCAAAAGAAATCGATCAACTTCAACCATTGTACAATGACAGCTTGTATGAATATGGAACGTAAGTATGTTGTTGTAAGTCTCTTTTGAATGTTCATCAATTATAACGTTCTTTGGACACATTTTAACAACTTTGAATTGATATGAAATTAACTCAATAATATTGAAAACTGTAGAAATCCATAGCTCCATCAAGCACAATATAAACCTTTATTCAAGCTTGTTATATCATGCAATTTTTCATTGAATAATAAATGAACAAGGTTATATATTGACTTTTATTGTTACATTTCAGCGAATATTTCAAATCCCAGACAAGGCACAACATCTTGTCTTGAATGCAGTAATTGTTCAAGTGTTTTGAAATGTAATCTGATAATTTATATATGGAGACCAGGCATACCGGATGACCAATTCATTGGTAATTATACTATCAAAGATGTCAATGCTACAAGAAGTTGTATTGATGAATGTCAACTTACTCCTAACTGCTTCACATTCACATATTCAGGTGTAAGTTCAATGTATATTTGTGTGCTTGTATTATGTTAATGTGCCTATGTCATTTCATGTGGGGATACACAACTTCACTATACGAACGAATGTGGTTTGACAATTAAGCCCACATTCAACAAAACCACTCAACAAATCCGTACATCCTGAGAGAATTTCCAAGGATACATCAATTCCACTATTTCAACGTGACACCATTATTTAATAGGCATTAGTGACGAATAAATGAAATTTACACAAAATCAGTAGTATATATGCCTGCTTAATCTTCTTGTACTATTGTAGATTTATCCAAAACAGTGTACACTGTATTCTGGTGCTATAAATGAAACAATGATATTCAATGAATCAGTGGAACAAATGAATATGGGCAAAGCATGTTGTAGTAAGTTGAACATTCATTCACATAAACATTATATGACATGTATTGTTTATAAGTAAATTGTTCAGACAATATCAATTATAGTGTAGAGGTAATTTCCTCCTGTCTAAATGGGTTGTTGTAAACGGTTGAACAATCTGTTGAAATCAACAACAACATGCATCATTCGATGAAATGTTGGCAGGATGAAATGATAAGAATAGCTGAAAGATTTATGTCGACAGAGAGTATTCTGGTAGAAAAGTGTTTGAGTAGTTTACGTAATATATGTAATATATGCGCATTTTTAGTTTCACTTCCATAAGTAACTTATCTAAAATGATTAAATATGGCATCTCTAATCTCACATAGAAGTCGATTACGAGTTTTCATTCACCATGTTCAGGTTATTCATCAGTTAAAATTATCTCAGTTGAAAGGGATAAGTGTGAATAGATGTGACTAGTTGGTGCATTGCAACATCTTTCATACATGATGCACAATATGATAGATGTTGGTGTATTGATATGGAAACGCTTGTGTTAACACAGAGTGTATGATTAACATAATTACTCAGTATCACATTCACACTCATTCAATCTGTATGACACAATCCAACATTGTGTTGATTAGTTAATTGATTGATTGATTCGATTTATACAGATGGTATATTTCATAGTGTATTCTACTCATTTCCCATTTTGTTTACATATGAAAGTAATTCTAGTTTAAGTGAACTGTATCCATGCACATTGATGCATCTTCTTCAGACAATTTTACTTCATTTCACATTCTTCCTTCTAATATTGTAAAACAATTGTACTTTTCTTTGTTGTTACACATCGACATTGTAATTCACTATTGCTTGTGTTACTTCCGTTACTACTGTCCGTTACTGACAACTGTACTGACATTTCACATTCACTAATATTTTGGTTTGAAATAAACTTTAGTATAAATAAACGATGTATTCATTACTGAATCAAATACCGTTGTATTAATTGTTGTTGTGTTGCACACATACTCGATAAATGATGAATGAAGGAGAGGAATGTTTCATAGAATTATTCGTGTTGGTTGTGGATGGCATGTGAATTCGATATATTTGTAGTTGCATTGAATGATGCATCATTTGCATAATGTAGATTACGTAATTCTGAATCATTTGTATAATGTTGACGTATTAGTGTATGAAGAAGTATTTTGCGATGTGATGATTTACGAGGCTTTATCGTCTGAGTAAATTGTCATCATCATCATCACTGAAGTCAACAAATCAACACAATTATTTCTGTGTCAGCTGACATATTGATTACTGTTGTGACTTGAAATGAGGGGTCACAAATATAATGGTGACATATGATTTCTCCACACTAATTTGTTTAACACAATCTTGGTGACTGAAATATCTACGTCTATCTATTTCTTAACTTATTATCAATCTACACTGATTGATAGCCACAAACCGAAGAAACGTAGAACATTTGTATTATTGGTCAACAGCAACAACAACATGCAGCCTTAAGTTTTGACACATTCATTGAGTAGATATCGATTACAATGATAGTGATTATGAGTGATCATTTGACAATGACAATGGCGGAACATTCCACTGATTCTATTGATGGTCATAAAATGTATTGGGGAGTATGACTAACATTGAATGAAATTGATTGTGAAATCACTACACGTTTCATGTTTAAATCGTGAACAGTTATATTCATGGGAGGGGGGAATTCAATACTCTAACAATTGTATAAACTTTCACTCTGCTTGCAGTCATTTGCACCGTGTAACTTGTTGTTGTATCTGAGCAGGGATGGCCGATATTATCGATTCTGTAATCTGCAGCGCTACGTCCTACAGCTAGCACCAAGCCTTGCCTTGATCTATTGCTCAGGCACAATAATACGACTGATTTATCAAGAAATCAACTAGTCACCTACACGCATGTATTACAACAACAACAAACTAATAATATACGATATATATATATATATATATATATATATATATAAGGTCTAGCCATTGACTCATATATCTGTCACACTATATCAACCAATTACATATCTTTTTCCAGATATGTCACCTCCATTTTTTAGTGTTGGACTTCGCTTTTGGACCAATTCGTAATAGTCCTCTCTGTCTAAGCCTCCTACGCGGTCTACACTTCACTTTATTCTGGCCTTCATTTCTTTCTATATGTTGACGCATAGGTGATGACGTAGGTAGTGGTATATCAAATGTATCATACACGATTTTCATGGGAATTCGACTTTTCGAGGGTGGGCCGTCATTATCTATTCTATGACTCAGCTGAGTAATATGTCGTATTATCACCATGTCGCCCACCCTTACTTCATAAACCACTCTGCCTATCCTAGCAACAATTGTCCCATTGATCCATTTTGGCCCGCCAGACCTGTAATCACGGACAAGGACACAGTCACCGACGTTGAAATCACGAGTTTTTCTATAATCAGTCCCACCATTATTTGCTGTCACCTTGACTTTGTCTCTAGGGTACACAATATCAAAAAATGTCCTCATGGGTCGGCCAGACATAATCTCAGCTGGAAACTTCCCATCTTTTCTATTAAGGCTTGGCGTCGCTTTCTATGAAATAAGAAATTGTTGCAAGGCTTCCTTATCAGTGACAGCCTCTCTTCCCCCTTTAAACAAAGCTCTTTTAAAAATATGAACAAACCTCTCAGCTTGGACATTTGATTGTGGGTGATACGGTGGTATCCGAATATGTTCTATTCCTTAACGTTGGCAAAAGTCAGCAAACTTAGCTGAAATAAATTGTGACCCATTGTCCGAAACCAGAATATTTGGCGCACCGAACCTACCAAATAACTGACGTAAATGAAATTTAGTTTCAGATGTTTTAGATGTTTTCACAGCGAAAATCTCAGGCCACTTTGAATAGGCATCCACCACTACTAGAAAGTATCGACCATTAACAGGTTCAAGCATAATCAACGTGTAACCGTATCCATGGTTTGCTAACCTCCGGCCATGGCTGACTGTCCGCTTTAGGAGGCTGTCGTGAAAATTCAATACACTGTTCACGTTTGGCGACATATTCTTCTATAGACCTGTCCATAAAAGGCCAATACACATAACTACGCATAAGTGCTTTCATACGCGTAACTCCTGGATGACCCAAGTGAAAATGTTTGAGAACAGGAAGCTAAAGAGAAGTAAGTATAATAACACGATCACCAAACATTAAACAGTCATCGTAGATAGAAATTGAGTCACGACTTAAAAAAAGCTTGGCGATAGGCTTTATGAGACTTATACTCCTTTCAGCCGTTCTGTAAGGACTTTTTATTAGCATGTTCACATGGTCGGTAATAGAAGCTGCTCTAACCATGTCAGCAGTTACAGGCAAAGCCCTGATGGCATTGAAAAATACTCGTTTGATCTCTGGTTCTAAAGACACTGAGGCCACAACCATATCTTCTTCGAACGACCGATTAGCAGCAACTAACCACGACAAAATATCTGCGTGACCCATGCTAGCTGACTGTTTGTATTGTAGCACAAAATCTTAACCTAACAACATAGTTGCCCACCTCTGCAGACAGATAGCAGAATGAACAGGTATAGCACTTCCGGAACCGAAAATGGCTAATAAAGGCTTATGGTCAGTCTGTGTAGTAAACTTCCTACCATGTAGCATTTTATGGAACATTTTTACAGCAAACACAAGAGCTAGGGCCTCTTTCTTGATTTGACTATACTATTTTTATGCAACGAAAAGTGTGCGTGAGGCATGAGCAATAGCTTTCTGAGACTCATTTGAAAACCGGTGGAGAATAACTGCTCCAATACCGAAGTGGAAGTGTCGGCAGCCACAGCAAGTTCGTGCGTAGGGTCGTAGTGAGCAAGAAGTAGATCAGATGTCAAGGTCTCTTTTACCTTCTCAAACTATGCTTGACACTCCTTTGACCAATGCTACTTGGTATTTTTCACCAATAGTTTATTAAATGGAGCACGAAGACAGTGCATGTTAGGCACAAACTATTATAATAATTTATCATTCCTAAAATCGACTATGGTTTCTGCACATTAGAAGGTATGGACATATGCACAACTGCATTAACTTTTTCAGGGTTAGGCCTTCCGCCATTCAAATCAATAATAATTCCCAAATATTTAATACTAGACATAAAAAATGAACATTTCTCTAGCTTCATGCAAAACCCATATTCGCTAAGACGACGAAAAACCTTTTGTGAGTGAGCGTAATGCTCTTTCTCATTTTTGCTAGTAACTATAATATCGTCCATATAAGCCATGGAGAACGGTAAATCAGCCAACATAGTATCCATTATTCGTTGAAAAATTGCCGGAGCACATTTAACTCCAAACGGCAGTCTATTATACTGAAATAACCCTCGGTGCGTGTTAACTGTTAATAATAGTCTGGATTCCTCTGCAACTTCAACCTGGAAATAAGCATCCGAAAAGTCAATTTTCGAAAATACAACACAACCGTTCAGTATAGTAAATAAATCTTCAGGAATAGGCAAAGGATACATGTGATCTTGTAATGCCTTATTTAATCCTGTCGAAAAATCTCCGCATACTCTTAATTTACCATCAGCCTTTTTGATGAAAACTAACGGTGTAGCTCAAACTGAGTAGCTCACAGGAGAGATGACATTCATATATTAAAGACGTTCAAGCTCGGCGTTCAGGGCCGCAACAACTGAATAAGGTACAAGGCGTTTAGGGCGAAAAACAGGCTTGGCATCCGGAAAAACAGACAACTGAGCTTTAGCCTTTGTACATAGTCCTAACTGGTTTTTAAAATCACCGGGGAATTCTTTCTGCAACTGTTTTATGCAATCTAAGCTGTACTCATTCTCAATTGCTTTCTGTGCGGATATATTTGTAATGTTACAACAGACAGAGTTAAGTGGCACATCCCGAAATCCAAGTTTCCTGATTCAGTCTATGCCCAGTAAATCGGATTCACAGTTTTTCGAAACATAGCATATACCGAATTCAGACTTACCACTAATAGTAAGATTCAATACAACTTCGCCGAGAAGAATTATATCTCCTCCAGTAACAATTTCGGCTTTCTGCGACGTAGGATGCAACTCCGGTCGTCCAATCTTTAACCATGTTGCTTCTGAAATCACAGTAATATCCCACTCTGTATCCACCTGTAACTTAATAGGATTACTCCTGTGATAACGTGTTAAAAATTTTCTCTTTGCAGAGGAATTAACTCCGTGTGTCTGCAGAGTAACATTAGAATTTCGTGAGGTTTGGCAGTCACCAAAATGGGCATCTTTCCTCACTATAAACTTGCAGCACTTTTGGATGTGACCCTTTTCACCGCATTTAAAGCAATTGTTCTTCTTAAAACGATAAACTCTGGGAATGTGATAATCACCACAACGCCAGCATCGTAATCTCCGATCTGTTCAATGCCTTACTTGATCGTCGCAACAATCATCTTCTGCAATGTGGACTCATGCAAGGCATTAATTTCAACGGAGTCATGACACTCCACCATCTAGGTATCATGTTTCAGGTTTACAATCCGCTGACATTCTTCAGAAACAAACTGTAAAGTTATATGAGGAACAGCTTCGATTCTAGTTAGTATATGGGTGCAGACATCAGCATCTGCTGGCGACTTTAAACCTCAAACAAATACAAGAAATTTGAACTGATCTGCAGTCATCTTGGACAGTCCGAATCGCTCACATTGTGAATTCACAAGGCTGGCATAAGTCAAATAGTCATCGTTGGGTTTTTTGACTAGTTGCAAGCAACTGTATCGAGTATGAGAAAGAGATGACCTTTCCCCAAACATGCGTGTCAGATGCTCAACTGTGTCTGAAAACTGTAGGTCGGCGGGCTTCTTCGGAAGGATATAATTACAGTATTTCTCATGCGCAGATACATCAAGCTTCCGAAGTAACAGCCTGAATTTTGAGCCTTCATCCCAATCTTTGCAATCATTAATAAATAAGACTTTATATAGTCTAAACCAGGCTTCGAAGGTTATTCCGTTTTCTGGATCATAAACAAATTGCGATATTGAATTTGCAATGGCTTCGGAAGTCATAACAGAATTTTCGGAGCTTGACATTGTGAGACTGATAAACTCATAACCATAAGCTCGATAAGAGTATTCTGTTGTTGTAGCAACAGCTTAATGTCCTCCATTGTCAAGTATGAAACCTCCAAAAATTAGGAAAATCATAAATCATTTTTCAGTCACCGTCGACACTCCAATATCGGACGTAGGTTCTTCGTTCTGAATACTCGTCGCCACTGTCGCATCTGAACAGGGATGGCCGATATTATCGATCTTGTTGTCTGCAGCTCTATGTCCTACAGCTAGCACCAAGCCTTGCCTTGATCTATTGCTCAGGCACAATAATACGACTGATTTATCAAGAACCCAACTAGTCACTCACATGTATGTATTACACCAACAACCAATAATATACAAGATATATATATAAGGTCTAGCCATTGACTCATATTTCTGTGACACTATATTAGCCAATCACATGTCTTATTCCAGATTTGTCAATTGTGTTGATGTAAGTGGTAGTATGTAGTGTATGTAGTGTATGTATGTATGTATGTATGTATGTATGTATGTATGTATGTATGTATGTATGTATGTATGTATGTATGTATGTATGTATGTATGTATGTATGTATGTATGTATGTATGTATGTATGTATGTATGTATGTATGTATGTATGTATGTATGTATGTATGTATGTATGTATGTATGTATGTATGTATGTATGTATGTATGTATGTATGTATGTATGTATGTATGTATGTATGTATGTATGTATGTACTCGCCTTGCATTCTTAAATTACGTAGAGCGTAAATGTTAACTACGGTTATTATGAAAATACAATAACTGTAGAAGTCGTAAAGCTTCTTTAACTTCGCTCTATGTGGTTTACTTTTGTTGATTAAAAGTCTTCTCTTATAAAACAATAAAACTAAGTAATATCAGTTTACTTATATTCAATAATCTAGATGTCGTAAACGGTTCAATAATGGCATTTTCAGCAGTAATGAATTACATACACTCTTCTACGAAGCTTCTCCATCGCTTTCAAGCAGCAAGAGAACTTTTATCAGCAGCTTCAGTCAATTACATTCACAATATTCGTACACCAGCAAAACCAGCATCCTTACACATAAAGTTCAGGATTTCACGAAAAGACAAATCTAACGATCGGAAACAAATGGATTAGGTTTATCAAGAACTAGAACTTAGATTACCAATTATTCTCAAACTAACCTCAACACTAGTCTCAGCTTGGTTGGGATAGACGGCTGGATTTTCCTCGTAAGTCAAGGAAATGAAAATCTCTCAGATGATTCAACACGCAGAATGTGGCTTAGACGAACATGGAATTCATCAACTGAACGCATGCGCGTTGTACAAAATGTAACGCAACTTCGTTCCTGACTTCTTCATCATACGCGTAATTGGTGATTGTTATGCGTGTATAAGTCTTGTTATTGACGAAGGCGAGATAATTGACAAGATATATAGTTATTTGATCTAACGAGGTTACAAATTCGGCAGTAAAAGATGATTACAACAAAGTAATGAGCTGACTCAGAAAACACGCTATTCCAGTTGAAAGGTTTCTGGAATATCCATACCATATCGTCAATAATACTTGTCTGTACGTTAACCCATTTTATTCGCTGGACCGCAATAATAAATGAGGACTAATATATTTTCATTTGATTCATCTACTTTCTGACGATTTGTATCATACTTAATACAAGTACATACATGCTGGTTGTGTAGACTTTTATTCCATTATTGGCGAGGATTGACTTCAGAGTGTTTTCTGCCTTAGCGGATTATTACAGTTTTTATATATTCTAACGACGTATTTTAACATTTCATGTAATTCGCTAGTCAGGATTTTATTTTATTCACATATGCAGCTCATATCTGGTTTTGTGTCTACAACTGTTAGTGAGTTTGTTTATTAATCTGCAACTAATTTTTGTTTGTATTCGTTTGATATCGTACGTTATACATAATTGCATTTTTTTTCTTTGGTTTCGTCATTGTGTTGTGATGTCCACTAACTCTATCCTATTACTTTAATACTAAATCTGTGGTTGCTATAGGCCTTAACGTACCTTCTTATTTTCTTGATCCAGTTTTATGGTTTTCTCGTATAGTGAATTATTATCATGCACACCTTATTGTATTACAGAATGTTAAGTTTGGGTACGTTAGTACAATGCTACCGGACGACATCGCTAGTCAAGTTAGGGACACATTGGTTAACAAAGACCCTAAAGCGCCTTAGGACGTCCTAAAACAAGCGGTTATAAAAGCAAGCCCGACCACTACGTCAAGGTGGCGGCTACGGTCAGTTACCATTGACAGGGGAAATAGACTCCTTGAAAGAACAGGTAGAAATACTGTGAGGAGAGATCTTAGCACTGCGGTTTCACAACGCACTAGATCTAACCGACGATCCTGTAGCAGAAAAAGGTTCTCATCTACCAGAACACACACTGCTGCTATTTGTTGGTATGATCGGACTTTTGGTGAACGGGCTAGACAGTGTTTTTTACCGTGTAACTTTGGAAAACGCCTTCCGGGAAACGGCGAGGCCGGTGGTCAGTGACGACTGCGACTTCCGGCAAAGGACTAAACACAGCCATCTATTTTATGTGAAGGATCTGAATACCGGTAAACTGTTCTTAGTAGACACAAGGGTGATTATCGCGCCTTGAACAAGCTAACTATTGTCAATAGATACTCGATCCCTCACATACAGGATTTCGTTAAGAATATGTACGGCACCACGATATTTTCTAAGATTGATCTAGTTCGGGCCTATTATCAGATAATGTTGGCACCTGCTGATATCGGAAAAACGGCGATCATAACACCCTTCGGGTTATACAAGTTCCTTCGCATGCCCTTCAGACTCACTAACGTGGCACAAACCTTCCAACGGTTTATTGACACAGTGCTCCGCGGAGTACATTTCGTATATGCGTATATTGGTGACTTGATGATAGCAAGTACAACACCAGAAGAGCATATGGAACACCTACAGAAACTTTTCAAACAACTGAAGGAATACGGTTTAGCAATCAACCCTGACAAATGTGAGTTCAAGAGCAATCACTTCAATTTTTGGGCCATGTTGTGAACTCCAAGCGAATTGCTCCCATTCCATAGGCTGTCGAAGCTATGAAAAATTACCCTTTACCCAACTGGTTTAAGAAACTCCGCAGAATCCTCGGCTTGATGAACTTCTATAGAAGATTTCTTCCACACTGTACGCATATAGCCAAGCCCCTAACAGACCTTTTGAAAGGACGCTCCTGATTTTTAACATGACTGAGACAGCAATTAAAGCTTTTGTGCAGTTAAACTATACCCTAAGTTCAGCAACCTTACTTTCCCGCCTTGACAACAACGCCCCTCTGGCTTAAATGACTAACGCGTCAAATACGGCTGTTGGAGCAGTTCTTCAACAGTTCATCAATGGTCAGTGGGAACCATTGTCGATTTTTTCTACTAACGCATTAACACATCGGAGACTGGATACAGCACGTTCGGCAGAGAGCTCTTAGCAGTTTATTTAGCGATTAAACATTTTCGACATATGCTTGAAGGTCTAGCCTTTACTATTTTAACTGACCATAAGACACTGACGAAAGCATTTATCACGAAACACGACGACTATAGTCCCAGAGAAATTTGACAATTAGACTTTATCTCACAATTTTCAACAGACATACGCTTCGTTAAACGAAGCACCAATGATGTGGCATATACCTTATCACGGTTGACGGTGGCTACTTTAAGCAATGTCGGAATTGATTACATGGAGATGTCAAAATGGGAGAAAGACAATATCGACATACATAAGCTTCTAGAGTCTCACACGTCACTGAAACTTCAACAGTTACCCTTAGGTGGTGCGAAAACACTTACGTGCGACATGTCCACAGGGAGGCCACGGCTTGTAGTACCGCCATCCATGAGACGTTTTTACAGTAACAGACACCAGATTTGATCATGTGCATGTGGATTTAGTGGGTCCCGTATTCCCATCGAACGACTATACGTATGTATTGACATGTATTGATAGGTTTGCGCGTCGGTCAATAGCGGTACCTCTGGAAGATACAGCAGCGTCAACGATAGCCAGAAAACTTGTTAAACATTGTGTTGCGAACTTCAGAGTTCCTTCTGTAATAACTACAAATAGGGGAGCACGATTCGAAAGCAGGTTGTTTTAACAGTTAACCGAAATGTTGGGCATCAAACGGCTTCGTACTACCGCTTACCACCCGCAAGTCAATGGCCTCGTGGAACGATTTCACAGACAATTGAAGGTAACTCTAATGACTGCACACAAGGATGATAAATGGAGCGAAAAACTACCATTAATTCTCCTTGTAATTCGCTCGACGATTAAAGAAGATTTAGGTGATTGTTCTCTCGAATTAGTCTATGAAACTCACTTAAAGTTACCAGAGGGATACTTTAATCCAGCAGTAAACGTTTCTAATGATATATCTGATTATATCGAACGATTGAAAAGACACCTCAAAGAGTTAAGGTCACAAGCTCCTCATTGTTCCTGGTGTCCTTCTTACGAACCTCGAAACGTCAAAGATTGTTTCCACGTTTTCGTCAGGATCGACCATGTTTGTAAGCCCTTACAGCATCCGTATGAGGGCCCATTTAAAGTCTTACATAAAAACAACAAAACAGTGACCATGGGACTTGCTTGAATAAGTGACACTGTGAGTATAGATAGAGTTAAGCTGGCATTCATGGAAGGAGATAACTGTCAACTCGCCGCACAGCTACGGCCAAAGTCGGAACAACAGTTGGATGACAGTGAGAAGCCAGCAACCTCAGCAACAACATAGAAGTTATCAACCAACCCTACGACACGTTCCGAGAGGACAGTAGACTTGCTGAGAAGATATGCAGAAGCGATTTTCATATGTTCACTTGAACAAGTTTTCAGTTGCAGCACGGTGTTATCTTATTTTATTTTAGTTACGTGTAGAACATATTTTGTCACTTAATATCTCAAAATATTTCTTATTTCCTTGATATTATGCATTTTAGTTAAACAGTTGCAGTAGGTAGTTTTCTAACAGTGAAATATCAGAACGCTAGTATTCGCAATTTAATTTTTGTCGCTTTGTTTACATGTCACCAAAATTTGTATAAACTGTTGCTTGACCTATGCAATTATAAATTAAGTAAACAGTATATCATCATATATGTGTACGTTTCTGCAATTATTTATTATGTTTCTAAAACATACATCAAAACTTTGTAACCCTCACATTCCACATTCGTTCGTGCTATTTTTCATATTCATAAACTTTATATATATCTAAGGTGCTGGAGCACTGTTATTTTATTATCACATTTTTGTTTTATAATAATCGCATTAATATATTATTATTATTATTTACTTGATTTTCGAACACAGACATTTTTTAAAGAAGTGAATATCTATGTGCTAGGGGGAGGCTAATGTAGAGGCCACTGCTGACCCTAATATTATTATGTTTGTACTGCATATTTCTTTATTGATTTTTGTACCAAAAAGTTAGATTGTATTGTTCAACTCAACGTTAGCGCGTTGTACAATTTGTAACGCTGGATTCTTTCTGCCGATAGTTAAATATAACAACAAGCAAAACTCGACAAAACACTATGCACTGATGAATTGGTAAGTTGATGAACGTATCGAGACATAAATAGAAAGGAAAGATCGTCAGATACATGTTATATAATAATTGATACAAATTTACCTAAATAGACCAGGTCATAGGTTGGTTGATCAATAGGTTTACATATCAATAGATTGATAGTAGGTATGAATATAGCTAGTCAGATAATCGGATACAAAGAAAGATAAACGAATAGGTAAACTGGATAATACATCGATACTACTAATATTGCTACAGCTACTACTAGTAATACTACTACTACTACTATTAACAATAGTAATAATGATGAGTTGTTTACTTTATATTTAAAATCGGTATATCCTACTACTGCTACTACTACTTCTTTTTCATTCATTAGTGCTACACTTTTGATTGATTGCTTCTTCGCCATATTCACTTCACTGGTCTATCAATCTTTATTTAAGACAATGATATTCGCATAATGGCTGTTATATTAATGATGCGCCTTTGTGTCGGTTTATCTTTCTGTCTATTTTCGATCAAAAATCTAATAGAATTTTTGTATTTCTGATAGTGTTTCACTGTGATTACTTGATTCCTGACTGGTGGTTGAATCACTTCTCAACTTGGATGATATATTTGTTTTTGCAGGCAGCATTACTGTTTGGATGATGATTAGAATGAGCAGATAGGACATGTCTATTAATCATAACAATCACTGTTAAACAATATAGTATTATTGCAACTACTACAAGTGTACGCCTATATGAACTACAGCTGTAAGCTGTATGAAGATTAAGATTTAAGTTTGGTGATTTTGATAACGAAGATTTAGGAAATGAGGAGTGATGAAAAATTGTGAATTGAGAATATTTGAAAATGTGACGGATGTGACCGAAAGTGGATACGTGTTGTTCACGGCAATTAAGATGATCCAATATCTGTTATTCGAACACTTTCAGTAAAATGGGTTGATCATCCATTCACATGATCGCATTGTCAGCCTTTCCGAAATCCAGTTTCTTTATTACCATATCAATACACATAGGATAATACCATCCATTCATTGCCTGGATGCAAATCAATTCTTATTTCTTTGACATAACTCCATTGTCTTCAGCAACTACGTCGATTTTTGTGTAAGTCTAATTGTTATAGAACGTTCATGCCTTATTACACCCACATTCAACAATTGACTGACATCATGTAACATTCCCATTTTGCGTATCATCATTATAAATATAGCTATCATACATAAAAATATGTACACATTTCTCCCCATTTATTCTGTTCTGCTTAATGATGCATATTTAAACTGAATACTAACATATGTATGTGTGAATCATCGATCTGATTAAACGTGTTATCATCGATACCCTGATGAAATCGTGGATTTGGATTGTTAAAGAGTTTTAGTGAAATAATTGCACCGTTATTGCTTATTTCTACAGGATTGCGTTCTAATTGTGTTCCGTAATAACATAATTGCGAATTATCTATAAACTACCGTATATCCAGTTGACTAATACACATTCACCAACAATCAGCTAAGTGTATATATCAGAAGTTAGCAACGATGAATTTGCGAGAATTATATTGGAACAGTGTAAATCCAACAAACAATAAATTGAGACATGCATCAGTAGAAAAGCTCAACCTTGAAGTTGAGTTTGGTCCCAGATTGAGCATACATGCAACAGTGAGAAGTAGAATGTAGGAAATGTTGTGTCCAGAGATACACTGGCTGCTATAGAGTCACATACGAGGACGAAGCAGCTATCCGGTATCAGCTCCTAGTCTCCACTCCTTCTCTAACTCACACCAATTCGTGGTATCGAATTAAATGGTCAAATTTATTTGTACTGTGACTTGAATTTGTTGCTTCTCGTCGTAGACAATTGTTAAATTGTGATTGGCTGGCAGATATTTGAAAACGATGGAATTTTCACCGTCACACTGTTCTCAATAGTTGTCACTTGAAATGATGTGTTTGTGAGGTGTGATTAGTTAAACGAAGCTGATCTTATCTGCTTCAGATTGATGGTGAAATTTCATTGAATTTTCACCAAAAGAGTCATTTTAACAAGAACGTTTCCAAAGACGCTTCAATCCAGAAAAAACTCGATATTCATGTTAACATAGATCATTGAATAATGAATGAAGATGACAAGTATTGAAACCATTACAAATTGAACACGTAATTGCACTATGAGAACACTAGGATAATCAACTTCATGTCAATTTATTAGGCATAGTATGATATTAGTTTATGTCATTTGAAATGATTAGTAGAAGGAATCAGTAAAATGTAATTATTCCTTCTGTTTATACAAGCAAGTTGTGTAAATGAATATGATATGACTGAGAATTTGAACTGCCTTACATAATGTTAATGAAGAAGTAACTAAAACAATAAAAATAATAATACTAATAGTAATAACGACAATTATATTATTATTATTGATATTATTATTATTATTATTAATATTATTATTATTATTATTATTATTATTATTATTATTATTATTATTATTATTGATAATGGCAATCATAATAGTAATCTCATTGATAATATTAGTTCGATTTAGAGGGAAGTTAGGTGTTTTGTACTGTGTTAATTTTTTTTCTATTACTACCTTTGCAGAGCATTCGATGAGGAAATTCTATACAAATGTAAAATGATAAACGAATACAGTAGTTATTGTATGTAGCTGTTTATTCATTAAAATGGAAATATTATTGATTAATAAGTATTAAATATCCACTTAGCAGTAATAATGTATGTTCAGTGTATCTGCTAAGACTATGCTTTCTGAGGCCTATTATCACACGAACGGGTTGTTGGAATGAAACCGAATGATTACATACATAGTTATCAACGTGGAATCACTGTGGAAAACAATTTACAAGACTGTTCAATGAAGGGAAAATAAAAAACGACGAGGTTTATGTAGCAAACTAAATTTTATGACAGTATCCAATAATTTCGATAAATGAACATAAACAGAATGAATAGGAAATGTTCAATCGAACAGGCGAATGTACAAAGAACTCAAATCTCCGTTATTCATTTAAATGCCAAAAATCGTTCATTCAATAATTCTGTTGACAGATAATATTGGTAAGTTATTTTATGAAAACATTGAATTTATTGCTTTATTTTGCACAGCATCAATCGCTCATTCTTAGCTAATCAGGCTAACCATCGGTTTGCAATTAACACTTCGTTGTTTCCATACAAACTTTTAAACATTTTCATAAATCGTTGCGTGTGAAGGTGGTATTGTGATTTAGTGTTATCTGGTAGCATGTAAACGAATTGTTAGTCGTTTTGGTCCGAGTTATTTTCCAATGATAATTACCTCATCTCCAATTAAATTGAATTCTTACTGAATGGTGTTAATTATCTGGTTAATTAATTTATGCATTCATCATTTGTGAAACTATTTAGTTACACGTTTGCAAATTCGAGATGTTATTGATTTGATTGGTTGTTGATGAACATGCCTATTAATGGAAGTTCTTATATGGGTTAGTTAATGATATGTTTGGTAATTAGAGTGGAATAACTATCTTTCAAAACTATATATTAGAAGACTATTTCAGTTATTTTAGTTGTGTGTAAAGTAAACATTGTGTTTCTATGATTGTTACGTTCCTATATGGCATACCCTCCCGTGTAGCATATTTACAGTCAGCATATCATCTTCCATTCGTGAAATACACTTAACTGATTAGGAACACGTTACATGTATTCACTACGACTGTCTAGGGTCAATCTACGGGGACCAACCAGGCAAACTCATTTGCATTTGTTATAGCGACTTTGTGCGCACAAGGTCACATCATAGCAGTTAGTAATATTACTAAAGTCAGAAACGTTGTCCAGTAGTGGCCGCATTTCTGTATGAAGTGGCTAAAACTTGCTTAATAGAGGGTTAGTGTAAATACATTAAGCCATAAGGATGCTACACTAAACGTGAAATATGATTTCCATTCATTTGCACATGGAGCACCTACTTGCCTTCCAATTATCTAGTGAGTAATAAACAGCGTTAATCCTTTCAGTCCCTCACACCCTGTCACCCTCCATAATAATTAGTTTCCGTCACAAATCAAAGTAATGTAGATTAGTTCGAACGGTAAACTTTAATTCATTGCACTTATCAATCAGTTGTTAGTTTGTCAATTAGTTCATCAAGTAATTAATAATTAATCACATTGAAATAAAGTGATTGAGCTGTCACTTCGTTGGTGCATTTCAGGAGGCTTAATTTTAGCTCTTAACTGAAATCCACTCAATTCATCCAATCAATGACTAAGTAACATAACTCGACAAAACCTCACCCGATACAACCCCACAGGATCCCATTTTACATGTCTCAGCCATCCTATCAATCTCTGCATGATCGCCAGTCACGCTTACCTACCTCCACCTCACTACACTCATGTCTACTATATCCCATATACAAACTATCTACCCATCTATCTACCCGTCAGTCAATCAAGAACACAAATACCAATAGTTTATACATACTTTATTCTCATCAATCACAGTAATTTATTTGTACACAGATTTACTATTAGTAAATTACTTTAATCAGAACTTTGTTCATAATCAAATATATTCATTGTATTCAATTATTTGATGATATCATTCCCCAACTCATTCATTCTTCTTTTCATTCAATAATTCAGCGAAGAATCCAATTGACTGACTGGTTATCTAACTAGTTAATTTACTGAATTGTTTTGCCTTACTATGTCATTCAGATTTTATGATGATTAAGATTATCGTCTACTCGTATTGATTTTTTCGACTTTCAATGTTGGAGACGTGTATATGTGTGATTAGTTTATAGCAGTGGAATTCAGTTTGAAAATAAGCAATCCAGACGCATAATTATGTGTCTTCCCATTTTCTCAATAATTCGAAGGAAACTGAAGAAGTAAGCCAAATTGTCAGTTAAGAAAAAGAAGCTATATACTGAAGCAGAAGAAAATGTTGAAGACTATTCTGGCGTTGTATTCCTCAACATTTTCTTCTGCTTCAATATATAGCTTCTTTTTCTTAACTGACAATTTGGCTTACTTCTTCAGTTTCCTTCGAATTATTGAGAAAATGGGAAGACACATAATTATGCGTCTGGATTGCTTATTTTCAAACTGAATTCCACTGCTATAAACTAATCACACATATACACGTCTCCAACATTGAAAGTCGAAAAAATCAATACGAGTAGACGATAATCTTAATCATCATAAAATCTGAATGACATAGTAAGGCAAAACAATTCAGTAAATTAACTAGTTAGATAACCAGTCAGTCAATTGGATTCTTCGCTGAATTATTGAATGAAAAGAAGAATGAATGAGTTGGGGAATGATATCATCAAATAATTGAATACAATGAATATATTTGATTATGAACAAAGTTCTGATTAAAGTAATTTACTAATAGTAAATCTGTGTACAAATAAATTACTGTGATTGATGAGAATAAAGTATGTATAAACTATTGGTATTTGTGTTCTTGATTGACTGACGGGTAGATAGATGGGTAGATAGTTTGTATATGGGATATAGTAGACATGAGTGTAGTGAGGTGGAGGTAGGTAAGCGTGACTGGCGATCATGCAGAGATTGATAGGATGGCTGAGACATGTAAAATGGGATCCTGTGGGGTTGTATCGGGTGAGGTTTTGTCGAGTTATGTTACTTAGTCATTGATTGGATGAATTGAGTGGATTTCAGTTAAGAGCTAAAATTAAGCCTCCTGAAATGCACCAACGAAGTGACAGCTCAATCACTTTATTTCAATGTGATTAATTATTAATTACTTGATGAACTAATTGACAAACTAACAACTGATTGATAAGTGCAATGAATTAAAGTTTACCGTTCGAACTAATCTACATTACTTTGATTTGTGACGGAAACTAATTATTATGGAGGGTGACAGGGTGTGAGGGACTGAAAGGATTAACGCTGTTTATTACTCACTAGATAATTGGAAGGCAAGTAGGTGCTCCATGTGCAAATGAATGGAAATCATATTTCACGTTTAGTGTAGCATCCTTATGGCTTAATGTATTTACACTAACCCTCTATTAAGCAAGTTTTAGCCACTTCATACAGAAATGCGGCCACTACTGGACAACGTTTCTGACTTTAGTAATATTACTAACTGCTATGATGTGACCTTGTGCGCACAAAGTCGCTATAACAAATGCAAATGAGTTTGCCTGGTTGGTCCCCGTAGATTGACCCTAGACAGTCGTAGTGAATACATGTAACGTGTTCCTAATCAGTTAAGTGTATTTCACGAATGGAAGATGATATGCTGACTGTAAATATGCTACACGGGAGGGTATGCCATATAGGAACGTAACAATCATAGAAACACAATGTTTACTTTACACACAACTAAAATAACTGAAATAGTCTTCTAATATATAGTTTTGAAAGATAGTTATTCCACTCTAATTACCAAACATATCATTAACTAACCCATATAAGAACTTCCATTAATAGGCATGTTCATCAACAACCAATCAAATCAATAACATCTCGAATTTGCAAACGTGTAACTAAATAGTTTCACAAATGATGAATGCATAAATTAATTAACCAGATAATTAACACCATTCAGTAAGAATTCAATTTAATTGGAGATGAGGTAATTATCATTGGAAAATAACTCGGACCAAAACGACTAACAATTCGTTTACATGCTACCAGATAACACTAAATCACAATACCACCTTCACACGCAACGATTTATGAAAATGTTTAAAAGTTTGTATGGAAACAACGAAGTGTTAATTGCAAACCGATGGTTAGCCTGATTAGCTAAGAATGAGCGATTGATGCTGTGCAAAATAAAGCAATAAATTCAATGTTTTCATAAAATAACTTACCAATATTATCCGTCAACAGAATTATTGAATGAACGATTTTTGGCATTTAAATGAATAACGGAGATTTGAGTTCTTTGTACATTCGCCGCTTCGAATGAACATATCTTATTAGTAATTAGATTCACTTTGAACTTTGTTCATAATTAAGTAATTTCATTGTATTCAATACATTATGATATCATTCCCCAATTCATTCGTTTATTCACTTTTTTTTTCATTTGATGATTTGCCGAAGATTCCAATTTTTGAGAGACAACAATCCACATTGATTAGTGTATTTAATATGATTGATTATTCTTTATGTTCAAAGAAACAACTAACTAATAAATATGATTTATACACGATATATACAAGGAATATAATGCGTTAACCTTCAGAGAAGTAATTTCGATGATACGGTATGGATAATTCAAAAACCTTTCAACTCTAATAGCGTGTTTTCTGAGTCAGCTTGCCACTTTGTTGTGATCAATTCATACTGCCGAATTTGTAACCTCGTTATATCAAATAACTATATATCTTGTCAGTTATCTCGCCTTCATCAGTAACATGACTTATACACGCATGACAATCATCGATTACGCGTATGATGAAGAAGTCAGGAACGAAGTTGCGTTACATTTTGTACAACGCGCATGCGTTCAGTTGATGAATTCCCTGTTCGTCTAAGCCACATTCAGGGTGTTGAATCATCTGAGAGATTTTCATTTCCTTGACTTACGAGGAAAATCCAGCCGTCTATCCCAACCAAGCTGAGACTAGTGTTGAGGTTAGTTTGAGAATAATTGGCAATTTAAATTTTAGTTCTTTTAAAACCTAATCCATTTGTTTCCGATCGTTAGATTTCTCTTTTCGTGAAATCCTGAACTTTATGTGTAAGGATGCTGGTTTTGCTGGTGTACGAATATTGTGAATGTAATTGACTGAATCAGCTGATGAAAGTTCTCTTGCTGCTTAAAATCGATGGAGAACCTTCGTAGAAGAGTGTATGTAATTCATTACTGCTGAAAATGCCATTATTGAACCGTTTACGACATCTAGATTATTGAATATAAGTAAACTGATATTACTTAGTTTTATTGTTTTATAAGAGAAGACTGTTAATCAACAAAAGTAAACCACATAGAGCGAAGTTAAAGAAGCTTTACGACTTCTACAGTTATTGTATTTTCATAATAACCGTAGTTAACATTTACGCTCTACGTAATTTAACAATGTATGGCAAGTAACGAAAAGAGGAAATTACCATTAATATTATTATTATTATCAAATCTTTGTACAATGATGTTTACTGGTGTTATGTCAGTGGTCAGATTCAGGTATCAGAGCTACGGTTTAATATTACCAACTGCATATTGTAGTGCAGTTATCCATGCGCCATTAAACATTCCGGGAAAAGATCACATCGAAACGTCGATCTAGTGCAGTGAAATCATTAAAAATCGTTCTGAACCATGTTGATAGGTGTAGACTGACCGGTTGGGGTCCGTATGATAATCGCAACCAGTGGTTACAAACTGTGGGTGACATAGATCAATATCGTTTTCAGTGACTTAGGTCTTCCGCCAAATTATAAGTTCATGGACTCATCATAATTGTTTTACTGATTTTTACCTTCTTAAATCATCTATGATCTCTAGTTCTCTCCATTAGTACTGAGCACTTACTACATTGACTAATTTGGGATTTGGTCTTGAAATTTCAATTCTATGTTAAACGGGCATGACAACTTGGACTAATGTACATATTTACTAGGTTCTTCTTACTAGGCACACTGACTAATCGTGGATTTTGCAGTTTAGTAAATGCAAGCTACAAGCAGCCAGGTCAATGATAACTGCACAATCGGATCCTATTGAAATTATGCAGTGAATTTTTGTTAAATGTCGCAAACTATCATAGTAAATAGTTATCAAAGTCTCTGAAGGAAGATTATAAAATGCTAATCAAGTATTCTATTTTGGTTTCTATGAGTTTGAACTTTAGATCAAGTTTTAAGAAGTTGTACAGTGCTCGAGAGGTTTATTAATGCGATGATGATGCTAACTAGATAATTTTAATATTCTTCAGTTCAATTAAACAATTTGAAACGCACGAAAACATTTTAAGGCAGTAGTAATTGGTTTTACTAACGAAATGGAGAAAGTAAAGCTGTTTAACTGAAGTAATGTGTTTAGTTATATGTCATTTCAATTGCTTATTACTGATATTTGTGATTTCGAAAATCCAGTAATTTTCAAATTTTTCAATTCCGGAAAACAGTGATTTGTTTTGGTGTCAGAAGAAATCAGGCTGATTATGATTGATGCAAATCATTATTTAACATTGTCATTGGGTTACTACTGACTGAGGTTGACCAACTCAGTATTATGTCATCCAATCTCGGATTCCCCAATTACAACTCCTCACTGTAATTACTTATCGTATCAGAATGTTGTGTTTATCAATTCCTTGTGGTGCTAACACTCACTGTTTGGATCCTGCTGTTTTGTTGCATTGCATTACAATGTTTTTTTCCAGTTCGAGTTGTGATACGTCAACATGATTAACAATAACAATGCATCGTCTACATCTTCGTATATTTCTAGTGTTCCATTTTGTGATGTTAAATATTAAGTGCATTTTATATCATTGTTTTATAATATTTACCTTGGCTCAACTACCGTTACATTACCTAGCTATTTGCACATTACACATGTTGCATTTGCAGCTGTTTAGTGTCTTTTTGCTTTAAGTTACCTCGAGTCTTTTTAGTTTATCTAAGTTCACAAATAAAATGGATCTAAATCACACTTCGTTCTTATAAATCTCTAGAGCACTGAATCAGGGTCGTATTTATTTGGCTTTAATATCGCTGCGAGATGTTGATTTTAGTCCGTTTGTGCATTACTATATTTAGGTGCTGTGCTTTCGGTTAGTATACTAAGTATTCTAAACATTACAAGGAAAGTTAGGACATCAATTTCCGTGAAACAACTCACTTGTGGTAAATGAGTCGAATATAAGCCCAGGTTCCGCTATGTACTTAATCCCTTTGAATCTCTCACTTAGAAACTTGAAACTGACTGTCTATATATCGTAAGAGAAAAAGTAATGCAGTGGACTTAGAGGTAATCGATCATCAGAATTAGAATGAAATCGACTTCATGCGAACATAAATAAATCTAGCAAACATGAGTCGCCTAATTGCATTGTAATAGCAGAATTTTGGCCTCTCCTCAGTATTATTCGTAGATTTGGTTCAAACAACGCATCCCTATAGCCTTTGATTGCGATTATATAAAGCCACATTCATTGGTTGGCAGTTCACTGAGTTGGGAACACTACAATTTGTAAACTATAAGTAATACATTACGATTAGGAAAGATTTGCGTCGCTTGTTATTACAAAGTGAAAATCCAACATTAAAAATCACTTTTAAATTCAATGTCAGTTACAGTGTATAGGACTCAAAGATATCTATATGCCCCTTTCTAAATTGAGCATCAGGACTAGGTTTCTGTTGATAAGTCATGCCTAATTGTTTACTTACCTTTATGCGTAATACTGTATGTTGACTTATATACACAATGTGTAAACGGTTACCATTATTAGTGGTCCTTGACCAGATGATGTAGAATTAATTACTTAATATTTCTATAGGAGTTGGTCCAAGTTGAGAAGTATCATCAATCTTAGTAAATTCATTTTAATTGTATTTGGCTAACATTGTGCAGGGTTATCTTTATAAGTGATTTCTAGTATATTCTAAGTAAGTATTTGCATTATTATGACCTGTAATGTATTCTCAGCTTCCAAAAGTAAACCACTGCCAATAAGCTACTTAGAATCTATTTCTTACTTAGTAATTACAAGGTGGATATAAGGTAATTGTATCACACTTTCAGCATGTTGTATCGGTATCACCATATAGCAAAGATATAAAACCATTTGAACAGAATGTCAGAAGTATATTATTCTTAATGTGGCAGAAGTAACTGTAGTAAACACAAAATAAACCTAATTACTGGAGTACTCGTTTAAAGTCATAAAAAATGTATTTGTTTATTAGTAAATGCAAATAGTGATCCATACTAGACATGGTTAACAGACGAAACTGACCTTTCATATATATCCAAACCATATAGAAAGTTACTTATATAAAATTACAGTGCCTATTACTACACATGTCACGTAACGCAGTCCAGCATGTGAAGTTGTTATGTCAGACCACTAGAGAAGAGTGAAAACTCCCTGAATTGTGTTTTAGAACACTATTTCAATCATTCTAACTGTGAGTAATGTAAACATTTCGTTTCCACGATTGTTACGTTCTTCTTACCCTATCCTCCCAATCGGTGTATTTACTCTTAGTATATTGTTCTTTACTATGATCTACATTTAATTGATTGTGTGCAAGTTGTCCATATTCACTGCCACTATCTCCTTTGTTCTGTACTAATGTTATATTCCTAATTGGTTGACTGAGTGGTCTGGTTTTATGAATATATGAAAGAATGTATGAAATATAATTCGATTGTGTCTGGTGTGTCTATCGGGTCGTATTCTTATTACTTTGGTTAGAGACTCAGTGGGGATAGGGCGAACGCGCTATTATCGACTAGGCACAACTAATTACAATTCGGTCAAGCAACCCAAATTTCTCGCATCATAACAGAAATGTCATATGGTTCGAAGATTCAATTATAGAATATATTGAAAATGATCTCTATAACTTTCACATAACACTACTTACTGGAGACAAATTTATAGATGTAGAGACTAGAGATTGAGCGAAGGCATGGCAACCGAAATTCGATACATTTCCAGCCATGCATTTGCAATTTGGAACAAATCATCAGACTTCTTACATGAACAATTGACACGACTATATTTACGTGAGAAACCTCTGTGACATGAGTTCCTAGGAGCTCATCTCCTCACTAACCTTACTGCTTCTGACTGGTCACTGTCACTTTTACTGTGCTTTCTATTGTAATGTCGTTATTGTAACTATATACACAGAGTTCGTTCAAAATAGGAATGGTTGTTGTGAGTGCTGAGTTGCAGTGTTGCTGGCTAACCCACATAAGAACTTCCACTAATATACATGTTCACCAACAACCAGTCCAATCAATAACATCTCGAATTTGCAAACGTGTGACTAAATAGTTTCACAAATGATGACTGCATAAATTAATTAACTAGATAATTAACACCATTCAGTAGAAATTCAATTTAATTAGAGATGAAGTAACTATCATTGGAAAATAACTCGGACCAGAACGACTAACAATTCGTTTACATATTACCAGATAACACTAAGTCACAATACCACCTTCACACAACTTACATTATAAACACTAGTCTCATGTCAATCGAAATTACCTTAACTTCCCTCGTTGTATCGTAATGCACTACACTCCTATCGTAATTCAGCTAAACAACACTTCAATAATATGACCAGCCGAATTTCTTACAGGGATTTACTGACGTTCACCATATCAAACCAACACACAGCATGAGACAATGTTTTTAACATGAAATAAGCCTTCATATATCACCTCCTTTACAAAACCTTCCTCCACTTCAATTCATCTGAAGTTGTGAAGCGTGCCATTTCGCTCTACAAAACCATAGTTTACAATATCTATTAGAATACCATTTCAATTAGGTTAAGGCGATTCTCTTTAACACTCAAGTGCTTTTCAATGCTAAGATCTGAAAATAACACACTAGCAAACTAGCTTGCTTATCCTATTCCATCTTAAATCTATACTAGATTCCATGCAATTTATCAAATCACTTTAAATACATTCTCATTAAGATACTCCTTAGAATTTCCAATGCTAGATATCTAACCACATTAAACACAAATCAAAACACCTTGAACACAGATGAAGGTATTGTTTATTTTATAATTCAATCACAGTTATAGCAATATATACAATACCATCACTGTTTCATACAAACATTACATACCCCACATTCGATCAATGTTTACGTTCTCATACTTCAATATGCAATTCTTAACAAGGTTCATTCTGTGTGTATCTGACTGTTGGCTTGCAGTAGTTGTACAATTCTCTAGGAAAGACTCATTAATGTGTCAATTAACACTGTGAAATGTAACTTACTCACTTGGCTCTCCGAAGTGTATTTGGTCAACATGTAAACTAGGATTATCAGCACCCAGTATATGCACTATTCACATGCCTATTAACCGCACCATAATCCTAGTAGATGGTCACTAATTATTTTCACGAGAATTAGTAGTCTTCATTGACTCTCAGCATTTCATATTTGATCGTTGACTTCCACTGCTCAACAATTTCAATGCGATCTCCTTACTGGTTAGAAGATTGACATTTTTGTGTTGTAGTAGACATGCATGCAAATCCCACTCCAGTTTGTTGAGTGTTATACCAGTAATACAATTAATAGCAGATTGCATAGCCCAATCATATCACATTTAAAACATCTAGTATTTCCAGAAGAACATGATTTACGTGAATGAAGGCGACGACACGATTTGATTTTCTCGAATCACAAATAAGTATTTACAGCGATAAATTAGAGAATAAGCATCTGTAGTATTACTAATTAGTACTTGGTATTCCAAATTGCAGGCACAAAATAACACAGTGAAAGTACAATCAACAGCAGGAAACTTTATTGAATTAATTAGCAAGTAAAACACAACTCACACATACACAGGTACATCATGAATAGATGATGCCCTCATGATCGATTGTAATCATCTTAAACATTGACAAGAATAGGCTGTAAACTCACTCACCGAAGAACCAATCACATGTCAACGTCTAATGAATATATGAGTACACAAAATCAATGAAATAGGAGAAATGTGTAGACAGATAAGTAAATAAATAGGTGATAGGTAGATAGACAGGCAGATTGATCGTTTGATTGGTAGGTTGGTTACTACCTGTTCAATCACTCGTAGAAATACACTTACATGAGTAATATCATGTAATGCTCATGAGAATAACAATACAAATGCAATGTAGAAGGGATGTATGAGTCATAAGATAGCTTAAACTTATCGCATAGTGAAAGCCACCACATCATCTGCCCCCACTTTTAGCCTTGGTACTCGTATGAATATTTCAGTCTTTCCGGACGTATATGGTGATAGATTTACAAAGATGTAGTACTCTCATCACTTAGTACCTACTTGGTATGACTGATTGAAGTCCACTTACAAACAAGCAGTATAATACTGGATAAATCTGAGAGTAAATAGCATAAAAATTGCAAAATTATTTAATTTAAGCAATCAATAAGATTCAGTGAGATCGTGAGGACATGATTTGCTAAATGAACAGAATCTAGGCAGATTAATTATAGCAACAGCATTCTGTATTTTCTTTGATCACAGTAACATTGTTCATAGGATCTGTAACTTCAATTGAAAATTTATCACAATAATCAGCATAACAATCTAACGTTGTATTATCAACCTCGGAATCATGATGAGAATTCGAATGATTGGCCTAATTATTAGAAAATTGTATACTTTCACTAATCACATCAATATTCTTCATAGGGAATAGGCGTTAAGTATGAGAATGATTGTTTTTGTTAGAAATGACTGAACGTGGTATAATGAAAATAACATTATTGTCTAATATGCAGCCGTCGCGTTCTTTCCTCATCTCGTAAAAAATATCACTGAGATTCTCGACTGAATTAGGAACGGAATAATGAGTATTATGTAGATCAATCTTCTTAGAGATGCCATTACAATTAGAAGTTACATGAAAATAATTTTCAGAATTTTTCTCGACTGCAAGATGATTAGTAGCAGAATTTCGGAATTGAAAGGTATCACCAACGTCAGTTTGCAATTTTCCTAAAATGATACTAGAAGCAAAATATTCGACCACATGTCTTTTCATTAGGATGTTTCGCATGTTGCCGTTGACTTATTATGGACTGAAACTGGACAGTCTCTGTTGCTATATGTGTATGCTTAACGGATTGCTTAGATATAGCGATTGATTTAAAGTAAAACACTGTGAATTTAATCCTCGGGAATTTTGAAATAAGAGTTTAATTGACAAGTAATTATGTACTTTTATAAAGTATGATCCAAAACGTCAGATGATAAATGAATTAGTTGAAAATATATAATTCCTCATTTTATATTGCGGTCCAACGAATAAAATGGGTTAACGTACAGACAAGTATTATTGACGTTACGATTCGGATAATTCAGAAACGTTTCAACTGGAATAGCGTGTTTTTTGAGTCAGCTCACCACTTTGTTGTGATCAACTTATACTGCTGGATTTGTAACCTCGTTAGATCCAATAACTATAAATCTTGTCAGTTATCTCGCCTTCGTCAATAACAAGACTTATACAAGCATAACAATCACCAATTACGCGTATGACTTAGAAGTCAGGAACTAAGTTGCTATAAATATATATATTTGAACAGACAGAATACAGCGTTACAAATTGTACTACACGCAATCGTTGAGTTGAACAATACAATCTAACTTTTTGGTGCAAATATCAATAAAGAAATATGCAGTACAAACATAATAGTATTAATGGCAACAGTGGTTTTTACAAATCATTATTGGGGTAACAAGTGAATACTTCGGATGTATAATATCTGCTATACGAAAGTGTGAAGTGCTAATTTGAAACGCAGATTCCTTATATATTTTGTCAGATGAGAAGAACTATCTACTACTCCTGATGAAATTTTTTGTTTGAATGTTCAGTTTATTATCCCAAATCTGTACTTTTCTATCTACACAGTGGACATTTGCTTATTGAGCAAATGAAATCCTTGACAATACGTACATTGATGGCGGCCAGAGATGAATGCAGATATTTGTCGTGGTGCAAGTAATTGTAACACTTTTTATATAATTGAAAAATCATCCCTCAAGGTGGACTCCATATCCATCATTGACTGAAGCTTGACGGAGAATTCACGCAGATTATTGTGGTCCTTTCCTTGGGAAATATTGTGCACTAGTTGCCGTTAATACACATTCTAAGTTGCCGGAGGTATATTTTACAACTTCACCAAATGCAGATCTCACGACGTAAGCACTGAGAGAAGTATTTGGCCTTGAAGGTATGCCATTGGTATTAATAACTGACAATGGTCAGCATTTTTTAGTAAAGTCAGTTACCACCCAGTTGAAATGAATAGGTTGTAAACATCTGTTTACAGCCCCTAGACATCTGTGTTCTATGGATGAGTAGAAAATTTTGTCAAAACTTTGAAAACTGCGATTAACTTTATTTCCGCTAAAACATTCAGTGAATTGGAGAGAGATTTGTATACATTTCTACTACAAGACAAAAATGCTAAGCATGCCTTGACTAAAGAAACCTCAGCAAAACTATCAAACGAAAGAAGTCTACGATCGAATATGTAGTGATTAAAGTCAGCAGAGATTACTTATTACAGTTGAAATAGACTTCAAATTTCTACTGGAATTATACTGAAAGCAAAGGGTAGGTCGATGGTGCATATAATGGATTCTGATGATCTTGGTATACATAACCGTCATGTAAACCAAATACACTTTTAGGACTCAGATGACTTCCTTCTAATTTCTTAAGTTAACTCACAAATTAATAAGTCTTTACTAGAAAATTCGAAAATCGCCCCCAGTGAACAATTCAATTCAAATAAAATGAATTTTTGTCAGCGGCGTAGAATAAAATACAAAATTCTAGACATTTATCCAAGCTGTGGCAAATGTAGTGTTCGTAAGAAACAGTAGTGGTATTGTACAATTGTGTGTGCCTATTGAATTGCGAAAGACACATTACCTCCACCTATGTTCTGTGTCTTCTTGATTATTGCCAGATCTGTTTCACTAGTTGCTATTTGAAATTATAAGAAATACTACACAGACTCTTCATCGAAAAGCAACATACTCACAAGTGAGTGAGTGGTCAATTCCAGGAAATTTAGATAACAAATGTATAAGTCATAGTACGATGAACGCAACGAAATCAGATAAGATGATGATAAGGAGAAACGCTATCGATCACTATTCGAAGTTGAAGATTTTAATAGAAATCGATGATTAGCTCTAACTTGACTGGTGGTCATCAAGTACAGAGTTTTCATGAGGCTTCATGATAAACACTGTCATAGAACCTCCACATCTACACAGTCTAAAATTGCTTTGAAGTTAAGGAATGTTACTGTTGTTGGACGGTGGCCAGTATGATTGTGTTCTGCACGTTGATCGATGCACTGGCTTCATATTCGAAGTATGTCTGATTCTCCGTTTTTTGGCAGTTTATTATCGTTATATAGGTGGTGGATGGGTGTAGATACTAGTATTTTAGACACTGTGTTAGTCAAACTGATTCTACCATGTTTATCACATGATAATTTCTGTCGAAACTTATCAACTGAGACAATCGAAGGTAACCACCAGTTAAACACTGACAACTAATCTAATATACAATTCAAAAAATGCATTTGATCCTTCTTCATTTTAATTTGATTGTATGAAACTTTTGTGTACAGCAAGAATCAAACAAAACTATTACATCTCCTTAAAGTGTGCATTCTATGTAACGAAAATACAAAGATTCTGAAACAAGCATCCGTTCAAAGAAGATAAATAAATACAGTGAATACGCTGTTCAATGTGACTGACCGATGAAATGATTCATTCTGAGTAATAAATAAGATTTGAACAGACTATCTATAGAATTTTGGAAACATGTGTTATAAGCATCATACAATATTCATGATATATCAGTCATTCAAAATTAAATTCAAAATACTGATTACTTGTAAGTAGTATACAATTATCTTCAAAATGTATTTCACTTTACACTATTTTTCACTTATATCTAATAAATATATAGAGAAAATTCGGAAGTTTGGATGGGACACCGGTTTATACGGTGGTATTTTCGTTTAACTCAGATGGTCGTTGACTCAAGTTGAAATTTGTCAAGTAGATTCGCCAAATGTAAATTGCATTACAATCGACACAGCTTAGTTTGTAAACGCAAGTTTGTGTGGAGATGAAAGGAATCCTCTGTTTTTTTTTCTCTAAATAATGTATTATGGAGTGTGTTTATCGTTATGCAGGAGTTCTTCATATTGTATAGTTTGAGAAGTCACTGTAGTTTTCCCGTCATTCCTTGAGGATAATATAGAGCCACTTCACTACTCTATGGATTATTATTATTATTATCCGATGTCTAAATGGATTTTTAATATCATTAATACTGTTCATTCAAAACTTCATAGTTTTTGATGTTTCTTGAATGTTCTATTTTTTTCTTTATTATCATTTGATTTGATAATTTGAGTCACTCATCTGACAAGATTAAAAACAATCGGAATATTTGCATCAAAGTATGTGCTGAGTTAAAGACCGTATATCAATTACAGTGTATTGGTTTAAGCTAAACAGTGAAATCAACAGTTCCATTAAGGTTTCTTTCACTCATACTATTTAATGATGGTTGTTTATTTTATGCATTTTCATAGGTTAATTTGATATGTGTTAATTATGTATTAATCTATTTAGAAAAGTTCTCAGGAATGTCATTTCAAGATATTTGGTCTAATTTTACTGGAAAATTGAGTGATTCAATATGTCTCATGAAAATGTTAGCTATAAATGTGGGTAAGTAAGAGGGGCAGAAACATGGTGAATCCTATATATATACATTGTACGTTTGTTTGTATAAAGTTGTGTGTATGTAAATAACGTAGAATTCAAACACAATTTAAATGACTTCATAGTCAAGTTTGTGGATAACAAACATGTTCTTGAAAGATTGTTATCATTTTCTAGTAAATTGTTAATGAAGTTTAAACAATCATCAGTAGGAATGTTAGTGCACCACAATACAATCTCAGAGCTTACCATTACCTCGTCTATACCAATGGCAAGATACATAGAGGATCTGCGTTTCAAATTAGCATTCCTAAAAATTTATTGTGTTTCCACAATAATGACTGAACGGTTTACTAGTTAAGGTTGCAATAACAAGCAACCTTATCTTGTATTCGCTGTCATGATATATAATTCACATTTTGAATATATTTAATTACCCCGGTGTTGAATAGTATAGTCATGAGCACTCGTAGTAATACTCCAACGATGAACAATAGCAGCTGAGGAACGTGAAAAAAGATTTTTCTAGATGATAAGTGAAATTCAATGCTTCATGATCCGTATTAATAGTGAATTTCTTTCCATAAAGATATTTATGAAGACGTTTAACAGCCCAAAGTGAGCTAAAGCTTCTCTCTGAGTTTCAGAATAACCTTTTTAGTAGCAGTAATTTTCCGTGTAACACAGATCACTGGTCTACCTTCCTGCTTTAAAACTGCACAATCACCAACCAGCAACGTATCAGTAATAAGAACTGAATGTATACCAGGAGAATAAGTTCTTAAGACCACATCAGTTTGCATAAATTACAACGTATTTCTCAAGCAATTGTACAATACTACTACTATTTCATACAAACACCACAATCTGACAGTCAACCAAATCACCTGAATACCATTTTTGTATTAGTTTAATCAAAATATCAGATACTTTTCTATCGCTCTAAATTCACAATTTTACTTGAGGACTGATTTGCATCATCGTGAAGATTGACCATATGTACTGAAGTGAATGATCCCGTTGACCACTCCACTAATCCCAGAACTCTGTAGGTGGATTTAATTTGAATTCTAGTTAGGATGAACTCGAATTTTGAAACGGATGGTGAACTTTGATTAGAAGTTGCTTTATTTTGATATGATCGACCCTGTCACCAATTGTTATATTTAGAATATGTTGTGCCCAATTATAATCGTATAGCGAATTAAGGCATGTGACAACGATAATTGTTATACAGTGCCCGTATGTGTCTACCCCACCGTTACCAGTCCCCACAGGCAAATGATTAACACAAAATAAATGAGCCAACCAGACAGAATTCATATTGTATTTAACACATATTTTTATATATACACCGAATCAAAGCACACACATTTAGCCAATTAAGAATTTTACATTATTACAAAACAAAAAAGATTGTGTAAGTGAATATAAGTAACTTGTACGCAACAAATCGACTGCAATTCATTATAAAAGAAAATATAACAACAGTAAAAATAATAACAGGAGGACAGAGTAAGAGAAATTGCTGGGCAGAGCCGAAAAAAAAACCCATTGAAACAAGTTCAGAAAGACGTACAAATCAATAGAGAACATTATGTCCAATCATCACGCAGATAGCTTTTACCAGAAAATTCTAGACAATCAGAAGTCACGTGATATATCTCTGATTGGACAGTTATCTTATTACTACTGTGTTTAGTAGGACATAGAAATCTCTAGAAACCTAAAGGACATTTATGATAATATAAATACCCTAGTTTCTGTACATAATTGAAACTTTGCAGTAAAGTGTTGTTTTGCCGTATTTCCTGTCTTTACTCTCGTGTTCACATTGAAGTGTAGTTTTAGCCTGGGGGTCGAATCAAGCATTCCACCTAGACGAGATAATAATTGACGACAGAGATTTCGTAGTCGAAACCAAACCACGCATCACAACAAATCGGCGACAGGAATTTCGGAAAATTAGACAAAAAAATCGCCATGAACATTACTTTGGAACAACTAGAAGCTTATATGGAGCGGCAAGGAAAGCGGTTTGAACAATCTCAAATAAGAATTATGGAAACCCTGATGCAGAAAATGCTCCCGAACCAACAAAACCCCAATTCTAGTGAACTTCACCTATCACATAACGAATCAGTCATAAATTCTATCCATGAATTTCATTTCTATGGTGCAGCTGGTGTTACTTTTGACTCGTGCTTCAAGAAATATGAAGATATGTTTTGTATTGATCTCTGTAGACTGGATGATGCTTCAAAAGTTAGAGTACTCCTAAGAAAACTTGGGACAATGGAACACGGACGCTACAGCAACTTTATCTTACCAAAGAACCCACGAGACTTTAGTTTTGACGAAACAGTTCAAACCCTGTCTCAAGTCTTTGGGGGACAGTCATTTTTATTTAACATCCTCTTCCATTGCTTGAAGATTACGAAAGAACCAGGAGATGACTGGGTAAAACACGCAGGTATCGTGAATCGAGAATGTGAGAGGTTTAAGTTATCTTCCATGACAGAAGATCAGTTCAAATGCCTGGTATTTGTCTGTAGCCTTCATCCACCTGGGGATGTTGACATCCGGACAAGAATCCTGAGTAACCTCGAACACTGCCCCAACATGACCCTACAGGAAGTGACCACCGATTATCAAAGGTTAGTCAATTTGAAACATGATACTCCTTTGATAGAGAGTGGTAGCCGATTTCTTCATGTTAACGTAGTAGAGAGAAAAGACTTGCAAGGTTCCAGTGCGCAGAATTATCGTAATGACAGCGGTAAGCCACCATCTTCATGCTGGCTGTGCGGTGATTGGCATTTCAAAAGGTTCTGTCTATTTAAAAATCATCGGTGTACGACATGTTTTAGGAAAGGGTATAAAGAAAACCATTGTAAAACACGAAAACACCGCCAACCAAAGGTTTACTCTAAAAGATTCAAGCCAAGAACTGCCAAAGTAACAATAGCTCTCAATAGAACCGGTTCTCATAATCGCAGAAAGTATGTTTCCCTCAAGATTAATGGATATGCTACTCAAGTGATGGGCGTTCTGTAAAGAATATAACTCCTTTCTCTGTTGCTTCCTTGACTGTGACTTGGCAGTGTATCTCATCAGCAATGCTTAGCATAACTCCAGATGTCTACGACCTATCGTGAGTAATCCAGTTATATCTAAGAGAAGACATCATGTTGGCTGGTAGCATGCGTTACTGAATAAAGTTGAGAATATGAAGATAGAAAGGTGGATAATCAACTGGATGTATTCTTATCTCTCCTTAAGCGAACAATATACTTAATACAGAAAAAAGTGCTCCACTCATCTGTAAACAAAAATTGGTGTTTCTCAAGATACTGTTATTTCTCCTGTCCTTTTCTTATTTTTATTGAATGGTTTGCCCACTTCTATGAAAACATCTTTGTTAAATACACAGATGATCTTACTATATATATGCCTATTTCTTCTTCCTTTAATTGCTGTGAAATGAGCTGTTTCTTAGTGAATGTTAAACGATGGTCTAGTTTCAATAGTCTTCAACTTAATCCCTTCATATGTTACACAGTCAATTTCAGTCTTGTAAGTGAGAAAGATCTAAATGCTCTTGTAAATTCACACAATATTTGTAAAATTGAAAATTACATGATAAAGACTCCTTCGAATGTTACTTATCTTGGTGTAACTTTTAGTTCTGATCCATCTTGGTCTTTACATGTTTCACTAACATCAGAGAGGGTTATTTCATTTAATATATATTATGTCAAGCGATTACGTATTTTTGGTATTGCCAAGCACTTATTGTTGTTGACAAAACGCATATATATATATATATATATATATATATATATATATGCATGGAAATGTATCATATTTCAGTTATGTACATAGGAGAAGAGTAACTTTTTAAGACACTGTGTGCTGGAAATTCATATTGTACTAAACATGATATTGAATAAAGCTATTATTATTATTATTATTATTATTATTATTCTCTGGATCGTCTATTCGATTACATCAGTTGGATTCGTGAAATTTCATTATTCTATTAATGTTTATTAACTGACCTCAACTCATGCTTTATCACAATTCATGTTCACATTTCATCTCATTTGATGTTTTCTTTGCATTGAGTATTTTCTGAACTATATGATTTTTATGATAGTAGCTTGATGTTAATAGAATTCTCCCTTCCGTTTGGGGTTATGTGCATCATACTGTTTGTGCTACATCTTACTTCACCTGGATTATTCACTCCACCGTGTGTCTACGTCTTTGTTGTTTAATTTGTACTCATTAAACTTGGAGGCGTATGCTAATTTTATATTGAAATGTTGATGATGAAATATTGTAAGTTTATTGGTAGCTGATGAGAAGCTGATGAAATGAAATGAATTTATGGTATACTACCCAATTCTTTGTTCATGCTCTCCTCAAATGTGATGAATGTGTTAGTTGTTCAGGAAGTATGAAGTTACAATAAAGAATTCGTTTTGGTTATCATACAGTGATTATTATATTGCAATACCAATAAGATCTTAGTCAATTTCAAATGAAACTATGACGAGTAGAGAAACCCATACTCCACATGAACCAAAACACCTAAGTTAACCAAATACTGTGCTCAAATCAACCATAAATCTGATCTCAATTGCTTTCACTGCATTTAATCAACGCATATCATCAAACAGAATCAGATGAAGACATAATCGATTATTATCTCGAGATTTTGTGGCAAGGATTCGAAGTCACAGTCTATAGAGTTTGTTTGTTCCACAATTGGAATGTTAACCTCTCCACAGTATTTGTTTTACTTTTGGCAACTATATTATTTGCATTATTTTAGTTGTAGGCTTTCGATAGACTCGATAACTGTTGTTAAATCTGATTTCCTGCACTAGTTATTGTAATCTCAATTTGACTTCGTTATCCCGATTCCTGTATATAACTCTCCTACTCCAGTCTTCAATTTATTTTATATTTCCTTCAGCTGATTTGATATATAATACTTACTGTTCTCATTTAGTGAACTGCCAGATCTTTTCTTTCATTCATTCGTTCTTGTTCTTACTATTCATACCTCTTATGATGGCTTTGATCACTCATGTTTAATGTTAACCATCCATTATTTACCAATTCCATCATGTTATAGTCACCACGCTTTTTGAATTGGCTACATTCTTCCAAGTAATCACTAAAACGTACGTTTCACATATTTTTGTTTCAATAAACAGTTTAATAATGTACCTGTTCTAAATGTAATTGGATGAATATTGATGTTTCTAGTTGTTAACTTTTAGAAATTAGTGCATACAAAGTGCTTACATAATAGCATTGTTCATGCAGATCATCATATTTCTACTGATGTTATCATTCGCCTCTCTACTTAACCACAAACCTCACTCAATGACTATATATCAACATTGACTTTTTTACCATAAGAAGAGACTGTCACTGATATTTCTTCAACGTATGAATACTTATATGCAATTTCATAAGAAGATTCATTCTCGCAATTTCACAATCCATTATCATTTATACATACATGCATACATACAAACATACATTCAACACAAGTTACATGATGTAAATGATCGTAAGCAGAGTAAGAATTTCTACAATTGTTAGACTATTCAGTTCCCCCCCCCCCCCATGAATATAACTGTTCACGATTTAAACATGAAACGTGTAGTGATTTCACAATCAATTTCATTCAATGTTAGTCATACTCCCCAATACATTTCTATGACCATCAATAGAATCAGTGGAATGTTCCGCCATTGTCATTGTCAAATGATCACTCATAATCACTATCATTGTAATCGATATCTACTCAATGAATGTGTCAGAACTAAAGGCTGCATGTTGTTGTTGTTGATCCATGATACAAATGTTCTACGTTTCATCGTTTTGTGGCTATCAATCAGTGTAGATTGATAATAAGTTAAGAAATAGATAGACACAGATATTTCAGTCACCAAGATCGTGTTAAACAAATTAGTG
Organism: Schistosoma japonicum; assembly: GCA_025215515.1. NCBI lineage: Eukaryota > Metazoa > Platyhelminthes > Trematoda > Strigeidida > Schistosomatidae > Schistosoma > Schistosoma japonicum. The sequence goes on along the minus strand of CM046063.1, from coordinate 41,131,908 downwards.
TGGAGAAATCATATGTCACCATTATGTTTGTGACCTCTCATTTCAAGTCACAACACTAATCAATATGTCAGCTGACACAGTAATAATTGTGTTAATTTGTTGACTTCAATGATGATGGTAATGATGACATTTTGCTCAGACGATGAAGCCTCGTAAATCATCACATCTCATAATACTTCTTCATACTCTAATACGTCAACATTATACAAATGATTCAGAATTACGTAATCTACACTGTGCAAATGATGCATCATTCAATGCAACTACAAATATATCGAATTCACATGCCATCCACAACCAACACGAATAATTCTATGAAACATTCCTCCCTTTCATTCATCATTTATCGAGTATGTGAGCAACACAATAACAATTAATACAACGGTATTTGATTCAGTAATGAATACATCGTTTATTTATACTGAAGTTTATTTCAAACCAAAATATTAGTGAATGTGAAATGTCAGTACAGTTGTCAGTAACGGACAGTAGTAACGGAAGTAACACAAGCAATGATGAATTACAATGTCGATGTGTAACAACAAAGAAAAGTACAAATGTTATACAATATTAGATGGAAGAATGTGAAATGAAGTGAAAATGTCTGAAAGTGATGCATCAATGTGCATGGATACTGTTCACTTAAACTAGAACTACTTTCATATGTAAACAAAATGGGGAGTAAGTAGAATACACTATGAAATATACCATCTGTATAAATCGAATCAATCAATCAATTAACTAATCAACACCCTGTTGGATTGTGTCATACAGATTGAATGAGTGTGAATGTGATACTGAGTAATTATGTTAATCAAACACTCTGTGTTAACACAAGTGTTCCCTTATCAATGCATCATCACCTATTATATTGTGCATCATGTATGAAAGATGTTGAAATGCACCAACTAGTCTCATCTATTCACACTTATCTCTTTCAACTGAGACAACTTCAACTAATAAATAACGTAAACATGGTTAGTGAAAACTCGAAATCGACTTCTATGTGAGATTAGAGATGGCATATCTAATCATTTTAAATAAGTTACTTATGGAACTGATACTAGAAATGCGCATATATTACATATATTACGAAAACTACTCAAACACTTTCCTACCAGAATACTCTCTGTCGACATAAATCTTTCAGCTAATCTTATCATTTCATTCTGCCAACATTTCATCGAATGATGCATGTTGTTGTTGAGTTCAACAGATTGTTCAAGCGTGTACAACAATCCATTCAGACAGGAGGAAATTACCTCTACACTATAATTGATATTGTCTGAACAATTTACTTATAAACAGTACATGTCATATAATATTTATGTGAATGAATGTTCAACTTACTACAACATGCTTTCCCCATAGTCATTTGTTCCACTGATTGATTGTATGTCATTATTTTATTTATAGCACCAGAATACAGTGTACATTGTTTTGGATAAATCTACAATAGTACAAGAAGATTAAACAGGCATATATACTACTGATTTTGTGTAAATTTTATTCATTCGTCACTAATGCCTATTAAATAATGGTGTCACGTTGAAATAGTGGAATTGATGTATCCTTGGAAATTCTCTCAGGATGTACGGATTTGTTGAATGGTTTTATTGAATGTGGGCTTAATTGTTAAACCACATTCGTTCGTATAGTGAAGTTGTGTATCTCCACATGAAATGACATAGGCACATTAACATAATACAAGCACACAAATATACATTGAACTTACACCTGAATATGTGAATGTGAAGCAGTTTGGAGTGAGTTGACATTCATCTATACAACTTCTTGTAGCATTGACATCTTTGATAGTATAATTACCAATGAATTGGTCATCCGGTATGCCTGGTCTCCATATATAAATTATCAGATTACATTTCAAAACATTTGAACAATTACTGCATTCAAGACAAGATGTTGTGCCTTGTCTGGGATTTGAAATATTCGCTGAAATATAACAATAGATGTCAATATACAACCTTGTTCATTTATTATTCATTGAAAACTTTCATGATATAACAAGCTTGAATGAAGGTTTATATTGTGCTTAATGGAGGTATGGATTTCTACAGTTTTCAATATTATTGAGTTAATTTCATATCAATTCAAAGTTGTTAAAATGTGTCCAAAGAACGTTACAATTGATGAACATTCAAATAGAACTTACAACAACACATTTTCGTTCCATATTCATACAAGCTGTCATTGTACAATGGTTGAAGTTGATCGATTTCTTTTGAGTATAATGTGCATACATTAGGTGAATTCTATTGAATGTATGAAAAGACAGAATACAAATGTGTTTATCATTTACATGTATGTTACAATTGACATTACTTACTTACTTGAAATATAATGACACATCGACGGATGTTTCTAACACAGATTCTTCTTCATATACCGCAATCACTTGAAGCAACTAAAAATACTATACAAAAATCATTAACTATTTTAATTTCCAATGACTCTAATTAATCTATCAATTACGAGATATAAGTTGGGATAACTGAAATCGACTTTGTTATGAGTGAGGATCGACGACTATTTGAATGTGATACTTAATGTTCGTTAATTTAGTTCAGTGACAATAAGTTATACAGTTGTCAGTAAGCCTAAAATCGATGTGAATATGTTAGTCGCATTTCACTCCCTTACACAGATACTCTGTTTCGTAAGATTACTACTTGTAGTCACAAATCTGCATTGTTGAAAATTACTTGTGGAGGCACTTGTGATATATATATCACAGAGATGACATATACAAGTGCTCTAATTGATGCTTTGTTTGATATTAATCATGTGGTTGTACATCAGAAATTGACCAAATTGCATATGCATATTCGATCAACATAACGGGTGCTTTCATTCAGAAATCTACATTTCTCAACATCACTGAATTCAATATTCTGCGAATTTGCTACTCACTGATTCATCAGTTACTCAAGCTAACGTATTTTAGTAGTAACATTTTACTTTAATAGGATACAGAAAATTTAATAATAAAAATGCAATGAATTAACACTTACAATCGCGTTTGAAAACGAATAACACTGACCACTGTTAAGGCACTCATTGAAGCATGATTGTGAATTCTTGACTACTCTGATTGTATAGTTCTTGATGAATGACTGATCTGGTATTCCCCATCCACCAATCCATCGCATATCTGAGCAGTTCATTGTGATATTGCATGGTAAGCATCTTTTGCATTCGGATAGGACTATTAGATATTTCGTTGGACTCTGTGTTTGGCAATAAGTGATATAATTAATTACACTAGCCATTGTGATTATGATGAATGTAAATTTGATCATTTTTATGAGTGTGACAATTTTGAAGAAGTGACTAGTATGTGAAGAGTATGATTCCCAGTGTAGTTTGAAAGTTTACTTCTTCCCATTCGTATGGTTTATATAGTTGAGTGGGTTCTATTCATTGGTTAAATTTCACACCTCGTCATATTGGCCAATGAATTTGCTTCTGAGAGTTGTGTTATTTTAAATTCAGCCTATTGAAATCATGCAAACATCGAAATTATTGTAAATTGTAACAATTAATCATAATTTGAAGATTTCCAGGAATTTACAAATGGATGGATTACTGACGGAATTTTCGGAGTCTGCAATTAGTGATGTAATTCGATGTAATCAGTGACGTGTGTAGTATTGCATTGAGCTGACAAATTCGTAATGATGTTTCACATCAATTTGTCAATCCGTTCATACTTCAATCAAGTGAATGATGGAAGTTGACAAAATGTCTTGAAATGTTGCTCTTCAAGTGAAACCACTGTTGTTTGTGGTTATTTAAATTTGAGCATGACAGTCATAGTGTTTTCATAATGACCATGTCATCTTGTGAATGTGTGTGGAAAACTTGCATATTTGACTGTGTTGTGAATGAATGCAATTGTACTCAACTCACATCAATTGTTGTGAATGGTGTCATGTGAAATTTGAGTACGAATTGATGAAACCACTGCATATATATATATATATATATATATATATATACATATATATGGTTTAATGCTAGAAATACACAAGGGTGAATGTTTGTAATGAAGGAATGGATGATAGCTATTACAATGTATACAAAGATATGTTAATTATGTTTGTGGAATTGGTATATTAAGTGGTTCCCTGGAGAATATGTTGTAATGATATTTGTTTGTTTGATGATCTTGTTGTTACGAACTGAGATATTCCTGTTGAGTAACTTAATAAAGATGTCACTTATGTCGCGTTTTCTGCTATGTTTGTAACACTTTACTACTTATTGGCTTTCATAACAACAATTCAAATTGTACTGTCTATGTTGAGACTATGTGACCAGTATGAGTTGCTCCACATTAGCAAGTGCTTCATTTAGTGGAGACACACTGAACTATATCAAAGGAGATTATCAATCTCTGACACGTTTCTTAATGAAACATTTACACTTCTTATTTCTTCACTATCAATATCATTTCTTCATGACATATTTGGTAAAATCATATCAAATCTTAACCTAATTGCTTATAGATGCATACAGATAACTGTTCCTATTTCTTTAATCATTCTCGAATTATATCTATCTTCATTCTGTAGAGTGGGTTAACTTATGAGTAATTAACTTAGATGTGTACGACATTTATGCTAATTCTCAAGTAGAAAATTGCCATTATGAGTATTATAATAAAAGATGAATGTGAGTCAAACGACGAGTTGTAGGATTTGATCAGTATTTTAGTAAGTGCTATATTTGTAAATAAAATAGAAAATTTCAGACCGAACAATTGAATAATTTCAAGCTGTAATGATCTTCACAATCAGATCACATATTCAGTTTTTCCTTATTGAAGACTATTACGCGTGATATTTTTCCCTCTATGTGCGATTGATTGTACAACCAATTCAAACGACATTAATGAATAGAAAATTCTCCCCTACTTAATGTCCGTTATTCTTTCTTCAGTGACGAAATATGTTTCCTTTGTTTGTTGAATAACTATGAGTACTCCATGACAGTATGGTATCTTAATGTGTATTAACAATTTTATATCCAACTTGCACTGGCGTATAATAGAATTTATTTTCTGAGAAACTGTATTTACTAGCATGAATGCATCAGATAATTTTATGAAGTATTAGGATGAATTTGTATATTCCAATTGATTTGTTATAGACTGAAGCTGGTCAGTCACTGTTGCTATATGTGCACCCTGAGAGGATTGCCTCTATACAGCAATTATTCACAAGTATCACTTAAGTTAGATTGGGCTGGCGAGTGAAATTAAGGATGCGCGTTTTGTCCCATTTGGGACTCGTCGGCTGGATGTACCTACATCCCAATGCTGATGTACACAGAGTGAGTTCGAATCCCACTGTGTACATCAAGATTGGGATGCAAGTATATTCAGCCGACGAGTCCCACATGGGACGAAACGCACGTCCTGGATTCCACTTGCCAATCGCAGTCCAAATTAAACAATTTTATAAAGTGTTATTGTGCAATCACATTCATCTTAATTACTAATTTTTAAAGGATATACAATTATTCAAACCGATAAGTACAAGAGCAGGCTATGAAAAATGGGACAAGTCATCTCTCTTACAACACATTCTTCATATGAACTAAGAGATGATGAACTGAACTGTCGTGTTACGTTATTTAATCTTCGAATACATACTTTATTGTTAGATCCAAAATTCTGTGATACACAACAAATATCGATGAAGTAAACAATCAAATTTAGTTTTGAAACTTAATTTACCGAAAAAATTGAACTCATTTCTTCTTTTTCTAAGTAACTTGGACAATTGGAAATGACTTTAACAAACTGAAGTAAGCAACTGTTAGACGATTGTTGTCGAATGAACACATATCACAATTGATTGATCTTCTGAAAAATGAAGACTTAGTAATAAGGAGTCTTGATATGGACACTGGGGTTGTCATGTTGGATCACAAAGATTATGTTGACAAATTACCTTTCATTTTATCGGATCAAGTAAATTCTCTAAAGACTGCTTTCAAGAAGATACCACTGATCAAGTCGAACAACAACTTAAGAAAGTTCTTAAACAGAAGGAAAAAATTCTGGTATCAATTATGATCTGTTCAAAAATTATAGGCCATTTCGATCTGTTAGTACTGGATTATATGGTCTTTATAATGCTCATAAGAAGGATGTTACACTACATCCAAGATTGAAAATGAACAATTTTCCATTCTGTGTCACTACAAAATGGTTAGCTGCAATTCTACAACCATTTGGAAATAAGCTCCATCATTACATAATTACTGATTCATTTGACGTTGCTGATTCTTCACATGATGTTTGCTTGACCGCAAAGTAAAGGATATCGTTAGACATCCTTCTTTTTTTTAATGTTTTACTTACTGAGGCAATTTGTTTTCAGTGCGAGTATATTGATAAGAACCACCTCAATATTGATATTTCAAAACAATATTTGAAGAAATTACTTCATAAGTGTATCTTTAATGTGCAATTTATATTCAATAATGAGCTTTATGCACAACCAAATGAAGTAGTAATGGAGATGACCACTTGACAACCTTATAGCTAATCGTTTCCTTGCAAATTAGCAAGATACATTACTTAAACTAACAACTGACAGATTTCATCCTTATAAGAGATATATAAATGATAATTTCACTATCTGTGATGAAAATATCGAACTCAGTGGTATCTTGAATGTGCTTAACGACTGTAATAATTCAATCAACTTTACTCTAGAATAAGACTGTAAATCAGAATTCTATTTATTCTATGTTTTGCTATAAAGGAAACGAAATTGCTAATTATAAAGACCAATATATGAAAACTAAGTTGCAATAGACAGTAAAAAACTTCATAGTTCAGTGTCTTTGTACAGAAGGCGAGACTATTCATTATTTCATTAATACCAAGATACAGACGAATTTTTACTGCTGAAACAATTAAGTCTGAAATGGATAAACTGTGACAGATACGCTTCAGTAATGGTTATCGCTCAAGGTTCGTCAACAGAAGCCTGAAGTGTTAAATAGGCCATGAAATAACACTAACAGTTTCACAGTAATACCTCTTCATAAATATTAAACTCCAAGGTGACTCCACTGATGATATTCTAAAAGAGAGTTTTTCAAAGGTCCTCCATTAACCCTATACACCGTTCAGCTGCATATTGCCTTTTTCAGTGGAACTTGAGTTTATAATTGTGTTAAAGACAAGCTACTACTATGAGCCATATCTATGCAAATATGCAAACTGACTTATTGTTATGAAGCTAGTTACATTGACCGTATAAAGTAAACTCTGTTGAAACGGATCCCTGATCCCTACACTGCTTAGTTGTCTAAAAGAATATGAAAGTCGGAAGTTAGCTCCACCCCTCAGACATTTGCTAGCCTCTAGTCATGTAGTCATGTAGCTCCACATAAATCATTTTTCCAAATTATTCATAAACTCACACGAATTGGCTCAAATGAGATGCACATTAGAAACTTATGTACGGTGAAGTTTTTAGTCATCCACCAATTCAAACAAATACTTGTATCTAGAAGTAACACGTCCAAACTGTCACTGTACTTTGACCCTAACCTTCTTTTACTTTCCATAATTGATTATTCATTCTCACTTAAGTAATAGTTCGGCATTCTTGAGTTATTCAATTATTCTTATCTTTATATTCTTCAAGAATCCAATGAATTCATAAAACTAAGATTGTAATTGAGTCTTACAAAGAAATCTTCAACAGTTATTTAGACTATTATATAATCTACTTCTTATTACTTCCAAGACTATTACACAACTCATGACTGATACTTGACATCGATGCTTTGTTTTCTTTATGTAATATATCTATTTCATCCTAAACTACTATTCTGAGTAAAATTTCTTTCCATATACGATGGTACAGCTGATGTAATTGGCTTCGTCGAAGAAAACTTTTTTCGCCGAATATTCTCCATTCTTCATTAAATGACATGTGGGTTTGTGTACTTTATAAATTATGTGAATAAAACATTCTGAAGTAAACACACAGCAGTGCAGTTTAATATAGAGTCAGTGATTGCCATCTGAGTATGTCAACTTTTACATTATGCATTTTCTGTTATTGTGCATGTTCAGTGTGTGAGTGAATTTCCTTGGAGAGCCAAAACTTTCAAGCTGGCTTACTAAACTTTAATTGCTTGTTGGATGAATTCGGTTCCAAATGTATTCCTATGTACATCATTGTATCGATTTTTTAATTTTCATTTATCCGATCATGTATATATGTGCGTAAAGTCAGGTTGAAATATTCACATGTACATTGGATATATAGTTAACAGAAGCTTGTACAACTATCATCCTACATTGACGGTTTCGACACAAGATTAACATCAAAACTCCAACGTTTCTTTCACATAATCGTTCACACCACAGTAAACACAATGTTATTTCATACATACTGTCTTCTCTTACATTCTTTTGAAAAGAGAATTCTGACAAACACAAATAGTGTAGTTAACTCTACCTGTTATTTCGATACGAGTAGTAGTAGTAATGTGAGTAGTATTAGTAGTAGCAGTGTGATTAGTAGCAGTAGTACTGTACTGTACTGTACTGTACTGTACTGTACTGTACTGTACTGTACTGTACTGTACTGTACTGTACTGTACTGTACTGTACTGTACTGTACTGTACTGTACTGTACTGTACTGTACTGTACTGTACTGTACTGTACTGTACTGTACTGTACTGTACTGTACTGTACTGTACTGTACTGTACTGTACTGTACTGTACTGTACTGTACTGTACTGTACTGTACTGTACTGTACTGTACTGTACTGTACTGTACTGTACTGTACTGTACTGTACTGTACTGTACTGTACTGTACTGTACTGTACTGTACTGTACTGTACTGTACTGTACTGTACTGTACTGTACTGTACTGTACTGTACTGTACTGTACTGTACTGTACTGTACTGTACTGTACTGTACTGTACTGTACTGTACTGTACTGTACTGTACTGTACTGTACTGTACTGTACTGTACTGTACTGTACTGTACTGTACTGTACTGTACTGTACTGTACTGTACTGTACTGTACTGTACTGTACTGTACTGTACTGTACTGTACTGTACTGTACTGTACTGTACTGTACTGTACTGTACTGTACTGTACTGTACTGTACTGTACTGTACTGTACTGTACTGTACTGTACTGTACTGTACTGTACTGTACTGTACTGTACTGTACTGTACTGTACTGTACTGTACTGTACTGTACTGTACTGTACTGTACTGTACTATACTGTATTATACTGTACTGTACTGTACTGTACTGTACTGTACTGTACTGTACTGTACTGTACTGTACTGTACTGTACTGTACTGTACTGTACTGTACTGTACTGTACTGTACTGTACTGTACTGTACTGTACTGTACTGTACTGTACTGTACTGTACTGTACTGTACTGTACTGTACTGTACTGTACTGTACTGTACTGTACTGTACTGTACTGTATTGTATTGTACTGTACTGTACTGTACTGTACTGTACTTACTGTACATAACCAAAGCATTTCATTTTAATATTGAAAGTTCGAATGCTTACAGTACAAATCATGCGTGCATTGCATAAATTCGCTATATGAATTATTGCTATAAAGCATTGTATTTTATTGTATTGTATTGTAAGGTAGAGTTGAATGAGTTCATTTCATTGTATATTTATCATTGCTAGTATACATTGTAATCTCTTGTCTTTGTTTAAGTAAATTGGTTTATTTTATCTGTGTACTGCATAATGCTGTATTCATGGTTACCATGTGCATAGTTACATCTATTCACCTGCATACTTGTTTGTTGGTTTCATGTACTCCATTCAATTGGGTTATTTGTCAGAAATTCCCTATCATGAGGTTTCCAGGGGTTTACATTATTATTTGATTGAATTCATTATTAGGTCAACATGAATACTTCACTTGAACAAACATGAAAGAATGCATTGTCTTATTGAAATTACGTTAATTGTATTCTCTATAATGTCATCATTATTGCTAAATGATACAACTTACAATGTAGTATTTCGCCTTGGGGCTACATCTTCACTATTCATTTTCGGAACAATTAACAATAGAAGTAATATTGTTCATGTTTAAAATAGCAAAGAACAATCTCTTTTCTTCTGTTTCTTATCTATTGTATATTCTGTAATACTTTTAGTACATCAACTACTGTACTGAAGTGTCAAAAGTGTGCAATAGTTATCCAACTAATTGAAAATCATTGACTTCAGATATGAGTTTTGTCTGTTGTAAATAAGAATACTATTAGAAATATCTTTTAATACTACTGCTCCTATTAATAGACTACTTAATTTGAAATATAGTCCAGGTAGAATGAATAATACAGCTTTCCTTTCTGTTGAGTATAGTGGGGTCTTGCAGAGATATTCAATACTTCAACTATTTACTTCTCTTGATTGTTGGAAAATAAAGCTTTCTGGACAATTTGATGTTATAAATGCTGATTTCATAGTCATTGTAAATAGTATGAAATGTTATCGTTGATTTGATTTAAAACGTTTTAATCTCCAGAGGAATAATAAGAGATCATTTTGTGTTGCCTTCATTTTCTTCATCACGAGTTCCTTTATCTCTGAAGAAAACTCACTAATGTAGGAAGCATGACAATTGGCACAACCTAACCTGTATATACACAGATTTGTGTAGAGGTGTATATGATCCTTTTTTGTTGTCTAACCACAACTTCTTGAAGCATGTTAATTGTTCTGTAGGGTGTTTGAATCCTATGTTGTTGTAGAATTCTTTGTAATTCTTCTGTCGTTTCATTGTGAATAGGTAGAACGACGGTACTAATCTATTATATTTCATTAAATTTATTATAAATCGATTCCATTTCTATACCATCATAATAATATTCATTGAAAATCAATTAAATTGTATGATGCTAAGAATATCCTTAAATTCCTGTTGTCTATCATCTACTGATGTAATACGTTTTGTAGATCTTTTGAAGTGATTTAGAGTTAAAGCAATCTTTGCACTGAATGAATGTTCTGGTGTATAAAGTAAGTTTGACATCAGACTTTTGAATATTTGTCCATATTACTAAGTTAAAGAAGTTATGATGACATTGAATTGAATGTATTCACATTTCATCCATTGTGTTGTATGTCTAAACTACATTCAACTTACTTCTGTGAATTGTGTAAAGTACAGAAGTAAACATGAATGAGTAAACAAGATATTTAAACGACCTCACAAAATTTCTAAAGAATTGATGAGAAGTAGCTTTAAGTATGAGGGTTGGCTCAGATTTAAACGTAGAATTAATATCATTGATACATTTCTGTGTTGTTTTCAGGAATACATGATTCTATCTTATCTACGGAATACAGGATTGTTACCTAGAATTTACTGTGGTTACTGTGGAATGTATGAAATGACAGGAGGTGGTTGTATTTTGAGATAACACTAATACTGGAATAGTAAATTTATTGGGACAGACTCATTCTTTCAAGGTGATAAGCTCGCTTCAATAAAGATGATAACATTACTGGTGTGCTAACTCAGACCGGACTGATCGGTAATAGACAAGGCTGCTTATTATCGCCCTTCCTCTTCCTGCTGGTGGTTGACTGGATCATGAGAACCGCAACACCTCAAGGAAATCTCGGAATACAGTGGAAAACATCGATGCAACTAGATGACTTACACTTTGCAGATGATCCAGTTTCCTTAGCCCACACACAGCAACAAATAAAGATGAAGACGGATAAAGCAGCAGCAGCCTCCATAGCTAGCAGTAGGCCGAAACATACACAACCGGGAGAGCAAGATGTAGTAACTTTCGCATAACCAAACGGCATCATCGATAAACAAAGAGGGTTTGATACAGATGTGAAGACACAGATCGACAAGGCAAGAGCAACATTTCTACATTTTAAAAACATCCGGAATTCAAATCAACTGTCAGTCAACATCAAAGTCAAAATTTTCAATACAAAAGTGAAGACAGTTCTGTTGTATGGAGCTCAAACTCAGAGAACTACAAAAAGCATCATTCAAAAGATACAAGTATGTATATACAACTGCCTTCGTAGAATACTTCGGGTCCGTTGGCCAGATACTATCAATAACAACCTCCTATGGCAGAGAACAAATCAACCAGCTTCCAGCCGAGGAAGAAATTGGAAAAAAAAAGCTGGAGGTGAATAGGACACACATTGAGTAAATCAACAACTTGTGTCACAAGACAAGTATTAACATGGAATACTGAAGGCCAAATGAAAAGAGGAAGACCCAAGAACACATTGTATCAGGAGTTGGAGACAGGCATGAAGGGAATAAATGGCGCTTGGTAAGAGCTGGAAAGGAATGCTCAGGACAAAGTTGGTTGAAGAAGACTGGTTGGTGGCCTATACTCCACATGGGGTAAAAGGTATTGATTGATTGACTAACTTAGGCCATCCAGCATGTAGTTCATCTATTTAAAGAACATTAGTAAGTCAGTGCCATGCAATGGTATGGCAACTGATATGGTATATTTAAAATTATCTTGATGAGTTTGGAACGGTTGTCTGGTGAAGTCCGTAAAATTAGAAAAATGCGTGAATGTTTGATAAGAAAACGTAAATATAATACGAGAAGAAGTGTAAAAGAAGTGTGTGTATGTATTAATACTAGCCAAAATTGAATGCTACGTGTTTTCAAGACATGAGACAGAACTACGTGTAAAAGTCTGACTCAGAAGGTAAAAATTGAACTAATCGATCGCTACTACCAATAATGAATTAATTAGTTCTACCAGCAGCGACAATATACGCAGATGACTGGTGGGAGGGGTGATGTGAAGCATGTTTTACACTGTGTTTGCGAACATCATGTAGCAGTACACGGAAAGTACTTTGTGGATTTCGAGATTGGCGTTTTATACCAATAACGCCGAATCTTTCAACAAATGCCTAAGAAAATGTTTGTGTCCGTAGAATTATTCTAGAAGTCAGGAGTTATCTACTTATATATATGTTCTTCTTTATCAGAGATTCTTTTCTTTAAAAGCAGATATATCAATGAAAAACTAGGAATGACTACGTGAAATTTCTATCTCCCTTGTTATATAAATCCTATACCACTTGATAAACTATTCAATCATGGTTGCTATCTTCTCAATGACATCAAATGATCAATGAATCGAAAAGATAACTGTCACTATCGAATACTGAACTCAAACATTTCAATTAACGTTGTGGCTCGTTCTTATATTGTACTCTAACCACTTCTTTTTATACAGTAGGTTAGTGAGATGATTATTCTCGTCACTTATAGTTAAACTACATCCAAATGATCTCATACTTTCTATGTAAATGTAAATATGTAAATTGAAAATACAACAGAGTGGTAAATACTTGTTGTTACTGATTAACTATTGTCTTTACAAAGAAACTAGATGTTGTTGTTTGTCTGAATGAAAAGTTATTCTACATTTTAAAAAAAAGATAAATACAAGCATCCTTAGATACAACTGTGTTAACATACAACAACATACTTCTGTTGTTTATTGAAAGGTAATAATATTGATGAGTTCTCTACACAAAATGCAGATTATGTAGGATGTGTATTCTATTGAAAATATTACGGTAAAAATATAGGTTGTACTGTGACTGGTAAGTGGAATAAATGACACGTGATTCGTCGTATTTGAAACTGGTCATTTGATTTAGCTTGTCTCCCAGTATTAATGTTCACATGGTGATATGAATTTGATAGGTCTTATGTCAAACGCCACTGCTTTAACTAATGGGATACTGAGTTCAGACGACCACACTTGTGTAATGAGTCAGTATACAGAGCTTGAAGATAGTAGTATTTTTTTGTTCATTTGCTATGGAGTAAATGTAGTCGGTCTCTGATGCAATTTCCGATCTGAAGCAAATTGTCTTGATGCAGTGATAGTTTAAAAGTGTTACTTGAGTTGGAGATCGAGTCTCAGTGTGAACATCAATACTAGGATTTAAGTATATTCGACTGGTGTGACCGAAACAAGACAAGTCTTCGATCGACGCCTAACTTCAAATTTCGTAAACATCACCCATGTACCGACCAAATCACTACACGATAGTTGATTGTTGAACGATCAATTAAATGGAACTTGAGATTATATACCAATTTCCTTGAATATGAGAAAGGTTTAGACAGCGTGGACAAGGAAATATTGTAGAGCCTTCTTCGACACTAAGGTGTATCCGAGAAGATAGTCACTATCGTATGGAATTCTAACGAAAATCTACACTACAAAATCGTGCATGGAGGGCAGCTCATAAATTCATTCTAAGTAAAGACAGGTATCAGGCAGGACTGCTTACTGTCGTCTTTTCTTTTTCTTCAGATGATTGACCGGATTATGTGAGCCTCAATATCTTAAGAAAAGCACGGAATACAGTGAACTTCCTGGATGCAACTAGACAACTAGAACTTCGCAGATAACCTTGTTTTTCTACCCTACACACAAAATAAGTGCTGGTGATGATGGGTAGTGTGGTGATAGCCTATGAAGCCATCTATAAGCGTCCTCATGGACGTGGGAAAAGAAAGACCCTTCTATACAAAATAATGAGTACCAACCCAATCACACTTGACAGAGAATCTCTAGAACATGTGGCAACTTTCAGATATCTTGGCAAAAACGTCAGTAAACAAGGAGAATCTGATCCAGATATGAAAACACAAATTAACTAGGAAAAGCAAGGGTGGCATTTTCATAGTTGAAAACACTTTGAACGCCCACCAACTGTCAGTCAGCCTAACAGTCACAATTTTAAATACAAACGTCAAGACAATTTTACTGTATGGAACTGGGACTTGTATGGTAAATTAAGAAAATCATCATTCAAGAGAAATAGGTATTTATAAACAGGTGTTTGAGGAAGATACTTCAGATACGTTATCGTGAAACCATCAGCAACAACCTTTTGTGGCAAAGAATAAGCCAAGAAAAATTCTGCTGAGGAAGAAATAACGAAGAGCGTTAAACCTTTGATAGGGCCTAGATTGAGCAAATTGCTAATCGTAATCAAAATACAAGCTGTAACTTGGAATTATCAAGGTCATAGGAAGAGAGGAAGACCAAAGAAGAGATTGGAGGGGGGAATGGAGGCAGATATCATAATATGATGTAATCGTTTATCACATATGAATTTTAATTTGACATCACTATTTTGAGTTAGGCAGCTTGCAATATATTTACGTCACCTCATCCATTGACAACGGTAGGTAACTGCTTCGTATCCAACATAGTTGAACACCACTAGTAACGTCTTTGCATTGGAACATCAGGAATTACCTCGAGAAGTTTGTCACCGGATGATGTGAAAATTAATAAATTTTAATTTGTAATCCCGTTGGTATTGGATGAGGTCGCTCAAACATATTACAAACTGACTGCTGAACCTGAAGTTTCTCGTCTAGATTCCATAGTGGGACCATAGATGTGCACTACTAAAGAATTCGATACGAGAATGAAACAGCTGTCTATTGTAATGTAACAAATTCCGTGTGTTTGTCGAAAATTGTTCTCAATATCTCCCTGTATCTTTCTTTAACTATCATTTGGGTAATAAAAGTGAATGAACTACTGAATCATCAGGATAAGTAGCCATATCACAATATTCAAATTGCTCTTAAAATTCTTTCTGTTACATGGTGTAAAATAACACTGAATACATTTTACAATATCTTGGATTTTGGTCAATTACGAATGAGACCTTAGAGGAGCAAATACACTGGCCAACAATAAATACGACTCATTATTCTATATGTGCATTTTCAATGCTCGACAGGAGGAACTCACTGATGTATGAGTCAACTAGCCAAGGAATTCCATACTTATGACGAAACAGATGTCCATTACACTCTACTATTCAACACAAATGAAAATACATTGACTTATCACACAACTGTAAAGCCTTTACAGGAAACACCATAAGGAAACCTTGAATTACATCTTCTTGAATATGAACAAAAGAAATGAATCTTAAACAAAGATTTAATGCAAGGTAATGATATTATTATTTATATAACTTTCTATTTTCATTAAACATTAGTATTCTCTCGTACGCCAATCAATTTCGAACAATGAACTCAGAACAACAAATATGATAACAGAGGATTGATATTCTATGTCTATAGATTCACGTAGTACTAACTAATCTAACGGCAAAATGAGAATAATCGAATATTTCTGATTCAACCAGTTCTTATTGAGTATTCAGCATTATATTTCATACACTTGCTTAAGTCTACCCATGTAAATCCAGTTCCTATAACAGCCAAATTTGTATGATAATATCAATTCAAAATAACGATATTAATGATATAATAATGGAATAGTGGCTGTATTAATAATCTACTGTAGTTTGTGAATGGGAGACAATATAGTAAAAGCTAACAAGTCTAATGTGATATTACACAGAATGGCGGTGTGTGTGGGGAGTGGGGAATATAAAATTTGTAGAAGCATACAGTATAAACAATAAAAATGTGTTAACGAAGCACCTGAAAAATCGTCTATGTAGCTGAATTGTTTTTTGGAGTTTATCTTTTAAAAAATATTAGTAATGAATAAAGTCGTCACTAATCATTAACAATTTTTCCCTTAACCTGACGACATACATTATAAAGTTTAGTAGACTGAATTTCATCTACTGAAAAGATTTTTGAGTAGTATACATTTTAATGGCAAAGTGGAATGATGAAATGATTCTCTTAACCAGACACCCACACTCTCCAACGATTGGCTACAACACTCGCTCAAACCCCGACCAAGTGGCCACTTTCTACCAGCATAGCTCAGATCAGCAATCAGTAACTTCATCCATCGATGCCACGTTTCAGTCTTACCTCCACCCCCACTCCCAACTTTCTCCAACATCAGTCATCATTACGCATCGTGGTAATCAGTGGTTAAGCATATGTGATTAGTGTCCGACCCACTTCCGTCAATCAAGATTTACATCCTCATCAAATTCATCATGTTTCCCTTATTTTACATAACTAGTGGCCCTTCACCCAACCAACGAACATGACTGATGTTTTGATGACATCTATTATGAAACATCAGTAACCTATAGTTGTTATCAACTGTTAATGTCCACATTTCACATCCATACAGTAATAAATTTCTACTCGTTTACAAGTTTACGAAGAATGAATATTAGCTTATGAATTTAAGAACTAAGGGATCGCAGTTTGAGGAAATCATAAACTAGGAAGAAACAACTGATCACAATACTTCCTAATTATAATCGGTTCTATAGTTGATATCATTGATGTTATCTTCTAGATGAAAAATGCTTATAAGTTTAATGACTCTTTCTATTATTTCAAGAATTGTATTAACTTAAATCACAGAAGAAACTGGGGAATGAATTGATTCACTATTATGTACACTCTATACCAACAGTACTTATCTATAAACTTGTTAGGTCGGACAACAAAGAAATGTAACAAACTTTCAGAACTCTGGTTTCGAACACTATTTCATTTATTCGAACTTTCTGTATTGTGAACATTTTGTTTCTATCATTGTTACGCTCCGCTTGCCCTATCCTCCCGGGTTAACATAATTACTGTTATTATATTGTCTCTTATTATGGACTATAGTTAATTAGTTGTGTACAAGTTGCTCCTATTCACTACCACTATTTCCCTCGTTTTGTATTCATGTTAATTTTCTAATTGGTTTGTTGTGTGGTCTGAATTTATGTATATATAAAAGAATGCTTGAAATATAGATTCGATTCTGTCTGGCTGATCTATTGGCTCGCATTCTTCTTATGTCGGATTGGGACTAAGTGGTCACAGGGCAGGCGCGCTATAATCAACTAGGCACTAGCAATTGGCTCTCGGCCATCCAATCAACCCGAATTTCTTGCGTCATAACAAAACTCTCCTATCATTCACGTCAATCCATCCATGCCACGAAGATGGTGGTTACTAAAACAAAGATAATTTAGTGAAATTTAGAATGCAATAAATGTTAATTTAGGGTAATGATATCAGTGTGTAAGTCCTGATATATCATAAATCACCAAAATTTTATATACCTGTGCCTTACCAACCAATTCATAGCTATCAACTTATCTCAATTCACAGTCTGTACTAACCAACAAGACACAGATCAACAATCAGTTACTTCTTGCGCCTATGCTGCGTTATATTTTGGAGACCCCTTCTTCAACTTCCATTTTGTTGCTACACCAGCCAGTGTCATGCATTGAGATAGATGTTGGTTGAATATAGGAGTAAGACTGAACTATATTCATAGACCAATAAGATTTGAGAATCAATTTTTGAAGTCTAGGAACATAATTGAAATAGTGATAGCGGTAATGGGGAATACTCTTGTGAATTTAGGTGATATGGTATAATAACCTATCTCTGAGTTAAAGGAATGCTAAGGGTGACAATTATCATAGTTATGAAGGTAAAATAGATGAGGTTTGATATGAAAAGAAGCGTGATATGTAGGCTGTTAGCAAATCGAACATTACTCTGGATAGAATTATAAATTTGATAATGTGTTGACTAATGGAAGTTTCAGTAACAACCGTAGAGATACACTGTGATGTTAGTGAAGTGATATCTGCCCAATTGTAGGAATATTACACACTCTGTAATGATGCTAAGGACTAGTGTATCTAATAATGGTGTCGGTTAAATCGTTGAGAAGCTATGTAGAGTAGACTGAAAGTTTTGAAACTGTATCTACCGTTACGTAAACCAATACTACATACTCATCCGAATGAATTTTACATTGTTATTTATTTTCTTATTTATACCTATTCGTATTATTATAAGCTTGATTCTCTCATTGACTAAAGTTGCCTAAAGGTTATTTTTAGAGTGCCATTATAGTTTATTTCTACCAAGATATGTAATGTATCCCTTTCCTCCAAGCATTAATCACCTAAATCGATGTAGTATCAACCCCTCAGAGACCGATTTGCTACTCATTACTTAATTCAACAGTCCAAAATACTCAAACGTTCGTTTAAAAGAACCCATAATGAAACACCTGCAGTCTATATATGTATCCTATTTTCATAGTTTATACTTCACATTCATAGGTTAATGATACAGAACAAATTGATAAGTAGTGCTTTCAGATAATTCTTAAGTACATAATAAATTTTTTATAATTAAGTGTTGTGGAAATTGTTAGATGTTAATTGGATATCAAGAATTCGTTTGAATAAGACAACCATTGATCACCAGGAAGTACTGAAGAGTTGTGTTGTCCTTTGAAGTGCGCATTCACAAGCCCATCAAGAATAGAACCCAAGACTTTTGTATAAATATAAAGTTTTCACAAACACATACATACCTTTCAGTTTGTTTAGTCACAACCCCTCCCCTGTTGTAATTTTTTACAATCAGGAACTAACAATAATTATATTACAATTGGAGGGTTGTGGAGATAGTTAATTTGTCAATCCCGATATCATCGATGACAATGGATGAGGTCGCGCAAACGTGTCATGGATTGACTGAATTAGAAATATCAACCGTTACAAGCCGAATCAGTGGTCCAATGGTAAAGCGCTCATTGCGGAGCCAGAGGGTTTTTGGTTCGATCCCCGACGGGGAAGTGAGTGTGCACTGCTGAAGGATCCCATACTACGGCGAAACGGCTGTCCAAGGCTTCTTGGTGATCATTGGTTGTCTGATTCAGATCAATTCGTAATGTCATCATTGAATAATTAGATTATAATCATTGGTTTTAAGATGATATATGAATTATTCATTTTTGAAAAATATAACATATTTTCTTAATGATAGATAGTAATAATCGTGAAAGGGATGCTATAAAATTCAGTTCACACGTAGTTACTAATATCTTATTCAAAAGCCAATTGTTGTTGATTGTGTAGGCATAGCAGTCATTGACTTCTGATGGAAAACTGCTAAAACTAAGCCTATAATTGATTGATTTATAAGTGAAGATAATGTCGCACTGTGTTGAAATATCCCAAAAGTATACATTTCATACCTTTGCATTAGGAAAACTTTGTTGGTTGATTGGAGAATGCTAATCAACAGCTTATACTCCACAAAGAGTAGCAGGCATTGAGTGAATGATCTTAGTAATAAGTTTTTTGACATTTAAGAAAATCTCTACCCATCATAGGAATTCATTTACACTTCAACTAATCACTAAATTTGTAAAACTTCATAAAATCACTATGTCGTATACTAAATGTCAACTGTATTTTCAACCTTGGAACTGCGAACGGATCCAAGTAATACAAGTTGACTAAAGCTAAACAAATGATCATATTGGTAAGGTACAAACGGAAACCAGTAAGGATTGGGTAGCTGTTTCGTCGTAGTATGGGACTATTTGGTAGTGTATACCCTAGATCCCAATTTACAGACTTTAGGTTGGCGAACGCTTAACCCTGTGAACGACTAGATCGATCAACTTCCTTCAATTTTTGATATCGGCTGACATCCATCCATTGTCATCGAATGATAACTATCTCACTCCCGACAAATTTAAACTCCACTAGTTAAGATTTCTCAACAACACTTCAAGAACATCCTACAAACATCAATCTATGTCTAATTCAATAACGATCTCCACAGCCCACCTCAATTAAATAATCATATCATTAATATATGTAATCTATAAGAACTACGAAGAACAAACTGTATGATGTTGATGACTACTATGTAACTAATCAATAGTTACACATGAATAGATAACAAAATCAAATCATAGTCTATTCAATGAAATACTGTATTTACATTATTCTCTCAATCACTTGATCTAATTCAATTTATTCTGTATTATACTTCATATAAAATAGAAAAAACAAAAAAATTATTAAATTTATGCAAATAGAATGAAAGAGAGAGATGCTTATTGTTACATAATCAAAGTATACAAATGAAGTGTATTTTTTTTTGTTTTATATTTAAAATTACCGGAATAAAAAAACATTGAAGTGTACAACATTAAAACAAAATGTAAACAAAATCAATATCTTTCATGAACTATGAATTGATATACAATAACAGTTAATTAGTAAGGTCAATATTGAATAAGATTACGTGAAACAAATGTTGATCATAGTGTAAACAATATTGATTAACATGTATGTTATTGAACAAATGAATTGTTTAAGTGTGTGTGTTTAACTGTATGGTATTTGTTATAACTGGTACATGATAGCGTGACTAGCCGAAGACAATTTTAGGACTCGAACGCTTTGAATCCTTCTAGTTGTAAATTTAAAAGACAGAAGACGAGTAGGCAGAAATGTTTATTCCAGTAAGATAGAGTGAGTTTTGTATAAAATAATCGTTTATTTATAGTTTTCTGAAACAACAAAATCAGTATCACAATCCATTTAATCCGAATTACGAAGTTTCAACTATTATCCGATCACAACACGCCACGTCGAGATTCTGAAAGGTTCTGTCGACCAGTGATTAAATAGAATGCCTTCAGTTTTTCCAAGGGTTCTGGAGTCTTTGCTGAGGTTTCTAAGAGCCGTCCCAACAGTATGCTAATATTAATGGGTTTCAGAGGCTTAGTGATAGGAAACACTAATTAATAAGACAATACCAGAAAACCAATGATAATTGTTTACATGAATATTCAATTTGAAAAAGAGAAAATGTAGTAGAGATCTTGAAAAATAGACTTTCGGATATGACTGTCTAATCTAAGTAGATTGGTGGGAGAACAAATGGTGTTTAAGACAACATGAATGTAACAGGTGATTTTAAATGATTAGTCCGAAATCAATCGCTATCAAGATTCAATTAACTAGTCACACTCCAAATTAAATCATACTTGTTAATTAACGCTGTGTTGAGGTAATCCCTTAAGGATACGTATATGGTAACACACCTTAACAATATCAACCTGCTTATATGAACACAATGCAAAAAGCATCATATTCTAAAATAATGGAGATTTATAGCTAGGATAAATATTCTTTATTAATGTTGGATGTTATAATTTAGGGAATTAACATTACGAAGATTTAGTTAGTCAAATGAACAACATTACTCAAAGTAATGATTAGGGATCTTTTCTAAAAGAACACCAAAATCTAGACAAAACAAAACCATCCAACTCAGATAAGCAAAGAATACAAGAAACTTTTTCTTCAGCTTAACATCATACTATTTAATCCAGTCGCTGTTTGATTAGTAGATTTGTAAAGAACAAGTTTCCGACTTTGGACCACATCAATAGGTGCCAAAAAGCTCGCTTGTTCGTGTGAACACATTTTTTGAATAAACTGAGCTCTATTGGAATACGTCTTTGAGTATCATCTTGATTAGTTGTCAAATGGATTATTCATGTGAATCAACAGTTCACTTCACGTTGATCGGATCAGGAATTCTCTTGAAAGATTATTTATAATTTCAAATGAATTGACACAAAAGGAATGCTAATCAAAATCTTATGCATTGTAAACGCCTTAGTAATCCACTGATTCAAGACTAGTTGATTTGTACAAAAGCGGCACATCCAGTTTTCCATTCCACCGTAGTGTTAACCCATTACATTCATCTTTTCTAAACTCAATAATTTATTATTACGAAACCGCTATTCTTTTCCTTATATTTTCCATAATTATAAATCAAATACATCCGAGAAGCACTGGAAATCTGCATCATTCAAATATGAGACTCCTCAGTGATGCTCATCCAAGACCTCATCAACGATCGAAATTAAGCCATCTAGACCTCCAGATTAGTGAACAGATATTTAAATAGTTTGCATTTTGAAATTCATTGAATGGGTAATATATTGAGCAACCTAATTTAGTGATAAATAATGTCTTGCTATTCGTGGTTGAATGTTACTGGTTGTCTTACAAGGGCTTCAGAAGCACCTCCTGGAATCAGTCACTAGTACATGATTCGTCGAATCAGAAGTTATAACTTAGCTAAACAACCAGAAAAGTTCAGGCAGCGGAATGAGTAATGAAAAAGCTGTTCAAGATCCCTAACTTACAATGATTCTATATATAGTATTCCAAATATTGCTAACACATTCGATTACCATGTTCTCGAAATCTGATGTAAATATCTTCTTCCCTAGCGATTGCGTAGTTTCGAGTAGATACTTAATATTTTCGAGTAAATTAATTAACGCAATATTTTTTCTAATAGACTATAGTGTTAACTTTGGATTATTTTATTAAATGATCCAACACTAACTACATTGAATTAAGGCGGTTTCGTGGAATTAGATATTAAGTGCAGTTGATTATATTCGTCACAGATTGATGTCAGCTGAGTAGCAGTGAAGGCCAGGGAGCACTAGACCTGTTTCGTCCTAGTGTGGGACTCAGCAGTGCGCATCCTCAATTTTGCCAGAGCCTTCAGATATCACGGTAAACGATTGACCATTCGCACCATCCAATTCCTCGGCGGAATACTGTGGGCACTGCTGAGAAGTCTTATACTAGAACGAGACACTTGTCCCCTGCTCCCTAGTTTCAGTAATAACCAACCAATATCAATCTGTGACGAATACAATCAACTAAACTTCAGTCATACCTAAAACTAACTACAAATACGAGTTTACAACTTCCGAAGTCAACATTATCGAAACGTAAGTTATGTGACTCATCATCTCTACTTCAATGTAATGACAAAACAGGTTTGTCATTCTGAAAGACAATATAACTAGCGCCTACTTCAGGTTATCACTTTGATTATTCCATAAGTAATAAGATAGTTCATTCTGATGGTTTTATTACTCGCTTTTTTCATGTGTGATTTCGTACTCGTTGGATGTTTCGTTACAAGTGCCTACTATGAGACAAACTTATAAACAATAATAGACTCCCTTAAGCATAAAACAACTAGTTTACTCAGGGAAACGAGTTCAAATTATGGGTTGAGAACCGGGAAATATTGGACAAAAGTTTTGTCCTAAAATGGGAATTCTTCCAAGTGATCATCTACAATCACACGATGAAATGAACCAAGGATTTTTTAGCCTCACACTAAGTATATAACATTCATGCTAATTAGCTGACCTCCACTGAGTACTAGTGGATGAATAGTAAAAAAAATGCCGTTTAAAAAATTAACAAGATGCGTTAACTCACTACTCGAAATAAATCCGTTAATATTCAAAAACACATCATGGGCGCAGAACAGAGACAAGCGTTCTTCTTAATATTTTCAACTTTATTTTTACTAGTGTGAATCGCAAATAACAGTTTTGTCTTTGAAAACTTCAATTTCAACTTGCAAGGATTTTGAAGTTCCCATTATAGAATGGAGAACTATTGGGAACCACACAATACTAAACAGATATTTCCTATAAGTATAAGGGAGTAGATAATCGACACAATTAACGTGCGTTAACCACATCAGGACGAAATGGGATTACTACATAAGTCAGGATAATCCTAAAAACGATTATATTGAGGACTAAGCACTGAGAATATACTTTAAAAAGACGGTATGAAAAGGTATGGACAAAGGAATATTGAATCATAAAATTTAGAAAATGAAAGAATCTAAGCCATTATAACTAATTTATAGACATATCCTGCTTAAAGATACCTTCATCATGCAATTTACGAACAGGGTGGTAACAAGATTGTTAATTTGTAATTACTTTTGAGATGTAGAAGAGAATGGACTAAGCACATGGAAGTAGGAAACAATTGTTTCTCTAGAACTGATACTAATAAAATGAAATCTGTATACCCAAAGACTCGATGTAGTTTTGAGTACAATGCTGAATGGAATAGGCTATATTTAGTTACGCACAACATAGGAGCTAGCGTATATATGCATCAGTTCAAGTTGACACACGACCAACACAGCAAGATGAATATCTAGATAGTGAAATCTGTAAACAAAAAATTGCAACCTAATAGTTCATAAATGATTCATCAATCTTACGCAAACGATGGTATAAATATAGATATATGACGCTTGTACACGTTGAAATGAGATCTACCAATAACGTTTCCAGTTGGTTTCAACATTCTTTTCACTTAAAATTGGTGTGTAATTCATAGTGTTAAGCAACGTTGTGAAAAATGGATTCGCAGACAAAATTAGTAATTATGATCCAAGTTTGAAGCTCCTAAAACTTAGTAAGTTCCGTTTACCAAAACTTTGCAGCTATTGCGCAACACTTTGTTATTAAGTAAATATTCATGCATACTTGGTTCTGAGTAACAATCTATGAAGTTTAATAATACTCTTACTCAATTGATGAAACCTCCGAAATAGATTGCGCGGTATTCGAACCTTCCAACGGCTAAAAGTCACATGCCTTGACCAGTAAGCTAGACGTTTACTCGTATTTACATCATGTGACTAGTGTAAAATATAAGGTCAAATAAACACACCACATGTATGAATAACGAAATATCTTCATTATTCAACTGTATGAAAAACAATTTTCTTCATGTTTGAAACAAACACCATTCCATACATTTTACGTCCCTACATATTCATAGTATAAGCAAGACAATTAATAAAGAATATCCTGTATATCTATATAATCAAAAGGTTTTCTTTGTGAATCAGTTGGAAGAAATATACAGATAAAATGTTAATCAGATTATAAATGAAAATGAATTGAAGTTTAGAAAACCAATAGACCTATTGAAATAAGTTACTAACTATAGTCATTATAGTGATTATATTATGCTTTCAGAGTTCACTTTGAAACGGAAAGTGGAAAACAGACTTGATGTACATAATCATGTACATGGAGGGAAAGATAAGAGGAAAAAAACAGATTAAGATAGGAAAGAATAAACTAAGAAAATTTATAAATAGATAATGGATTGAATCATTATTATTAATAAATAACGTCTTGTAATGGTTGAACAAGAAAGACACCACCACTATATTGAAGATAAACATAGTAGTAGCTGAATTAGTAATAATCATAATAATTGTAAAATTTCATTATGACAATGATAATTAATAGTATGAAGAGAATATAATTTGGAATGTAAAGTAAGTAATAAACGAGAAAACGTTACCAACTTGTCCACTTCATCCGAAAACAATGCAACTGCAACAGGAGGAATTTCCCCCGCCACACACACACTCTACAAACACGATAACTCAACCATTTTAACGTGGATAGTATTTTTCTAGTATTTTTGATGGAATCCGTTTTAATAACTCTTTCGGGAATATACGCAATAGTTCCCAACCAACGTCTAGCGAATCAAATACACTACGATTTTCATAAGCACCTAAGTACAAGAATATAAACGAAAAAAGTTTTATAACAAGCTGACTTATAATTGAGGTTGGATTGTAAGTGAAATGAAAAAAATTGCGCTTCGTTCCATTTGAGACCCGTCAGCTGAGTATACATGTTATATTCCAGTATTGATATGGGTACAAGGACTCGGATTTAGTTTACTGAACCACGGAGCTCAGATAGCCACATTTGTGCAACATGCATGTATATACACCTAGTATGTGCTGACTAATCAATTTCAGCCCAAAACAATATCAACGGAAATATTCAAACAAATCCCAATCTACTTGATATTTTATTTGCAGAATCTTAATTACTTAGCTGAGAAGCCATTGAAAATTAAGAATTAGCATTGGACACCGACTGAATAACCTAAGGGTTGAACAACCGGTCAGCGGCAACATATACTGTTCATCTAATGTCAGTGAGATACATCGGTTTATCAACTGTAACCTGAGAACAGCTGTGCTAAGTTACGCTGCAATAACAGGTGAATTCAATTCCTAAAGGAATTAATGTTGCATGCTCCTGAACCCCTCTAAACTAGATCACATCACAAGTGAAGTACTTTTTTATTATTCACTAGTCAATATTCTCAACTGTGATGCACTTTATTATGGTGATAGTAGTGAACAGAAACTTATTTACAAAGAGACTACTGCTTATGCTTATACTCACCTTGGGAAATGAAGTTTTTCTCGAACTTAGTCAGAAATTCTAAATAAAGCAAATCCTCTGGGCTTAATGCTTCTTCTCCTACAACAGCTTTCATAGCTTGAACATCTTTACCTATTGCATAACAGGCATACTATCAACAAGAAAAAAAAACATTAAATTATAAGACACGGATGAATGATTATGTAAATATTACAAAATAAATATGAGATAAAGTCCTGAAATAAGTTCATACAAATTCATACAATTTCATAGTTGAGTTTTAGTTTCATTGACGTACTTACCCCTTACAACTACTATTTATATATTCCTTTATATTTTTGGGTATTTGTATTTCTCTTCCTATTCCCTTTATCAACTCCTGGTGTAGTAAGTTAATTTGGGCTGTATATTTCTTTATGGTCTTAAGTCTTTCCACTCCTACTTTCTAAGCTGTCATAATTAATATAACACTATTTGGATATTTATGGTATGTCTTGTTTGATTGTTTGCTTGCCTGTTTTTGTTTCAATTACAACAATAATACCACTACCGATACGGAGTTGTCCCTGTGATATTTTGCAACTGCATAACTGAATAGCGAATCCTAATAATACTACACTTAGCAAAGCCACCTGGATTCACAGTAGCATGAATGCTGTCATAGTAACACTACAAAACAAATGAATAAGAGTATTTAACAATCACTAGAGTAGCCTATCCATTAATCTTGAGGGAAGCATACTTTCTGCGATTATGAGAACCGGTTCTATTGAGAGCTATTGTTACTTTGGCAGTTCTTGGCTTGAATCTTTCAGAGTAAACCTTTGGTTGGCGGTGTTTTCGTGTTTTACAATGGTTTTCTTTATACCCTTTCCTAAAACATGTCGTACACCGATGATTTTTAAATAGACAGAACCTTTTGAAATGCCAATCACCGCACAGCCAGCATAGAGATGGTGGCTTACCGCTGTCATTACGACAATTCTGCGCACTGGAACCTTGCAAGTCTTTTCTCTCTACTATATTAACATGAAGAAATCGGCTACCACTCTCTATCAAAGAAGTATCATGTTTCAAATTGACTAACCTTTGATAATCGGTGGTCACTTCCTGTAGGGTCATGTTGGGGCAGTGTTCGAGGTTACTCAGGATTCTTGTCCGGATGTCAACATCCCCAGGTGAATGAAGGCTACAGATAAATCCCAGGCATTTGAACTGATCTTCTGTCATGGAAGATAACTTAAACCTCTCACATTCTCGATTCACGATACCTGCGTGTTTTACCCAGTCATCTCCTGGTTCTTTTGTAATCTTCAAGCAATGGAAGAGGATGTTAAATAAAAATGACTGTCCCCCAAAGACTTGAGACAGGGCTTGAACTGTTTCGTCAAAACTAAAGTCTCGTGGGTTCTTTGGTAAGATAAAGTTGCTGTAGCGTCCGTGTTCCATTGTCCCAAGTTTTCTTAGGAGTACTCTAACTTTTGAAGCATCATCCAGTCTACAGAGATCAATACAAAACATATCTTCATATTTCTTGAAGCACGAGTCAAAAGTAACACCAGCTGCACCATAGAAATGAAATTCATGGATAGAATTTATGACTGATTCGTTATGTGATAGGTGAAGTTCACTAGAATTGGGGTTTTGTTGGTTCGGGAGCATTTTCTGCATCAGGGTTTCCATAATTCTTATTTGAGATTGTTCAAACCTCTTTCCTTGCCGCTCCATATAAGCTTCTAGTTGTTCCAAAGTAATGTTCATGGCGATTTTTTTGTCTAATTTTCCGAAATTCCTGTCGCCGATTTGTTGTGATGCGTGGTTTGGATTCGACTACGAAATCTCTGTCGTCAATTATTATCTCGTCTAGGTGGAATGCTTGATTCGACCCCCAGGCTAAAACTACACTTCAATGTGAACACGAGAGTAAAGACAGGAAATACGGCAAAACAACACTTTACTGCACGGTTCAATTATGTTCAGAAAAGTAGGGTATTTATATTACCATAAATGTCCTTTAGGTTTCTAGAGATTTCTATATCCTACTAAACACAGTAGTAATAAGATAACTGTCCAATCAGAGATATATCACGTGACTTCTGATTGTCTAGAATTTTCTGGTAAAAACTATCTGCGTGCTGATTGGACATAATGTTCTCTATTGATTTGTACGCCTTTCTGAGCTTGTTTATACCGTTTTTTGGTTCTAAAAATCTTTCACAACTGTAATGTTTACGCTAACCGCTGTTGAAAAAATTGAAATCATGTTGTAATACACAGATCTAAGAGTTCGCTACTCTTTCCTAGTCTTCCGATATATCAGATATATTCTCATGCAACAACAAATGTACGCTTCTGTTTTTTCTTTCATTTCGTTTTTGATAGGTAATATTTTCAGTTTACAATCTATTATCTGTAGGTTTTTGGCAAATTTCAGTGCAGTTATTGCTGCTATTAACAGCGGTACTAGTATATTGAACAAATACTAATACATGATTAATAGACTTCCTGTGAATAACAGTCATTGTAGTGAAACATCGTTAATCTAAAAAGCCAGAATTCTTTCACATATATCATTCAATGTGACGAGTCTGAAATATTATCAAATTCACTGAAGCAATTGCAATCAATCATTTCAATCGAGATTCATGGATTCAAGAGGAAACATGGTGGTAAGTCACTCTCTACGATGGTAATGTTTGAATTTGTTTGTAGCATGATTGTTACCGCATTTTCTCTCAAATATTGGTGACACCTTACCCAACATCAAGATGGCGGCCTGTTTAAAATCTTGATCTATCAATTTTTACCGAATATGCCAAGATACTTTGTCGTCTTTTGTTTTGTTTTGTTTTGCTAAGAAGAGAAGAAACTAGTTACTTTTCATGTAATTATCCTCAATTTTGCTATTTTTTATTAAATTGTAAAGTAAGCGGTAAACGGTACTACTCTTCATTTCCTCCGCTTGGACCTTGGTAATTGTGATTGGTTGTAGTGTCACTTTAGTATGCTAATTACTCTATTTTACCCAAGGTCGCTTTTGTAACTATATATACAGAGTTGGAATATAATAGAATCGAATCTTCCTAGTGCTGCGTTCGTGTCTTCTTGATTTTGTCTTGGGGTAAGTAATCAGTTATCGAGTTGTTGGTCACGGTTGCGAGTATCAGTTGGCGCAGACAAGTTTCAGATTAGAGTTGCGGTTAGTTTGTGTATAGCAGTAGGTGTTATATTGCGACATAACATGATTGCTCAATCACGTTCCATAGCCGGATTGCGTACACATGCACCTTTATAAAATGTCTACTACCTATCGTGAGTAATCCAGTTATATCTAAGAGAAGACATCATGTTGTCTGGTAACATGCGTTACTGAATAAAGTTGAGAATATGAAGATAGAAAGGTGGATAATCAACTGGATGTATTCTTATCTCTCCTTAAGCGAACAATATACTTAATACAGAAGAAAGTGCTCCACTCATCTGTGAACAAAAATTGGTGTTTCTCAAGATACTGTTATTTCTCCTGTCCTTTTCTTATTTTTATTGAATGGTTTGCCCACTTCTATGAAAACATCTTTGTTAAATACACAGATGATCTTACTATATATATGCCTATTTCTTCTTCCTTTAATTGCTGTGAAATGAGCTGTTTCTTAGTGAATGTTAAACGATGGTCTAGTTTCAATAGTCTTCAACTTAATCCCTTCATATGTTACACAGTCAATTTCAGTCTTGTAAGTGAGAAAGATCTAAATGCTCTTGTAAATTCACACAATATTTGTAAAATTGTAAATTTCATGATTAAGACTCCTTCGAATGTTACTTATCTTGGTGTAACTTTTAGTTCTGATCCATCTTGGTCTTTACATGTTTCACTAACATCAGAGAGGGTTATTTCATTTAATATATATTATGTCAAGCGATTAAGTATTTTTGGTATTACCAAGCACTTATTGTTGTTGACAAAACGCATATATATATATATATATATATATATATATGCATGGAAATGTATCATATTTCAGATATGTACATAGGAGAAGAGTAACCTTTTAAGACACTGTGTGCTGGAAATTCATATTGTACTAAACATGATATTGAATAAAGCTATTATTATTATTATTATTGTTATTATTATTCTCTGGATCGTCTATTCGATTACATCAGTTGGATTCGTGAAATTTCATTATTCTATTAATGTTTATTGACTGACCTCAACTCATGCTTTATCACAATTCATGTTCACATTTCATCTCATTTGGTGTTTTCTTTGCATTGAGTATTTTCTCAACTATATGATTTTTATGATAGTAGCTTGATGTTAATAGAATTCTCCCTTCCGTTTGGGGTTATGTGCATCATACTGTTTGTGCTACATCTTACTTCACCTGGATTATTCACTCCACCGTGTGTCTACGTCTTTGTTGTTTAATTTGTACTCATTAAACTTGGAGGCGTATGCTAATTTTATATTGAAATGTTGATGATGAAATATTGTAAGTTTATTGGTAGCTGCTGAGAAGCTGATGAAATAAAATGAATTTATGGTATACTACCCAATTCTTTGTTCATGCTCTCCTCAAATGTGATGAATGTGTTTGTTGTTCAGGAAGTATGAAGTTACAATAAAGAATTCGTTTTGGTTATCATACAGTGATTATTATATTACAATACCAATAAGATCTTAATCAATTTCAAATGAAACTATGACGAGTAGAGAAACCCATACTCCACATAAACCAGAACACCTACGTTAACCAAATACTGTGCTCAAATCAACCATAAATCTGATCTCAATTGCTTTCACTGCATTTAATCAATGCATATCATCAAACAGAATCAGATGAAGACATAGTCGATTATTATCTCGAGATTTTGTGGCAAGGATTCGAAGTCACAGTCTATAGAGTTTATTTGTTCCACAATTGGAATGTTAACCTCTCCACAGTATTTGTTTTACTTTTGGCAACTATATTATTTGCATTATTTTAGTTGTAGGCTTTCGATAGACTCGATAACTGTTGTTAAATCTGATTTCCTGCACTAGTTATTGTAATCTCAATTTGACTTCGTTATCCCGATTCCTGTATATAACTCTCCTACTCCAGTCTTTAATTTATTTTATATTTCCTTCAGCTGATTTGATATATAATACTTACTGTTCTCATTTAGTCAACTGCCAGATCTTTTCTTTCATTCATTCGTTCTTGTTCTCATTATTCATACCTCTTATCATGGCTTTGATCACTCATGTTTAATGTTAACCATCCATTATTTACCAATTCCATCATGTTATAGTCACCACTTTATTTGAATTGGCTACATTCTTCCAAGTAATTACTAAAACGTTCGTTTCACATATTTGTGTTTCAATAAACAGTTTAATAATGTAGGTGTTCTAAATGTAAATGGATGAGTATTGATGTTTCTAGTTGTTAACTTTTAGAAATTAGTGCATACAAAGTGCTTACATAATAGCATTGTTCATGCAGATCATCATATTTCTACTGATGTTATCATTCGCCTCTCTACTTAACCACAAACCTCACTCAATGACTGTATATTAACATTCACTTTTTTTACCATAAGAAGAGACTGTCACTGATATTCCTTCAACGTATGAATACTTATATGCAATTTCATAAGAAGAATCATTCTCGCAATTTCACAATCCATTATCATTTATACATACATGCATACATACAAACATACATTCAACACAAGTTACATGATGTAAATGATCGTAAGCAGAGCGAGAATTTCTACAATTGTTAGACTATTCAGTTTCCCCCTCCCATGAATATAACTAATCACAAATCAAATATGAAACGTGTAGTGATTTCACAATCAATTTCATTCAATGTTAGTCATACTCCCCAATACATTCTATGACTATAGAATCAGTGGAATGTTCCGCCATTGTCATTGTCAAATGATCACTCATAATCACTATCATTGTAATTGATATCTACTCAATGAATGTGTCAAAACTTAAGGCTGCATGTTGTTGTTGCTGTTGACCAATAATAAAAATGTTCTACGTTTCTTCGGTTTGTGGCTATCAATCAGTGTAGATTGATAATAAGTTAAGAAATAGATAGACGTAGATATTTCAGTCACCAAGATCGTGTTAAACAAATTAGTGTGGAGAAATCATGTCACCATTATGTTTGTGACCCCTCATTTCATGTCACAACAGTAATCAATATGTCAGCTGACACAGAAATAATTGTGTTGATTTGTTGACTTCAGTGATGATGATGATGACATTTTGCTCAGACGATAAAGCCTCGTAAATCATCACATCGCAAAATACTTCTTCATACACTAATACGTCAACATTATACAAATGATTCAGAATTACGTAATCTACATTATGCAAATGATGCATCATTCAATGCAACTACAAATACATCGAATTCACATGCCATCCACAACCAACACGAATAATTCTATGAAACATTCCTCTCCTTCATTCATCATTCATCGAGTATGTTTGCAACACAATAACAATTAATACAACGGTATTTGATTCAGTAATGAATGCATCGTTTATTTATACTAAAGTTTATTTCAAACCAAAATATTAGTGAATGTGAAATGTCAGTACAGTTGTCAGTAACGGACAGTAGTAACGGAAGTAACACAAGCAATGATGAATTACAATGTCGATGTGTAACAACAAAGAAAAGTACAATTGTTTTACAATATTAGAAGGAAGAATGTGAAATGAAGTAAAATTGTCTGAAAAAGATGCATCAATGTGCATGGATACAGTTCACTTAAACTAGAATTACTTTCATATGTAAACAAAATGGGAAATGAGTAGAATACACTATGAAATATACCATCTGTATAAATCGAATCAATCAATCAATTAACTAATCAACACCATGTTGGATTGTGTCATACAGATTGAATGAGTGTGAATGTGATACTGAGTAATTATGTTAATCAGACACTGTGAGTTAACACATGTGTTCCCTTATCAATACACCAACATCTATCATATTATGCATCATGTATGAAAGATGTTGAAATGCACCAACTAATCTCATCTATTCACACTTATCTCTTTCAACTGAGATAACTTCAACTAATAAATAACCTGAACATGGTGAATGAAAACTCGAAATCGACTTCTTTGTGAGATTAGAGATGCCTTATCTAATCATTTTAAATAAGTTACTTATGGAACTGAAACTAGAAATGCGCATATATTACATATATTACATAAACTACTCAAACACTTTCCTACAAGAATACTCTTTGTCGACATAAATCTTTCAGCTATTCTTATCATTTCATCCTGCCAACATTTCATCGAATGATGTATGTTGTTGTTGAGTTCAACAGATTGTTCAACCGTTTACAACAACCAATTTAGACAGGAGGAAATTACCTTTACACTATAATTGATATTGTTTGAACAATTTACTTATAAACAGTACATGTCATATAATATTTATGTGAATGAATGTTCAACTTACTACAACATGCTTTGCCCATAGTCATTTGTTCCACTGATTGATTGTATGTCATTATTTTATTTATAGCACCAGAATACAGTGTACATTGTTTTGGATAAATCTACAATAGTACAAGAAGATTAAGCAGGTATATATACTACTGATTTTGTGTAAATTTTATTCATTCGTCACTAATGCCTATTAAATAATGGTGTCACGTTGAAATAGTGGAATTGATGTATCCTTGGAAATTCTCTCAGGATGTACGGATTTGTTGAATGGTTTTATTGAATGTGGGCTTAATTGTTAAACCACATTCGTTCGTATAGTGAAGTTGTGTATCCCCACATGAAATGACATAGGCACATTAACATAATACAAGCACACAAATATACATTGAACTTACACCTGAATATGTGAATGTGAAGCAGTTAGGAGTGAGTTGACATTCATCTATACAACTTCTTGTAGCATTGACATCTTTGATAGTATAATTACCAATGAATTGGTCATCCGGAATGCCTGGTCTCCATATATAAATTATCAGATTACATTTCAAAACACTTGAACAATTACTGCATTCAAGACAAGATGTTGTGCCTTGTCTGGGATTTGAAATATTCGCTGAAATATAACAATAGATGTCAATATACAACCTTGTTCATTTATTATTCATTGAAAACTTTCATGATATAACAAGCTTGAATGAAGGTTTATATTGTGCTTGATGGAGCTATGGATTTCTACAGTTTTCAATATTATTGAGTTAAGTTCATATTAATTCAAAATTGTTAAAATGTGTCCAAGGGATATTACAGTTGATGAACATTCAAAAGAGACTTACAACAACACATTTTCGTTCCATATTCATACAAGCTGTCATTGTACAATGGTTGAAGTTGATCAATTTCTTTTGAGTATAATGTGCATACATTAGGTGAATTCTATTGAATGTATGAAAAGACGGAATACAAATGTGTTTATCAATTACATGTATGTTACAATTGACATTACTTACTTACTTGAAATATAATGACACGTCGACGGATGTTTCTAACACAGATTCTCCTTCATATACCGCAATCACTTGAAGCAGCTAAAGGTACTATACAAAAATCATTAACTATTTTAATTTCCAATGACTCTAATTAATCTCTCAATTGCGAGATAAAAGTTGGGATAACTGAAATCGACTTTGTTATGAGTGAGGATCGACGACTATTTGAATGTGATACTTGATGTTCGTCAATTTAGTTCAGTGACAATAAGTTATACAGTTGTCAGTAAGCCTAAAATCGATGTGAATATGTTATTCGCACTTATTCCCTTACACAGATACTCTGTTTCGTAAGATTACTACTTGAAGTCACAAATCTGCATTGTTGAAAATTACTTGTGGAGGCACTTGTGATATATATATCACAGAGATGACATATACAAGTGCTCTAATTGATGTTTTGTTTGATATTAATCATATGGACGTACAGCAGAAATTGACCAAATTGCATATGCATATTCGATCAACATAACAAGTGCTTTCATCCAACAATCTCCATTCCTCAACATCACTGAATTCAATATTCTGCGAATTTGCTACTCACTGATTCATCAGTTACTCAAGCTAACGTATTTTAGTAGTAACATTTTACTTTAAGAGGATACAGAAAATTTAATAATAAAAATGCAATGAATTAACACTTACAATCGCGTTTGAAAACGAATAACACTGACCACTGTTAAGGCACTCATTGAAGCATGATTGTGAATTCTTGACTACTCTGATTGTATAGTTCTTGATGAATGACTGATCTGGTATTCCCCATCCACCAATCCATCGCATATCTGAGCAGTTCATTGTGATATTGCATGGTAAGCACCTTTTGCATTCGGATAAGACTATTAGATATTTCGTTGGACTCTGTGTTTGGCAATAAGTGATATAATTAATTACACTAGCCATTGTGATTATGATGAATGTAAATTTGATCATTTTTATGAGTGTGACAATTTCGAAGAAGTGACTAGTATGTGAAGAATATGATTCCCAGTGTACTTTGAAAGTTTACTTCTTCCCATTCGTATGGTTTATATAGTTGAGTGGGTTCTATTCATTGGTCAAATTTCACACCTCGTCATATTGGCCAATCAATTTGCTTCTGAGAGTTGTGTTATTTTAAATTCAGCCTATTGAAATCATGCAAACATCGAAATTATTGTAAATTGTAACAATTAATCATAATTTGAAGATTTCCAGGAATTTACAAATGGATGGATTACTGACGGAATTTTCGGAGTCTGCAATTAGTGATGTAATTCGATGTAATCAGTGACGTGTGTAGTATTGTATTGAGCTGACAAATTCGTAATGATGTTTCA
Organism: Schistosoma japonicum; assembly: GCA_025215515.1. Lineage (NCBI taxonomy): Eukaryota > Metazoa > Platyhelminthes > Trematoda > Strigeidida > Schistosomatidae > Schistosoma > Schistosoma japonicum. The sequence continues at coordinate 41,095,113 of CM046063.1, read as the reverse complement.
CATCAATTTGTCAATCCGTTCATACTTCAATCAAGTGAATGATGGAAGTTGACAAAATGTCTTGAAATGTTGCTCTTCAAGTGATACCACTGTTGTTTGTGGTTATTTAAATTTGAGCATGACAGTCATAGTGTTTTCATAATGACCATGTCATCTTGTGAATGTGTGTGGTAAACTTGCATATTTGACTGTGTTGTGAATGAATGCAATTGTACTCAACTCACATCAATTGTTGTGAATGGTGTCATTCAAAATTTGAGTACGAATTGATGAAACCACTGCATATATATATATATATATATATATATATATATATATATATATATATGGTTTAATGCTAGAAATACACAAGGGTGAATGTTTGTAATGAAGGAATGGATGATAGCGATTGAGAGGTATATGTAGGTCTGTTAATTATGTTTGTGGAATTGGTATATTAAGTGGTTCTCTGGGGAATATGTTGTAATGATATTTGTTTGTTTGATGATCTTGTTGTTACGAACTGAGATATTCCTGTTGAGTAACTTTATAAAGATGTCACTTATGTCGCGTTTTCTGCTATGTTTGTAACACTTTACTACTTATTGGCTTTCATAACAACAATTCAAATTGTACTGTCTATGTTGAGACTATGTGACCAGTATGAGTTGCTCCACATTAGCAAGTGCTTCATTTAGTGGAGACACACTGAACTATATCAAAGGAGATTATTAATCTCTGACACGTTTCTTAATGAAACATTTACACTTCTTATTTCTTCACTATCAATATCATTTCTTTATGACATATTTGGTAAAATCATACCAAATCTCAACCTAATTGCTTATAGATGCATACAGATAACTGTTCCTATTTCTTTAATCATTCTCGAATTATATCTATCTTCATTCCACAGAGTGGGTTTACTTATGAGTAATTAACTTAGATGTGTACGACATTTATGCTAATTCTCAAGTAGAAAATCGCCATTCTGAATATTATAATAACAGATGAATGTGAGTCAAACGAGGAGATGTAGGATTCGATTGGTATTTTAGTAAGTGCTAGATTTGTAAATAAAATAGAAAATTTCAGACCGGACAATTGAATAATTTCAAGCTGTAATGATCTTTACAATCAGATCACATATTCAGTTTTTCCTTATTGAAGACTATCACGCATGATATTTTTCCCTCTATGTGCTATTGATTGTACAACCAATTCAAACGACATTAATGAATAGAAAATTCTCCCCTACTTAATGTCCGTTATTCTTTCTTCAGTGACGAAATATGTTTCCTTTGTTTGTTGAATAACTATGAGTACTCTATGACAGTATGGTATCTTAATGTGCATTAACGATTTTATATCCAACTTGCACTGGCGTATAATAGAATTTATTTTCTGAGAAACTGTATTTACTAGCATGAATGCATCAGATAATTTTATGAAGTATTAGGATGAATTTGTATATTCCAATTGATTTGTTATAGACTGAAGCAGTCTGAAGTTTCAGTCTGAAGCAGACTGAAACAGTCACTGTTGCTATATGTGCACCCTGAGAGGATTGCCTCGATACAGTAATTATTCACAATTATCATTTAACTTGGATTGGGCTGGCAAATAGAATCCAGGGCGCGCGTTTCGTCCTATTTGCGTTTCTTTGGTTGGATGTACCTGCATCCCAATGTTGATGTTCACAGAGTGAGTTCGAGTCCCACTGTGTACATCAAGATTGGGATGCAGGTACATCCAGCCGACGAGTCCAATATGGGACGAAACACAAGTCTTGCATTCCATTCGCCAGTCGCAGTCCAAATTAAACAATTTTATAAAGTGTTATTGTGCAATCACATTCATCTTAATTACCAATTTTTAAAGAACATACAATGATTCAAACCGATAAGTACAAGAGTAGGCTATCAAAAATGAGACGAGTCATCTCTCTTACAACACATTCTTCATATGAACTAAGAGATGATGAACTGAACTGTCGTGTTAGGTTATTTAGTCTTCGAATACAAACTTAATTGTTAGATCCAAAATTCTGTGATACACAACAAATATCGATGAAGTAAACAATCAAATTTAGTTTGAAAACTTAATTTACCAAAAAAATCGAACTCATTTCTTCCTTTTCCAAGCAACTTGGACAATTGGAAACGACATAAACAAACTGAAGTAAGCAATTGTTAGACGATTGTTGTCGAATGAACACATATCACAATTAATTGATCTTCTGAAAAATGAAGACTTAGTAATAAGGAGTCTTGATATGGACACTGGGGTTGTCATGATGGATCACAAAGATTATGTTGACAAATTACCTTTCATTTTATCGGATTAAGTAAATTCTCTAAAGACTGCTTTCAAGAAGATACCACTGATCAAGTCGAACAACAACTTACGAAAGTTCTGAAACAGAAGGAAAAAAAATCTGGTATCAATTATGATCTGTTCAAAAATTATAGGCCATTTCCATTTGTTAGTACTGGATTATATGACCTTCATAATGCTCATAAGAAGGATGTTACACTACATCGAAGATTGAAAATGAACAATTCTCCATTCTGTGCTACTACAAAATGGTTAGATTCAGTTCTACAACCATTTGGGAGTAAGTTCCATTATTACATAATTACTGATTCATTTGACGTTGCTGATTCTACACATCATGTTTACTTGACCGCAAAGTAAAGGATATCGTTAGACATCCTTCTTTTTTTTAATGTTTTACTTACTGAGGCAATTTGTTTTCAATGCGAGTATATTGATAAGAACAACCTCAATATTGATATTTCAAAACAATATTTGAAGGAATTACTTCATAAGTGTATCTTTAATGTGCAATTTATATTCAATAATGAGCTTTATGCACAACCAAATGAAGTAGTAATGGAGATGACCACTTGACAACCTTATAGCTAATCGTTTCCTTGCAAATTAGCAAGATACATTACTTCAACTAACAAATGACAGTTTTCATCCTTATAAGAGATATACAGATGATAATTTCACTATCTGTGATGAAAATATCGAACTCAGTGGTATCTTGAATGTGCTTAACGATTGTCATAATTCAATCAACTTTACTCTAGAATAAGACTGTAAATCAGAATTCTATTTATTCTATGTTTTGCTATAAAGGAAACGAAATTGCTAATTATAAAGACCAATATATGAAAACTAAGTTGCAATAGACAGTAAAAAACTTCATAGTTCAGTGTCTTTGTACAGAAGGCGAGACTATTCATTATTTGATTAATGCCAAGATACAGACGAATTTTTACTGCTGAAACAATTAAGTCTGAAATCGATAAACTGTGACAGATACGCTTTAGTAATGGTTATCGCTCAAGGTTCGTCAACAGAAGCCTGAAGTGTTAAATAGGCCATGAAATAACACTAACAGTTTCACAGTAATACCTCTTCATAAATATTAAACTCCAAATTGACTCCACTGGTGATATTCTAAAAGAGAGTTTTTCAAAGGTCCTCCATTAACCCTATACACCGTTCAGCTGCATATTGCCTTTTTCAGTGGAACTTGAGTTTATAATTGTGTTAAAGACAAGCTACTACTATGAGCCATATCTATGCAAATATGCAAACTGACTTATTGTTATGAAGCTAGTTACATTGACCGTATAAAGTAAACTCTGTTGAAACGGATCCCTGATCCCTACACTGCTTAGTTGTCTAAAAGAATATGAAAGTCGGAAGTTAGCTCCACCCCTCAAACATTTGCTAGCCTCTAGTCATGTAGTCATGTAGCTCCACATAAATCATTTTTCCAAATTATTCATAAACTCACACGAATTGGCTCAAATGAGATGCACATTAGAAACTTATGTACGGTGAAGTTTTTAGTCATCCACCAATTCAAACAAATACTTGTATCTAGAAGTAACACATCCAAACTCTCACTGTACTTTGACCCTAACCTTCTTTTACTTTCCATAATTGATTATTCATTCTCACTTAAGTAATAGTTTGGTATTCTTGAGTTATTCAATTATTCTTATCTTTATATTCTTCAAGAATCCAATGAATTCATAAAACTAAGATTGTAATTGAGTCTTACAAAGAAATCTTCAACAGTTATTTAGACTATTATATAATCTACTTCTTATTACTTCCAAGACTATTGCACAACTCATGACTGATACTTGACATCGATGCTTTGTTTTCTATATGTAATATATCTATTTCATCCTAAACTACTATTCTGAGTAAAATTTCTTTCCATATACGATGGTACAGCTGATGTAATTGGCTTCGTCGAAGAAAACTTTTTTCGCCGAATATTTTCCATTCTTCATTAAATGACATGTGGGTTTGTGTACTTTATTAATTATGTGAATAAAATATTCTGAAGTAAACACACAGCAGTGCATTTTAATATAGAGTCAGTGATTGCCATCTGAGTATGTTAACTTTTACATTATGCATTTTCTGTTATTGTGCATGTTCAGTGTGTGACTGAAGTTCCTTGGAGAGCCAAAACTTTCAAGCTGGCTAACTAAACTTTAATTGCTTGTTGGATGAATTCGGTTCCAAATGTATTTTTATGTACATCATTGTATCGATTTTTTATTTTTCATTTATCCGATCATGCATATATGTGCCTAAAGTCAGGTTGAAATATTCACATGTACATTGGATAAATAGTTAACAGAAGCTTGTACAGCTATCATCCTACATTGACGGTTTCGACACAATATTAACATCAAAACTCCAACGTTTCTTTCACATAATCGTTGACACCACAGTAAACACAATATTATGTCATACATACTGTCTTCTCTTACAATCTTTTAGAAAGAGAATTCTGACAAACACAAATAGTGTAGTTAACTCTACCTGTTATTTCGATACGAGTAGTAGTAGTTATGTGAGTAGTATTAGTAGTAGCAGTGTGATAAGTAGTAGTAGTACTGTACTGTACTGTACTGTACTGTACTGTACTGTACTGTACTGTACCGTACTGTACTGTAATGTAATGTAATGTAATGTAATGTAGATAACCAAAGCATTTCATTTTAATATTGAAAGTTCGAATGCTTACAGTACAAATCATGCGTGCATTGCATAAATTCGCTATATGAATTATTGCTATAAAGCATTGTATTTTATTGTATTGTATTGTAAGGTAGAGTCGAATGAGTTCATTTCATTGTATATTTATCATTGCTAGTATACATTGTAATCTCTTGTCTTTGTTTAAGTAAAATGGGTTATTTTATCTGTGTACTGCATAATGCTGTATTCACGGTTACTATGTGCATAGTTACATCTATTCACCTGCATACTTGTTTGTTGGTTTCATGTACTCCATTCAATTGGGTTATTTGTCAGAAATTCCCTATCATGAGGTTTCCAGGGGTTTACATTATTATTAGATTGAATTCATTATTAGGTCAACATGAATACTTCACTTGGATAAACATGAAAGAATGCATTGTCTTATTGAAATTACGTTAATTGTATTCTCTATAATGTCATCATTATTGCTAAGTGATACAACTTACAATGTAGTATTTCGCCTTGGGGCTACGTCTTCACTATTCATTTTCGGAACAATTAACAATAGAAGTAATATTGTTCATGTTTAAAATAGCAAAGAACAATCTCTTTTCTTCTGTTTCTTATCTATTGTATATTCTGTAATACTTTCAGTACATCAACTACTGTACTGAAGTGTCAAAAGTGTGCAATAGTTATCCAGCTAATTGAAAATCATTGACTTCAGATATGAGTTTTGTCTGTTGTAAATAAGAATACTATTAGAAACATCTTTTAATACTACTGCTCCTATTAATAGACTACTTAATTTGAAATATAATCCAGGTAGGATGAATAATACAGCTTTCCTTTCTGTTAAGTATAGTGGGGTCTTGCAGAGATATTCAATACTTCAACTATCTACTTCTCTTGATTGTTGGAAAATAAAGCTTTCTGGACAATTCGGATGTTATAAATGCTGATTTCATAGTCATTGTAAATAGTATGAAATGTTATCGTTGATTTGATTTAAAACGTTTTAATCTCCAGAGGAATAATAAGAGATCATTTTGTGTTGCCTTCATTTTCTTCATCATGAGTTCCTTTATCTCTGAAGAAAACTCACTAATGTAGGAAGCATGACAATTGGCACAACCTAACCTGTATATACACAGATTTGTGTAGAGGTGTATATGATCCTTTTTTGTTATCTAACCACAACTTCTTGAAGCATGTTAATTGTTCTGTAGGGTGTTTGAATCCTATGTTGTTGTAGAATTCTTTGTAATTCTTCTGTCGTTTCATTGTGAAAAAGTAGAACGACGGTACTAATCCATTATATTTCATTAAATTTATCAGAAATCGATTCTGTTTTTAAACCAGTGCAAGAATATACATTGAAAATTTATTCAATTGTAAGATGTTAAGGATATCCTTAAATTCCTGTTGTCTGTCATCTACTGATGTAATACGTTTTGTAGATCTTCTGAAGCGATTTAGAGTTAGAGTACTCTTTGCACTGAATAAATGTTCTGGTGTTTAAAGTAAGTTTGACATCAGACTTGTGGATATTTATCCATTTTACTAAGTTAAGAAAGTTATGATGGCTTTGAAATGAATGTATTCACATTTCATCCATTGTGTTGTATGTCTAAACTACATTCAACTAACTTTTGTGAATCGTGTAAAGTACAGAAGTAGACATGAGTAAAGAAGATATTTAAACGACCTCACAAAATTTCTAAAGAACTGATGAGAAGTAGCTTTAAGTATGAGGGTTGGCTCAGATTTAAAGGTAGAATTAATATCATTGATACATTTCTGTGTTGTTTTCAGGAAGACATGATTCTATCTTATCTACGGAATACAGGATTGTTACCTAGAATTTACTGTGGTTACTGCGGAATGTATGAAATAACAGGAGGTGGTTGTATTTTGAGATGTCACTAATACTAGAATAGTAAATTTATTGGGACAGACTCATTCTTTCAAGGTGTTAAGCTCGCTTCAAGAAAGATAATGACATTACTGGTGTACTAACTCAGGCCGGACTGATCGGTGTTAGACAAGGCTGGTTATTATCGCCCTTCCTTTTCCTGCTAGTAGTTGACTGGATCATGAGAACCGCAACACCTCAAGGAAATCTCGGAATACAGTGGAAAACGTCGATGCAACTAGATGACTTAGACTTCGCAGATGATCCAGTTACCTTTTCCCACAGCAACAAATAAAGATGAAGACGGATAAAGCAGCAGCAGCCTCCATAGCCAGCAGTAGGCCAAAACATACACAACCGGGAGAGCAGGATGTAGTAACTTTCGCATAACCAAACAGCATCATCGATAAACAAAGAGGGTTTGATACAGATGTGAAGACACAGATCGACAAGGCAAGAGCAACATTTCTACATTTTAAAAACATCCGGAATTCAAATCAACTGTCAGTCAACATCAAAGTCGAAATTTTCAATACAAAAGTGAAGACAGTTCTGTTGTACGGAGCTCAAATTTAGAGAACTACAAAAAGCATCATTCAAAAGATACAAGTATGTATATACAACTGCCTGCGTAGAATACTTCGGGTCCGTTGGCCAGTTACTATCAATAACAACCTCCTATGGCAGAGAACAAATCAACCAGCTTCCAGCCTAGGAAGAAATTAGAAGAAGAAGCTAGAGGTGAATAGGACACACATTGAGGAAATCAACAGTGTCCCAAGACAAGTATTAACATGGAATACTGAAGGCCAAAGGAAAAGAGGAAGACCCAAGAACACATTGCATCAGGAGTTGGAGACAGGCATGAAGGGAATAAATGGCGCTTGGTAAGAGCTGGAAAGGAATGCTCAGGACAAAGTTGGTTGAAGAAGACTGGTTGGTGGCCTATACTCCACATGGGGTTAAAGGTATTGATTGATTGACTAACTTAGGCCATCCAGCATGTAGTTCATCTATTTAAAGAACATTAGTAAGTCAGTGCCATGCAATGGTATGGCAATTGATATGGTATATTTAAAATTATCTTGATGAGTTTGGAACGGTTGTCTGGTGAAGTCCGTAAAATTAGAAAAATGCGTGAATGTTTGATAAGAAAACGTAAATATAATACGAGAAGAAGTGTAAAAGAAGTGTGTGTATGTATTAATACTAGCCAAGTTTGAATGCTACGTGTTTTCAAGACATGAGACAGAACTACGTGTAAAAGTCTGACTCAGAAGGTAAAAATTGAACTAATCGATCGCTACTACCAATAATGAATTAATTAGTTCTACCAGCAGCGACAATATACGCAGATGACTGGTGGGAGGGGTGATGTGAAGCATGTTTTACACTGTGTTTGCGAACATCATGTAGCAGTACACGGAAAGTACTTTGTGGATTTCGAGATTGGCGTTTTATACCAATAACGCCGAATCTTTCAACAAATGCCTAAGAAAATGTTTGTGTCCGTAGAATTATTCTAGAAGTCAGGAGTTATCTACTTATATATATGTTCTTCTTTATCAGAGATTCTTTTCTTTAAAAGCAGATATATCAATGAAAAACTAGGAATGACTACGTGAAATTTCTATCTCCCTTGTTATATAAATCCTATACCACTTGATAAACTATTCAATCATGGTTGCTATCTTCTCAATGACATCAAATGATCAATGAATCGAAAAGATAACTGTCACTATTGAATACTGAACTCAAACATTTCAATCAACGTTGTGGCTCGTTCTTATATTGTACTCTAACCACTTCTTTTTATAAAGTAGGTTAGTGAGATGATTATTCTCGTCACTCATAGTTAAACTACATCCAAATGATCTCATACTTTCTATGTCAATGTAAATATGTAAATTGAAAATACTACAGAGTGGTAAATACTTGTTGTTACTGATTAACTATTGTCTTTACAAAGAAACTAGATGTTGTTGTTTGTCTGAATGAAAAAATTATTCTACATTTTAAAAAAAGATTAACACAAACATCCTTAGATACAACTGTGTTAACTTACAACAACATACTTATGTTGTATATTGAAAGGTAATAATATTGATAAGTTCTCTACACAAAATGCAGATTATGTAGGATGTGTATTCTATTGAAAATATTACGGTAAAAATATATATGTAAGCAAATATATGTTTCATGAAATAGGTTGTACTGTAACCGGTAAGTGGAATGAATGACACGTGATTCGTCGTATTTGAAACTGGTCATTTGATTTAGCTTGTCTCCCAGTATTAATGTTCACATGGTGATATGAATTTGATAGGTCTTATGTCAAACGCCACTGCTTTAACTAATGGGATACTGAGTTCAGACGACCACACTTGTGTAATGAGTCAGTATACAGAGCTTGAAGATAGTAGTATTTTCTTGTTCATTTGCTATGGAGTAAATGTAGTCGGTCTCTGATGCAATTTCCGATCTGAAGCAAATTGTCTTGATGCAGTGATAGTTTAAAAGTGTTACTTGAGTTGGAGATCGAGTCTCAGTGTGAACATCAATACTAGGATTTAAGTATATTCGACTGGTGTGACCGAAACAAGACAAGTCTTCGATCGACGCCCAACTTCAAATTTCGTAAACATCACCCATGTACCGACCAAATCACTACACGATAGTTGATTGTTGAACAATCAATTGAATGGAACTTGAAATTATATACCAATTTCCTTGAATATGAGAAAGGTTTAGACAGCGTGGACAAGGAAATATTGTAGAGCCTTCTTCGACACTAAGGTGTATCCGAGAAGATAGTCACTATCGTATGGAATTCTTACGAAAATCTACACTACAAAATCGTGCATGGAGGGCAGCTCATAAATTCATTCTAAGTAAAGACAGGTATCAGACAGGACTGCTTACTGTCGTCTTTTCTTTTTCTTCAGATGATTGACCGGATTATGTGAGCCTCAATATCTTAAGGAAAGCACGGAATACAGTGAACTTCCTGGATGCAACTAGACAACTAGAACTTCGCAGATAACCTTGTTTTTCTACCCTACACACAAAATAAGTGCTGGTGATGATGGGTAGTGTGGTGATAGCCTATGAAGCCATCTATAAGCGTCCTCATGGACGTGGGAAAAGAAAGACCCTTCTATACAAAGTAATGAGTACCAACCCAATCACACTTGACGGAGAATCTCTAGAAGATGTGGCAACTTTCAGATATCTTGGCAAAAACGTTAATAAACAAGGAGAATCTGATGCAGATATGAAAACACAAATTAACTAGGAAAGGCAAGGGTGGCATTTTCATAGTTGAAAACACTTTGAACGCCCACCAACTGTCAGTCAGCCTCACAGTCAGAATGTTAAATACAAACGTCAAGACAGTTTTACTGTATGGAACTGGGACTTGTATGGTAAATTATGAAAATCATCATTCAAGAGAAACAGGTATTTATAAACAGGTGTTTGAGGAAGATACTTCAGATACGTTATCGTGAAACCATCAGCAACAACCTTTTGTGGCAAAGAATAAACCAAGAAAAATTCTGCTGAGGAAGAAATAACGAAGAGCGTTGAACCTTTGATAGGGCCTAGATTGAGCAAATTACTAATCGTAATCAAAATACAATCTGTAACTTGAAATTATCAAGGTCATAGGGAGAGAGGAAGACCAAAGAAGAAATTGGAGAGGGGAATGGAGGCAGATATCATAATATGATGCAATCGTTTATCACATATGAATTTTAATTTGACTTCACTATTTTGAGTTAGGCAGCTTGCAATATATTAACGTCACCTCATCCATTGACAACGGTAGGTAACTGCTTCGTATCCAACATAGTTGAACACCACTAGTAACGTCTTTGCATGGGAACATCAGGAATTACCTCGAGAAGTTTGTCACTGGGTGATGTGAAAATTAATAAATTTTAATTTGTTATCCCGATGGTAATGGATGAGGTTGCTCAAATATATTACAAACTGACTGCTGAACCTGAAGTTTTTCGTCTAGATTCCATAGTGGGACCATAGATGTGCACTACTACAGAATTCGATATGAGAATGAAACGGCTGTCTAATGTAATGTAACAAATTCCGTGTGTTTGTCGAAAATTAATCTCAATATCTCCCTCTATCTTTCTTTAACTGTTATTTTTGAGTTATGAAAGTGAATGGACTACTAAATCATCAGGATAAGTAGCCGTATCACAATATTCAAATTGCTCTTAAAATTCTTTCTGTTACATGGTGTAAAATAACACTGAATACATTTTACAATATCTTGGATTTTGGTCAATTACGAATGAGACCTTAGAGGAGCAAATACACTGGCCAACAATAAATACGACTCATTATTCTATATGTGCATTTCCAATGCTCGACAGGAGGAACTCACTGATGTATGAGTCAACTAGCCAAGGAATTCCATACTTATGACGAAACAGATGTCCATTACACTCTACTATTCAGCACAAATGAAAATACACTGACTTATCATACAACTGTAAAGCATTTACAGGAAACACTATAAAGAAACCTTGAATTACATCTTCTTGAATATGAACAAAAGAAATGAATCTTAAACAAAGTTTTAATGCAAGGTAATGATATTATTATTGATATAACTTTCTATTTTCATTAAACATTAGTATTCTCTCGTACGCCAATCAATTTCGAACAATGAACTCAGAACAACAAATATGATAACAGAGGATTGATATTCTATGTCTATAGATTCACGTAGTACTAACTAATCTAACGGCAAAATGAGAATAATCGAATATTTCTGATTCAACCAGTTCTTATTGAGTATTCAGCATTATATTTCATACACTTGCTTAAGTCTACCCATGTAAATCCAGTTCCTATAACAGCCAAATTTGTATGATAATATCAATTCAAAATAACGATATTAATGATATAATAATGGAATAGTGGCTGTATTAATAATCTACTGTAGTTTGTGAATGGGAGACAATATAGTAAAAGCTAACAAGTCTAATGTGATATTACACAGAATGGCGGTGTGTGTGGGGAGTGGGGAATATAAAAGTTGTAGTAGCATACAATATAAACAATAAAAATGTGTCAACTAAGCACCTGAAAAATCGTCTATGTAGCTGAATTGTTTTCCAGAATTTATCTTTTAAAAAATATTAGTAATGAATAAAGTCGTCACTAATCATTAACAATTTTTCCCTTAACCTAACGACATACATTATAAAGTTTAGTAGACTGAATTTCATCTACTGAAAAGATATTGCAGTAGTATACATTTTAATGGCAAAGTGGAATGATGAAATGATTCTCTTAACCAGACACCCACACTCTCCAACGATTGGCTACAACACTCGCTCAAACCCCGACCAAGTGGCCACTTTCTACCAGCATAGCTCAGATCAGCAATCAGTAACTTCATCCATCGATGCCACGTTTCAGTCTTACCTCCACCCCCACTCCCAACTTTCTCCAACATCAGTCATCATTACGCATCGTGGTAATCAGTGGTTAAGCATATGTGATTAGTGTCCGACCCACTTCCGTCAATCAAGATTTACATCCTCATCAAATTCATCATGTTTCCCTTATTTTACATAACTAGTGGCCCTTCACCCAACCAACGAACATGACTGATGTTTTGATGACATCTATTATGAAACATCAGTAACCTATAGTTGTTATCAACTGTTAACGTCCACATTTCACATCCATACAGTAATAAATTTCTACTCGTTTACAAGTTTACGAAGAATGAATATTAGCTTATGAATTTAAGAACTAAGGGATCGCAGTTTGAGGAAATCATAAACTAGGAAGAAACAACTGATCACAATACTTCCTAATTATAATCGGTTCTATAGTTGATATCATTGATGTTATCTTCTAGATGAAAAATGCTTATAAGTTTAATGACTCTTTCTATTATTTCAAGAATTGTATTAACTTAAATCACAGAAGAAACTGGAGAATGAATTGATTCACTATTATGTACACCCTATACCAACAGTACTTATCTATAAACTTGTTAGGTCGGACAACAAAGAAATGTAACAAACTTTCAGAACTCTGGTTTCGAACACTATTTCATTTATTCGAACTTTCTGTATTGTGAACATTTTGTTTCTATCATTGTTACGCTCCGCTTGCCCTATCCTCCCGGGTTAACATAATTACTGTTATTATATTGTCTCTTATTATGGACTATAGTTAATTAGTTGTGTACAAGTTGCTCCTATTCACTACCACTATTTCCCTCGTTTTGTATTCATGTTAATTTTCTAATTGGTTTGTTGTGTGGTCTGAATTTATCTATATATAAAAGGATGCTTGAAATATAATATGATTCTGTCTGGCTGACCGATTGGCTCGCATTTCTTCTTATTTCGGATTGGGACTAAGTGGGCAGAGGGCAAGCGCGCTATAACCAACTAGGCACCAGTCGTTGGCACTCGGCCATCCAATCATCACCCAATTTCTGGCGTCATAACAAAACTCTCCTATCATTCACGTCAATCCATCCATGCCACGAAGATGGTGGTTACTAAAACAAAGATAATTTAGTGAAATTTAGAATGCAATAAATGTTAATTTAGGGTAATGATATCAGTGTGTAAGTCCTGATATATCATAAATCACCAAAATTTTATATACCTGTGCCTTACCAACCAATTCATAGCTATCAACTTATCTCAATTCACAGTCTGTACTAACCAACAAGACACAGATCAACAATCAGTTACTTCTTGCGCCTATGCTGCGTTATATTTTGGAGACCCCTTCTTCAACTTCCATTTTGTTGCTACACCAGCCAGTGTCATGCATTGAGATAGATGTTGGTTGAATATAGGAGTAAGACTGAACTATATTCATAGACCAATAAGATTTGAGAATCAATTTTTGAAGTCTAGGAACATAATTGAAATAGTGATAGCGGTAATGGGGAGAACTCTTGTGAATTTAGGTGATATGGTATAATAACCTATCTCTGAGTTAAAGGAATGCTAAGGGTGACAATTATTATAGTTATGAAGGTAAAATAGATGAGGTTTGATATGAAAAGAAGCGTGATATGTAGGCTGTTAGCAAATCGAACATTACTCTGGATAGAATTATAAATTTGATAATGTGTTGACTAATGGAAGTTTCAGTAACAACCGTAGAGATACACTGTAATGTCAGTGAAGTGATATCTGCTTTAATTGTAGGGATATTACACATTCTGTAATGATTCTAAGGACTAGTGTATCGAATAATGGTGTCGGTTATATCGTTGAGAAGCTATGTAGAGTAGACTGAAAAAGTTTTGAAACTGTATCTACCGTTACGTAAACCAATACTACATAGTCATCCGAATGAATTTTACATTGTTATTTATTTTCTTATTTATACCTATTCGTATTAATATAAGCTTGATTCTCTCATTGACTAAATTTGCCTCAAGGTTATTTTTAGAGTGCCATTATAGTTTATTTCTACCAAGATATGTAATGTATCCCTTTCCTCCAAGCATTAATCACCTAAATCGATGTAGTATCAACCCCTCAGAAACCGATTTGCTACTCATTACTTACTTGAACAGTCCAAAATACTCGAACGTTCGTTTAAAAGAACCCATAATGAAACACCTGCAGTCTATATATGTTTCCTATTTTCATAGTTTATACTTCACATTCATAGGTTAATGATACAGAACAAATTGATAAGTAGTGCTTTCAGATAATTCTTAAGTACATAATAAATTTTTTATAATTAAGTGTTGTGGAAATTGTTAGATGTTAATTGGATATCAAGAATTCGTTTGAATAAGACAACCATTGATCACCAGGAAGTACTGAAGAGTTGTGTTGTCCTTTGAAGTGCGCATTCACAAGCCCATCAAGAATAGAACCCAAGACTTTTGTATAAATATAAAGTTTTCACAAACACATACATACCTTCCAGTTTGTTTAGTCACAACCCCTCCCCTGTTGTAATTTTTTACAATCAGGAACTAACAATAATTATATTACAATTGGAGGGTTGTGGAGATAGTTAATTTGTCAATCCTGATATCATCGATGACAATGGATGAGGTCGCGCAAACGTGTCATGGATTGACTGAATTAGAAATATCAACCGTAACAAGCCGACTCAGTGGTCCAATAGTAAAGCGCTCATTGCGGAGCCAGAGGGTTGTTGGTTCGATCCCCGACGGGGAAGTGAGTGTGCACTGCTGAAGGAGTCCCATACTACGGCGAAACGGCTGTCCAAGGCTTCCAGGTGATCATTGGTTAGTCTGATTCAGATCAATTCGTGATATCAGCATTGAATAATTAGATTATAATCATTGGTTTTAAGATGATATATGAATTATTCATTTTTGAAAAATATAACATATTTTCTTAATGACAGACAGTAATAATCGTGTAAGTGATGCTATAAAATTCAGTTCACACGTAGTTACTAATATCTTATTCAAAAGCCAATTGTTGTTGATTGTGTAGGTATAGCAGTCATTGACTTCTGATGGAAAACTGCTAAAACTAAGCCTATAATAGATTCGATTTATAAGTGAAGATAATGTCGCACTGTGTTGAAATATCCCAAAAGTATACATTTCATACCTTTGTATTAGGAAAGCTTTGTTGGTTGGTTGGAGAATGCTAATCAACGGCTTATACTCCACAAAGAGTAGCAGGCATTGATTGAATGATCTTAGTAACAAGTTTTTTGACAGTTAGGAAAATCTCTACTCATCATAGGAATTCATTTACACTTCAACTAATCACTAAAACTTCATAAAATCACTATGTCGTATACTAAATGTCAACTGTATTTTCAACCTTGGAACTGCGAACGGATCCAAGTAATACAAGTTGACTAAAGCTAAACAAATGATCATATTGGTAAGGTACAAATGGAAACCAGTAAACATTGAGTAGCTGTTTCGTCGTAGTATGGGACTCTTTGGTAATGCATACCCTAGATCCCAATTTACAGACTTTAGGTTGGCGAACGCTTAACCTGTGAACGACTAGATCGGTCAACTTCCTTCAATTTGTGATATAGGCTGACATCCATCCATTGTCATCGAATGATAACTATCTCACTCCCGACAAATTTAAACTCCACTAGTTAAGATTTCTCAACAACACTTCAAGAACATCCTACAAACATCAATCTATGTCTAATTCAATAACGATCTCCACAGCCCACCTCAATTAAATAATCATATCATTAATATATGTAATCTATAAGAACTACGAAGAACAAACTGTATGATGTTGATGACTACTATGTAACTAATCAATAGTTACACATGAATAGATAACAAAATCAAATCATAGTCCATTCAATGTAATACTGTATTTACATTATTCTCTCAATCACTTGATCTAATTCAATTTATTCTGTATTATACTTCATCTAAAATAGAAAAAACAAAAAATTTATTAAATTTATGCAAATAGAATGAAAGAGAGAGATGCTTATTGTTACATAATCAAAGTATACAAATGAAGTGTATTTTTTTTTGTTTTATATTTAAAATTACCGGAATAAAAAAACATTGAAGTGTACAACATTAAAACAAAATGTAAACAAAATCAATATCTTTCATGAACTATGAATTGATATACAATAATATTTAATTAGTAAGGTCAATATTGAATAAGATTACATGAAACAAATGTTGATCATAGTGTAAACAATATTGATTAACATGTATGTTATTGAACAAATGAATTGTTTAAGTGTGTGTGTTTAACTGTATGGTATTTGTTATAACTGGTACATGATAGCGTGACTAGCCGTAGACAATTTTAGGACTCAAACGCTTTGAATCCTTCTAGTCGTAAATTTAAAAGACAGAAGACGAGTAGGCAGAAATGTTTATTCCAGTAAGATAGAGTGAGTTTTGTATAAAATAATCGTTTATTTATAGTTTTCTGAAACAACAAAATCAGTATCACAATCCATCTAATCGGAATTACGAAGTTTCAACTATTATCCGATCACAACACGCCACGTCGAGATTCTGAAAGGTTCTGTCAACCAGTGATTAAATAGAATGTCTCAGTTCTTCCAAGGGTTCTGGAGTCTTTGCTGAGGTTTCTGAGAGCTGTCCCAACAGTATGCTAATATTAATACGTTTCAAAGGTTTAATGATAGGAAACACAAGTCAATAAAACAATACCAGAAAACCAATGATAATTGTTTACATGAATATTCAATTTGAAAAAGAGAAAATGTAGTAGAGATCTTGAAAAATAGACTTTCGGATATGACTGTCTAATCTGAGTAGATTGGTGGGAGAACAAATGGTGTTTAACACAACATGAATGTAACAGGTGACTTAAAATGATGAGTCCGAAATCAAACGCTATCAAGATTCCATTAACTAGTCACACTCCAACTTAAATCATATTTGTTAATTAACGCTGTGTTGAGGTAATCCCTGAAGGATACGTATATGGTAACAAACCTTAAAAATATCAACCTGCTTATATGAACACAATGCAAAAAGCATCATATTCTAAAATAATGGAGATTTATAGCTCGGATGAATATTCTTTATTAATGTTGGATGTTATAATTTAGGGAATTAACATTACGAAGATTTAGTTAGTCAAATGAACAACATTACTCAAAGTAATGATTAGGGATCTTTTCTAAAAGAACACCAAAATCTAGACAAAACAAAACCATCCAACTCAGATAAGCAAAGAATACAAGAAACGTTTTCTTCAGCTTAACATCATACTATTTAATCCAGTCGCTGTTTGATTAGTAGATTTGTAAAGAACAAGTTTCCGACTTTGGACCACATCAATAGGTGCCAAAAAGCTCGCTTGTTCGTGTGAACACATTTTTTGAATGAACTGAGCTCTATTGGAATACGTCTTTAAGTATCATCTTGATTAGTTGTCAAATGGATTATTCATGTGAATCAACAGTTCACTTCACGTTGATCGGATCAGGAATTCTCTTGAAACATTATTTATAATTTGAAATGAATTGACACAAAAAGAATGCTAATTAAAATCGTATGCATTGTAAACGCCTTAGTAATCCACTGATTCAAAACTAGTTGATTTGTACAAAAGCGCCACATCCAGTTTTTCATTCCACCGTAGTGTTAACCCATTACATTCATCTTTTCTGAACTCAATAATTTATTATTACGAAACCGCTATTCTTTTCCTTATATTTTCCATAATTATAGATCAAATACATCCGAGAAGCACTGGAAATCTGCATCATTCAAATATGAGACTCCTCAGTAATGCTCATCCAAGACTTCCTCAACGATCGAAATTAAGCCATCTAGACCTCCAGATTAGTGAACAGATATTTAAATAGTTTGCATTTTGAAATTCATTGAATGGGTAATATATTGAGCAACCTAATTTAGTGATAAATAATGTCTTGCTATTCGTGGTTGAATGTTACTGGTTGTCTTACAAGGGCTTCAGAAGCACCTCCTGGAATCAGTCACTAGTACATGATTCGTCGAATCAGAAGTTATAACTTAGCTAAACAACCAGAAAAGTTCAGGCAGCGGAATGAGTAATGAAAAAGCTGTTCAAGATCCCTAACTTACAATGATTCTATATATAGTATTCCAAATATTGCTAACACATTCGATTACCATGTTCTCGAAATCTGATGTAAATATCTTCTTCCCTAGCGATTGCGTAGTTTCGAGTAGATACTTAATATTTTCGAGTAAATTAATTAACGCAATATTTTTTCTAATAGACTATAGTGTTAGCTTTTGATTATTTTATTAAATGATACAACACTAACTATATTGAATTGAGGCGGTTTTGTGGAGTTAGATATTAAGTGTAGTTGATTATATTTGTCACAGATTGATGTCAACTGAGTAGCAGTGAAGGCCAGGGAGCACTAGACATGTTTCGTCCAAGTATGGGACTCCTTAGCAGTGCGCATCCTCATATTTGCCAAAGCCTTCAGATACCACGGTAAACGATTAACCATTCGCACCATCCAATTCCTCGGCGGAATACTGTGGGCACTGCTGAGAAGTCTTATACTAGAACGAAACACTTGTTCACTGCTCCCTGGTTTCAGTGTTACCCAACCAATATCAATCTGTGACGAATATAGTCAATTAAACTTCAGTCATACCTACAACTAACTACAAATACGAGTTTACAACTTCCGAAGTCAACATTATCGAAATGTAAGTTATGTGACTCATCTTTCATCTCTACTTCAATGTAATAACAAAATAGGTTTGTCATTCTGATAGACAATATAACTAGCGCCTACTTCATGTTATCGCTTTCATTATTCCATAAGTAATAAGATAGTTCATTCTGATGGTTTTATTACTCGCTTTTTTTATGTGTGATTTCGTACTCGTTGGATGTTTCGTTACTAGTGCCTACTATTAGACAAACTTATAAATAATAATAGACTCCCTTAAGCATGAAACAACTAGTTTACTCAGGGAAACGAGTTCAAATTATGGGTTGAGAACCGGGAAATATTGGACAAAAGTTTTGTCCTAAAATAGGAATTCTTGCAAGTGATCATCTACAATCACACGATGAAATGAACCAAAGATTTTCTAGCCTCACACTAAGTATATAACATTCATGCTAATTAGCTGGCCTCCAGTGAGTACTAGTGGATGAATAGTAAAAAAAATGCCGTTTAAAAAATTAACAAGATGCGTTAACTCACTACTCGAAATAAATCCATTAATATTCAAACACACATCATGGGCGCAGAACAGAGACAAGCGTTCTTTTTAATATTTTCAACTTTATTTTTACCAGTGTGATTCGCAAATGACAGTTTGTCTTTGAAAACTTCAATTTCAACTTGCAAGGATTTTGAAGTTCCCATTATAGAATGGAGAACTATTGGGAACCACACAATACTAAACAGGAATTTCCGAAAAATATAAGGGAGTGGATAATCGTCACAATTAACGTGCGTTAACCACATCAGGATGAAATGGGATTACTAGATAAGTCAGGATAATCCTAAAAACGATTATACTGAGGACTAAGCACTGAGAATATACCTTAAAAAAACGGGATGAAAAGGTATGGACAAAGGAATATTGAATCAAAAAATTTAGAAAATGAAAGAATCTAAGCCATTATAACTGATTCATAGATATATCCTGCTTAAAGATACCTTCATCATGTAATTTATGAACAGGGTGGTAACAAGATTGTTAATTTGTAATTACTTATGAGATGTAGAAGAGAATGGACTAAGCACATGGAAGTAGGAAACAATTGTTTCTCTAGAACTGATACTAATAAAATCAAATCTGTATACCCAAAGACTCGGTGTAATTTTGATTACAATGCTGAATGGAATAGGCTACATTTAGTTACGCACAACATAGGAGCTAGCGTAAATATGCATCAGTTCATGTTGACACACGACCAATACAGCAAGATGAATATCTAGATAGTGTAATCTGTAAACAAAAATTCCAACCTAACAGTTCATGAATGATTCAACAATCTTACGCAAACGATGGTATAAATATAGATATATGACGCTTGTACACGTTGAAATGAGATCTACCAATAACGTTTCCAGTTGGTTTCAACATTCTTTTCACTTAAAATTGGTGTGTAATTCATAGTGTTAAGCAACGTTGTGAAAAATGGATTCGCAGACAAAATTAGTAATTATGATCCAAGTTTGAAGCTCCTAAAACTTAGTAAGTTCCGTTTACCAAAACTTTGCAGCTATTGCGCAACACTATGTTATTAAGTAAATATTCATGCATACTTGGTTCTGAGTAATAATCTATGAGGTTTGGTGATATTTTTACTCAATTGATGAAATCTCCGGAATAGATTAAGCGGTATTCGAACCTTTCAACGGCTGAAAGTCAGATGCCTTAACTAGTGAGCAACACGTTTACTCGTATTTACATCATGTGATTAGTGTAAAATATAAGGTCAAATAAACACACCACATGTATGAATAACGAAATATCTTCATTATTCAACTGTATGAAAAACAATGTTCTTCATGTTTGAAACAAACACTATTCCATACATTTTACGTCACTACATATTCATAGTATAAGCAAGACAATTAATAAAGAATATCCTGTATATCTATATAATCAAAAGGTTTTCTTTGTGAATCAGTTGGAAGAAATATACAGATAAAATGTTAATCAGATTATAAATGAAAATGAATTGAAGTTTAGAAAACCAATAGACCTATTGAAATAAGTTACTAACTATAGTCATTATAGTGATTATATTATGCTTTCAGAGTTCACTTTGAAACGGAAAGTGGAAAACAGACTTGATGTACATAATCATGTACAGGGAGGGAAAGATAAGAAGAAAAAACAGATTAAGATAGGAAAGAGGAAACTAAGAAAATTTATAAATAGATAATGGATTGAATCATTATTATTAATAAGTAACGTATTGTAATGGTTGAACAAGAAAGACACCACCACTATTTTGAAGATAAACATAGTAGTAGCTGAATTAGTAATAATCATAATAATTGTAAAATTTTGTTATGACAATGATAATTAATAGTATGAAGAGAATATAATTTGGAATGTAAAGTAAGTAATTAACGAGAAAACGTTACCAACTTGTCCACTTCATCCGAAAACAATGCAACTGCAACAGGAGGAATTTCCCCCGCCACACACACACACTCTACATACACGATAACTCAACCATTTTAACGTGGATAGTATTTTTCTAGTATTTTTGATGGAATCCGTTTTAATAACTCTTTCGGGAATATACGCAATAGTTCCCAACCAACGTCTAGCGAATCAAATACACTACGATTTTCATAAGCACCTAAGCACAAGAATATAAACGAAAAAAGTTTTATAACAATCTGACTTCTAATTTAGGTTGGATTGTAAGTGAAATGAAAAAAAATTGCGCTTCGTTCCATTTGAGACGCGTCAGCTGAGTATACATGTTATATTCCAGTATTGATATGGGTACAAGGACTCGGATTTAGTTTACTGAACCACGGAGCTCAGATAGCCACATTTGTGCAACATGCATGTATATACACCTAGTATGTGCTGACTAATCAATTTCAGCCCAAAACAATATCAACGGAAATATTCAAACAAATCCCAATCTACATGGTATTTTATTTTCAGAATCTTAATTACTTAGCTGAGAAGCCATTGAAAATAAAGAATTAGCATTGGACACCGACTGAATAACCTAAGGGTTGGACAACCGGTCAGCGGCAACATATACTGTTCATCTAATGTCAGTGAGATACATCAGTTTATCAACTGTAACCAGAGAACAGCTGTGCTAGGTTACGCCGCAATAACAGGTGAATTCAATTCCTAAAGGAATTAATGTTGTATGCTACTGAACCCCTCTAAACTAGATCACATCACAAGTGAAGTACTTTTTTATTATTCACTAGTCAATATTCTCAACTGTGATGCACTTTATTATGATGATAGTGGTGAACAGAAACTTATTTACAAAGAGACTACTGCTTATGGTTATACTCACCTTGGGAAATGAAGTTTTTCTCGAACTTAGTCAGAAATTCTAAATAAAGCAAATCCTCTGGGCTTAATGCTTCTTCTCCTACAACAGCTTTCATAGCTTGAACATCTTTACCTATTGCATAACAGGCATACTATCAACAAGAAAAAAAAACATTAAATTATAAGACACGGATGAATGATTATGTAAATATTACAAAATAAATATGAGATAAAGTCCTGAAATAAGTTCATACAAATTCATACAATTTCATAGTTGAGTTTTAGTTTCATTGACGTACTTACCCCTTACAACTACTATTTATACATTCCTTTATATTTTTGGGTATTTGTATTTCTCTTCCTATTCCCTATATCAACTCCTGGTGTAGTAAGTTAATTTGGGCTGTATATTTCTTTATGGTCCTAAGTCTTTCCACTCCTACTTTCTAAGCTGTCATAATTAATATAATACTATTTGGATATTTATGGTATGTCTTGTTTGATTGTTTGCTTGCCTGTTTTTGTTTCTATTACAACAATAATACCACTACCAATACGGAGTTGTCACTGTCATGTTTTGCAACTGCATAACTGAATAGCGAATACTAATAATACTACACTTAGCAAAGCCACCTGGATTCACAGTAGCATGAATGCTGTCATAGTAACACTACAAAACAAATGAATAAGAGTATTTAACAATCATGAGATTTACATATAGAAGTTGTTCAGAAAAATACCGTGTGCTTAACTCGACCATATAGTAACGCGCAGTGTTAGTCGGCTACAATAAAGCTAGGGATAATCAAGCCAAAACGTTATGAAGTCGCTTGAATGTTAGTAGGTAGAGACTATTTGATTAAGGTCCGAGTAATTATCGAGACCAGTGGTAGTAGATGTTGAGTATGTAAGAATTGTTCACAGTAGCTTAGATCCCAAGTTTCTAAATTATTTTATGCCTTCTATCAAGTTGAAAATATAGAAATATACCATTTTTATTGTTACCGGCGCTACTACTACCTTTACTAGTTCGGCATACATTTGAACCGATGTATATATGCAACAGATTCCACGTCGTTTTTGAGTGAGATTCGACTATCTATTACTATAAGTTATATTATGTGGTAGCTAACCATACCGAATAGCTTAAAGAGGTTTAGTATGGAAAAAAGATTTCCATCAGCGACCGACTGATTACAAACAAAGCATACTACTTATTGCAATGCTAGCAGTAACCGATTACCATATGCTACCTGAATAACGGAACCTGGGTCTCTATCTATCGATGGAAACCAGCTGTTCGAAACAATTGATGTAGCAGACCAAAAAAACCTGAAGCGGATAACTCAAATGAGGGAGTTAGTCCACTCAGAAAATGCAAGACGCAGAATGTGAACAATTTGCGTAGTAATTGTCAAGGTAAGATCTCTTGAAATTGAATATCACTGATGAGTAATTGAAGGAAAAACAGAAAGACAATCAGCTTACAATATAATACCTAGAATTGAAAGCTAGTCTTGTTGAACTAAAATCCGTTGGTATAACTCAGCTGATGAGGTTCTACAGATTACACAACTCAATGGTTTGAAACGTCTGCTTAACTTCAAGGCATATCTTCAGAGTATCAGCCTAGTAATGTGCAATATGGAAGAAATTGGGACAATATGTCCAAGACATTGTAGAACCTCAGTTTCAAGGTAGAATTTAACTATGCTCCTCATTATAATCAAAAACACTCGAAACATTGACAATTTTTGAAGATCACGATAATCAAACAAACAAAGTAGATAGCTTTTTTGAGAAAGAAAGCTTTGATTAATGTTAATAATCTAAGAAAATATCGACAAGTGTAACTACAGATGTATCGAATTTCATAACAAGTTGAATTCCGTTAAATATTTATCCTTTATTCTAAATCGTTATTTTAACATAAACTGTCTGCTTCTTAACTTGCATTAACTTGTATATCAGTTACAGATTCATGTACCCGGCTAAAAATTACATTCTAAGTGTAAATGTCTCAGCTACTGTAGTATGAGACGAAGTTTGAACCTGCAACTCAGTAGATGAAAATCGAACACCTAAAACATCCATTTATTGACATCACTGTTAACTGTTTCATCACTATTAGTACTGTATTTTTAATGGATCCTCGTGAATCCAATTCGAAAAGTAAACAGTCACTTGTATAACTACATTAATGATTGATTATTGTGGAGATAAACAAACTTACCAATTGGTTAGAAACGTCTGAATGGTCTTCACGAGTCATATTCACACCAATAGCAGATTTCATCAAACGTGACAGTGATGGCAATACATTGATTGGAGGATAGATCTATAGATTTTATAAAACATACATAACAAGAACACCCATCATTAAAGAGAGATATAGTGAGATATAGTTAGGTGATATATAATTTATAGAGTATGTGAAAATGAACATTTTCTTTTGTTCAAGAATTAATTTAGTTTTGAAGTTGAATAAAAACAAATGAATTTGCATGAACAGGTTTATAATGAAGCACCATATGAATACGTGAAAACTGTATGGTTGTAGAATAAATATAAATACAATGAAAAGTAGACAGACCTAGGTGTGCAATGATGCTGATCAAAAATTTTAAATAAAACTGGACAATCATACTGAGACAAATGATCATTTTACACCTTTAGTTTTAGTAAAAAGTGTGTTAATTTTTGGAAACGACTTGCCGTTTACAGGATATGCATTAATTAGACCTTCGATGTGATATGACTAATGTTGTAACCTAGTATATTAGGATTACGATTTACAGTGTAATCCAGAACGCATATTTTGTCCTATTACGGACTAATAGGATGGATGCATTTGCATCCCAATGTCAATGTTAAATTTCCCTCTGAGACTCGAATCTAGTAAATATCACCAACACGTCCAGTCAAAAAGTCCCGAACTAGGGAAAACATGCATTTTACGTTTCACTATCAGCCATAATTCAAATATACAAAAACTTGAAACAGAATGGCGGTGATGAAAAGTGACATCTGCACCAAGGACCATTGTGTTTATAGTCAAATTCTTTCTTTATATCCTAATACTTCTACTTTGCCTATGGACCCTAAACTTTTGTCATCAACGTCTAACACACGTGCCAACAATGTCAACGAATCGAGTCCGCAACATACTACCTAAAGTTCAATAAAACCACATTCGAGATTGTACATTAGAGCCTTCAATTTGTGAACACTATGAAAAATTGGGAACCAGGCATCACCGGTTAAGACCCCAGAATCTCATGCCACAGGTGAATGGCGACTCCGAAACAGATACAGGAGCCCAGTGTGGTAATTCTCTTTGTCCTAGCCAATACGAAGAGTCAGTGGTAAATACTTTCCATTTAACTGGCAGTAAGTATGAAAGCAAGACAAGCAATTCTTGAATGGATCCCCTTTAACAGTCGCCTATGCACTGTTCGATTACATGGTTCTGTGAGAACTGGTAGGAATAGGAATACAGTTGCCTTTTCGTTATTTTTTGCCTACGTCCCCACTAACCGCAGCCTGAAAGATGAATCTTTTTAAAAAATTTAAGTACTGAGATTTAGTGCTGATAGTAGGTAATTTAAACGCCCAAGTAGCCAGTTTAGACCAAAATGAATAACACTTAGGTAGGTGTTTCGGTGTATCAGATCAGAGAACAAAAAATGGTGACGAACAGAGGGAACAATACCTAAGGAATCATTTATTTTTATCCAACGATAGATTCGAAAAGACCAACAGCTATCGTTGAAAAAGCCCTAGATAAGACTCGTTCTGGAGTACAGGTTTAGATTCTGATTATGTTCTGGTACGAGCACACGTTTACTTGCATCATAAAAGACGCAGGAAAATAGAAAGGCGCAGTAGAGTTGAGCTTTCTAATGAGAGCCAAAAGTAGATTTCTGGAACTGAAGACAGACTTAGGTTATTGTGAAATAGAAGATCAGTTGGATGTAGACAGGTAAGATACCTAAAGAGTTGAGGAATCAGGAATCACATCTACTAGTGATATGAACCAAAAGGTTAGGAAAAAATCAGTGGATTTCAACGACGTCTATTGGATTGATAGACTCTCGTAAACCTATCTTATCAGGCTTTGAAAACAAGGAGAGAAAAGTCATATCTAGAATGATTAGTCTGCACAACGATCATGATTAGTGGTGGGAGACCTAAAGTAAAAGAGAAAGAACACGTACCGCAATAGGTAACACTAGACAAATCTTTAGACTAATAGCAGAATTTTGGATTAAGAAGTCAGGTATTAGTGAGGTAATCACCAAAAATGATGAGATTTTCATGTTTTCAGCCTAGATGTTTAGAATAATGAGCGGATACTCCAAAGAACAATTCAGTTGGCCTTTAGCTACCTTACATCTACTCACTGTTTCTAAAGAGGCTGAGTGCGAAATCGATATAGGCCCTTTATTGGGAAAGTTGAAAAGGGAATAGCTAATTTGAAGCAAGGATGAGAAGCAAGTTAGAATGGACTAATTTAAAAGGTTTTGAAGGATGATGATTTAATATGAGTAATTAAGTTGAATGACATTTTAGCTAGGGCGAAGAAGCTAAACATAATTCCATCTGACTGATGTCAACTGTCCAAGTATGTATGAAATAGTCAAAATCATCTTGTGATAACCATGGAAGAATTAATTTGAATAATATAGTGTCCAATATACTAGGTCCAATAACTAGTGAACGCCCAACAAAGGTCCGTGAATTACAAGTAAGAGAAAACGAGGCTCGCTTCAGATCTTGTCATGGATGTATCGATCAAATAATCACCATCTGTCGTTTCGGAACATAGACATACTTATCGACTTCCCACAATAATCTTAACTTGAAATCAGCACTTGGATTTGTAGACTGAGAGGTTTTATGGCAGTTTCTGTCAATAAAAAGTGAACCCCAGAAGTATATAAATCTCACATAGGCTGTTTACTCAAACATTACTAATCAAGTCATGGCTTTGAGAGAATTGTCATCCTAACTTGCAATCTCAAGTGGTGTTCGTTAAGGTTGTTTACTTTACCACATTGTTTAATTACGTAATCAAACGTGTAGACAAGATATCTGTCTATTATTTAGAGGACAAGTATACTTCTCAGTAGTTCGTTGTTTTGCTGCATACATGTAAAATGTGGACATTAACAGTTGATAACAACTATAGGTTACTGATGTTTCATAATAGATGTCATCAAAACATCAGTCATGTTCGTTTGGTGGGTGAGGGGCCACTAGTTATGTAAAAATGAGGGAAACATGATGAATCTGATGAGAATGTAAATCTTGATTGACGGAAGTGGTTCGGACATCAATTACATATGCCTAACCACTGATTACCACGACGCGTAATGATGACGGATGTTGGAGAAAGTTGGGAGTGGGGGCGGAGGTAAGACTGAAACGTGGCATCGATGGATGAAGTTACTGATAGCTGATCTGAGCCATGCTGGTAGAAAGTGGCCACTTGGTCGGAGTTTGAGTGAGTGTTGTAGCCAATCGTTGGAGAGTGTGGGTGCCATACCTCAAAATGGATCATAATGGCGCACTTTTAACTTCCCTTAAATCGTGAGCTTAAAATTATCCTACGACTTTTCATGAACTAACTTTTGTTCCTTGTATCATATTCTGTGTCTACCTTTTTCTTACTACCACTGATATAACTTCCAATTCTACTTTGTACTGATGGCAGGTTCTAGGTCGCATATGACTGACTGACACCCACGTATTCGTTGAGAAAGTAGTAACGCTAACAAAGTATGATTAAAACTCCCGAATATTAACAATAGAATCATACAAACCCTAACCAAGCATGTCATAATTACTTGGCCACAATGCTTCTGTGAGGGGTAATAACAATCGGCTTCAATAAAAGAGTATTGAATCTTGCAACCTACTGATTGGAAAACAAGAACTTTATCCACTAAGCCACTGTATATTAGGCTGCAGAGTGTATTTCAAATATAAAGGTATAAATCAATTTAAGTGAATTGGTATAATCGGTAAAATACAGTAGTTTCTTACTAACCTGTCTGTTATGAAGCTGCCGATCAACATAAATCTGACCCTCTGTAATGTAACCTGTTAAATCAGGAATAGGATGTGTAATATCATCGTTAGGCATAGTTAAGATCGGGATCTGTGTAATTGATCCAGATCGGCCTTCAACACGACCTGCCCGTTCATAAATTGAAGCCAGATCAGTATACATATAACCAGGGAAACCACGACGACCTGGGACTTCTTCACGAGCTGCCGATACCTTGAAAGGTTAGATATACTTTTATAAAAAAATAACCTATTCAAAAGAATACTTGCAAATAATGTTATGTAGCGAAAAAAAAACGATAACTGCTTTTTCCTAAACTATTACATATGAACTACTTCATTCAGATTACGTCTAGTACTTTACACTTATAAATGCGTGGATACTGTCCTCAAACTGCCTCTTCATATATACCTCCCACTAAAGCCATTTTTTAAATATTCACTTAAATCTACTATCTAACTACATCCCTACTGTATAATGTTATTTTGCTACTAAGGAATAAGCACGAAGACTACGAAAACTTTTAACATGTCTAGGAAACTTGATAATAGTAACATATGTCTTACATACAATTTTAGTCTACGACTTCAAGTGACACGATACAAAAGTCAAATTGATGTAAACCAGCAACTACGTGCAAGAATGGAAAAGCTGTGGTCATTATATGGTGGACAAACACCACTCAGTCAGTCAGTTACAACGTAGAACTTTGTACATGCGTACATCAGTTCAAGTTGCCTATGCCTCAATTAGGAGATGAAGATTAAATTGTCGGACCAAATCCCACTAGCTCCACGTGACAAGAGATATGGGTTGTAACTTGGTGGTTCAAGTACTCAGAAATCGATCAGCAACTACCATACCTGACTCCCCCCATCTTGATTCGCTTATTTCTCTTAGACAAGTACATGAAACTGTGCTTAGTAAGAGTCAAATTGTCGGTTCGCAATCGTGGTTGAAAAAATGCAACTGTGCCATAATTCAGTTCAAAAAGATCAAATGGATAAAAGTACAATGTACTGTCAAATATCCCATTAATTACCTCACGTAATGCTTCTGCATATGAACTCATATCGGTAAGAATAACTAGTACATGCTTTTCACACTGGTAAGCCAAATATTCGGCTGTTGTAAGAGCGATGCGAGGCTGTGATGATGCGCTCAATTGTGGGATCATTGGCCAAATTTAAAAACAGACAAACATTCTCCATTGATCCATTTTCTTGAAAATCTTGCATGAAAAATCGAGCGGTTTCCATATTGACACCCATAGCTGCAAATACAATAGCAAAGTTGTCTATATCACTGTCTACAACGCTCTTTCCAGGTAACTTGACCAGACCGGCCTGACGACATATCTGGGCAGCAATCTCATCATGAGGTAGACCAGAAGCAGAAAATATGGGAATCTTTTGACCTCGAGCAATTGAATTCATTACATCAATACTTGATATGCCTGTCTGAATCATTTCTTCTGGATAAATACGTGACCACGGGTTTATAGGTTGACCTTGAATATCTAAGTAGTCTTCTGCGAGAATTGCTGGACCTTTGTCTTTGGGTTTTCCAGAGCCATTAAATATACGACCTTAAGATGCTTGAAATGATTTACATAAAGGACATATACCTAACATATCTTCTGACACAGGTGTCCGAAGAATATCTCCTGTAAATTCACATGTAGTATTTTTTGCATCAATCCCACTAGTACCCTCGAATACTTGGACAATTGCCCTTTTACCACTAACTTCTAAAACTTGTCCCGTCCGCTGACTACCGTCAGGGAGAGTTAGTCTAACAATTTCATCATATTTGGGGAACTTCACATCATCAAGTATAACCAAAGGCCCATTTACTCCTGAAACGGTTCTATAAGCTGAAAGAAAAATTAGGGTAGTTAACAAAAGAATAACTCTAGCCACAAGAAATCATGAAAGCTTATTGGGCTAATTAACGGTTACAACCCCATTACCTATGTAGAATTCGCGTAGATATGAGAAAATTCACTAGAACATCAAGGATAGTAACATTCGTGATAACGAATGTGCAAATTGACTTATTGGTCTCTGGAAGAAACACTTTATAAAGTGCATCAGGCAACTCGAATATGGACTACCCATTTTTTAGAATATTTAAAACGGTATCAAAGTGGTTTAATGATTATTTACTATAATCCAATCAAGTAAACTCATAAATGGCTAACTTCGCATAATTCCTGTCTTTTGTTAGTGGGCTGGGGTGAGAAGAAACCGACGAAACGTTAATTAGTCAAGCAAATCAACCTAGTAAATGTTCCCAAAATAGGGCTAATGAGCAAATATTCACGGAGTATTTACAGGTTAAACCCAATAAACGTTACGAAAAATCGAAATTCCACGTACGCTTACAAGATTAAGACAAATAGGATAGGCCGTATTACCTAGGTTTTTCACCCACTTGGGCGTTACATATACTAAAATTAGAAAAATATAGATATCTTTATGGCTTTTGATAAAGCCGATACGTAAAATCATGAAGCGTCTCATTTATTCCATTGAGGATCAAGCCATATTGGAAATACCGATTCTTCTTCGATCAGCACTGTCAAACAACTTCAGGTATGTGATCACAAAAAGCCTAAGCAGTGTGTTATATATCCAGGCGTAAATAAGAAAATAATGATTCCAAACGTCCAAGAAAATTCTGACGTTATCTGGTAGGTTTGAAAAGTCACGCTTGGCAAACACAACATAAAAACCGAAAAAGCAAACAATTGTTTTAAACTAACTGATGCGCGGCTGTGATATGTAATCCCGAGAAACGGCCTGTGAGTGAACGAAATTTGCTGCTTTTCGATCCATCTTGAAAGTGAAGGAGCAATCGAAACCTAATTGTATGACGCGCCTTGTCAAGACCTACATCCACACATCGAATTGACAGAAACGTCTTTCAGTAGCTAACATCTATGTGATGAGTTATTACGAAATTTTACATTTAATTGCTTATAACTTTTGATGTAAGAGCAAAATATAATAACAGTAATTATGCTAAACGGAAGGATAGGGTAAGAGAAACGTAACAATAATAGAAATAAAATGTTCACATTACAGACAGTTTGAATAAATGAAATAGTGTTCTCAAAACACAGTTCTGAAAGTTTGTTATACTTATTTGTGGTCCGGCTTAACAGGATATAATAAAATCGAATCTTCCTAGTGCTTCGTTCGTGTCTTCTTTAATATTGGCTTGGGGTGAGTAATCAGATGTCTCCGAAACATTGCTCGTGTTCGCTGTGACGACAGAGTAAGCAATGCGTGGGTTAGGAATAGAGTACCAGGTAAATACGGTAAGTCTATCGATGAAGTAGTGAATCTTCACCTACTGAGGTGGTTAGGACATGTGTTGCGTATGCCTGACCACCGTCTACCTTGACGAGCAATGTTGTCTGTTATAGGAGTAGGCTAGAAGAAAGCTAGGAGGGCGGCCAAACGAAAACATGGCACCAATCCATGAAGTCATTGACAATTGTGCTGAGTCATGTTGATAGATGCAGACTACTTGATTGGGGCCCACGCGATGATCGTAACAAATGGTTAGAGACATTAGGTGATATGGCTCAAAATCGATTGCAATGGCGCAGGTGCATCCACTCCTTGTCTTCCTCAAAATTCTAATTTTTGAGCTTATCATAATTTCCTCCTTACTGAATCACTTTTATCTCAAATCTCATCTCTGATCTCTATGCCTTTCCTATTCGTACTTACTTTGTTACTACCTTCCCCTACTCTGGGATTTGGTCCGACAATTTAATCTTAATCTCCTAATTGAGGCATAGGCAACTTGAACTGATGTACGCATGTACCAAGTTCTACGTTGTAACTGACTGACTGACTGAATCAGCTGTCGAGTTGTTGGTCACGGTTGCGATTATCAGTTGGCGCAGACAAATTTGCGGATTAGAGTTGCAGTTAGTTTGCGTATAATAGTAGGCGTTTTATCGCTACATAACACTTATGCTATGGACATCTGCTTCCTAATATTTTTGTATCCTCCCTCTCCAGTTGTTACACAGTATATAACCAATCTGTCAAAGGTGATGAACGTAAGATCTTATTAGGAAGTTCTGCGTTTAAAAATCCCTCTAAGTACATATTTTTCAACTTCAATACCCTATTTTAGTTTTAAATAGTGGTTTGCTCTTCTTAATCCTTTCAGCTGTAAATTCAATTGATTTTTTTTAATCTTAAAATGAGATTGCGATTTTGTCTCTTATCATTTTAGTGATTTTTCGTTATTCCTATGAATTCCATCCACATTGTTTTATTTGAAGTTTTTGTTTTGACTGCTTCTGTACTAGCTCATTCTCTTCTTTGATTGTGTTGTTCGAATTGACAGGATTTGTGCATCTTCATATTGTCATCTTAAGCAAGCTTCCGGAACTTGAAATACTGTGTTTTACTAAGGTTAAACAGTGCTTTTTAAACAGACAGATATAATCTATCATAAAACGATTGAGTAATATTCCTGTTCATTTTTTTGAAATTGAACTGATTGTTCCGATTTATGGAACATTATCAATTTGGTGAATTGAGGTATGTTATCAAAGTAAGTTCAGAACCCAGCGACGATTAATCATAGAAATATCTAGCTGAATGACACTGTGACAGAAATTATTTTAACTCCACAATGTCAATGAAGAGGACTCGATTTAGAACAAAGATTACAGCATGCAAATATATTAGAGTGCTACGGAGGAAAATAAACAGCGCAACAGAGTAGGTATACTAAATACAACAGTATTAATGACTCAGTGTAACGAATTTCGCTTTATATATATTGCAAGTGTATTATTGAAAATTTGTTACCTGAAGAACATTGATAAAGTTTTTAAAGATGCTGATATCTCTGCACCAGCCGACAGAAATTTAGTGTCATCGTTAGTAACTTTGACTAAAGTCTTTTACAAGTCTCCCGTTTAAGTTAACAAGTATCAATCCCCCAAAAATATTATTTCATTAGTATCGCTATTCTGTTTACCAGTGGCATAGATGTAGTTGTATATCTAATTGGCAGACGATAAACGTTTGTGTCGTAAAAAGTAGACCCATTACAAATTTCGTATCCACGAAAAGTGATCTGTCGACTTAGCCGGGCTGATTTGTTATAACTGATTCGATAACGGAGCCTTCGAATACTGTGTATGTCCTGTTCTAGACCAAAGTTGAATCTGCAGCCGCAATTGATCGTAACCGTGTTATTTTCAATCATCCAGTTGGGATAATTTCACCACCGACAACAGAAGCATACAAAGTCTAAAGCAGTACAATAAATTATATACACAATAGATAATAGATACAAGGCAATTTCAAGTATGTGCTTTTAACAAAATATGGTAACTATATTTGATAGAAGTGTATTTGAAGTTGGATAAACCTAACAGGCAAAACAAATACGAAAGTCGGCAGATCATAACTAGCGTCCAGCTGTGATACTTTGATTGTCGTTTCTAACGACTTTGATATCTATATAATGCTTAGCGTCGATCTGACTCAAATTCAGTATATCTGTATAATTTAGCGACTGTCTTCAACAAACACTTCATAAATAGACGAAATCCAGTATTTTTCATCATCAGTTAATTTAAGTAAATTTAATTTGCCGATCTACACCGGAAATGGTCTGTTCTCTGATTTCTTGAGATAGTCTTGATCCAGTTTGTCTATTATTTTGATGAAATTGTAAAGACAGATATTATTACTGAGAACAAAGTAAATGGGCTTATTCAGCATATCGATCGAAATAAACATGTTAATAAAATCCGCGTCCGTGTAACAATCAAGCGAAATATTTTAAACAACAATACAAAAATAAGTGAAGTTAATAAAAGACCTAAAAACATTTACCAGTCACGGACAAGTTCAGTTGAATAAGCTGGGTTAACAGTAGTGGGACAAAATTCGATCAGCTTTCTTTTTTAATAAATCACTAACTACGTCGTTCAACCTAAGAATAAAATAACACAACTGAACCATATAATTTAAAGTACAGGATGATCTGACGGAACCAACAGCTTCTAGGCTTTTTGGCTAATGTGTAAATCTTGAAGGTGGTGAGCTTGATACATGGTGCAGTTGTCAGTTTAAACTGCTGTTAAGTCCTAGTTTTAAATGATCCTTTGATTAATGGATCTTTGTAATATGAAGCATCAGATTCAAGTCTTCACAATATGCACTAAGCAACAATCAAGTGCATCTATCCGAGCTGTAAGTTCCCATCATCATTCAGGTATAAAATCCCTAGCATCCTCATTTCTGATGTGTTTAATACTTTACATCTTGTTAAGGTTAACTTAATCCTCTTCTGTGTATCTATGTACACTATTTATTATTATACAACAGTTTATATATTATATATATATATTATATTATATATTATTGTTGCAGTAAATTTGGCTGTTTCTGTAGAAGGTATATGAACAACACGTTCCTCGTATTCGATGAAGATAGCGATGGTGGAGAGATTCTACAGAAATTTAGCAATGGCTACGGTTCAAACACGTTCTCAATCAAAACGGAGAATAACTCTATACTCTACTTTCTTGTCGTTTCGTTGATACAAAATCTAGATGGCTCCTTGGAAAGGCAGATTTATAGACACCCAACATAGGGCAGTATTCTGACTCTCAAAACTGAGTGCCACTATGCAGAAAGAGTAAATTAATTTACTTCCTATCCTTGAGGGTTGAAAGAATATGCATGAAGGACACAATAGAAAAGGAATTGCAGTAAAATTCGTAGGATGCTCTTGAAGAGTAGCTTTCTTCCAGATTTATTGACGAATACATGAAACCAAAACAATAAATGAAAGCATTCTCACTGTAAAGAAGAAAGCAACATTCGTAAACATTGACTTCAAAGAAGACTTAGCAGAATAAATATCTTAAACCCCGACCCTCGAGATCTCTGACACGATCGTTTTATCTTACAGAGCTTCACATTGTTCTCTCTAGCAGGACTTCATCCGAGGAAGTGTTAAGGATAAAATGCCTCTTTTGACCAACCCTATGTGTGCTCGCCAGTTTACTTGTTCCTATCAAGCAAGTTATATCAGTCTCACGAGAGGAACATTTTGTAAATGGATATCCGGGCACTATCCTGCATGGTTATTCATAGGGGATCATAAATCTGTCAGCAGCCCAATCCTGAAATATTTACTTTAAACTGTCGTAGGAGTTATTATCACACCTTATTCTTCATCTTAATATGTCAAGTTAATAACTACTTCTTACAGCTCTTTTGTTGCATTTAAATGACTGTTATTTTGATAACTTTGATGGTTACCTGATAAATTATGAACCCTTTCTCCAGTTAATTAGCCACTTGAGTATGCCAGCACTTTCTGATTATTTTGATAAATGGTTTAATGCCTCTCTACTTTGTTATAGACCATTATTGTTTGGTGAGCTTACTATAAAGCACAAATGTACAGATCAAGAGGATGATTTTATTAAGAAGGGGATTTTTCTTCGCTGATACGTTTTACTTTGATTTTTTAATGTAATAGGCTTCTTCAATTATTGGAGTTCTATTTGTTTGTATTGATTTCCTCGTCTTATGTTCGTTTTATACTACTTCGAATTTGAACACCATCGTGGCGACAGAGATAGACTTTGATGTCTACCACTTGACGCATATTTCTACAAACCTTTATTGCCTATTCGAAAAATATTTTCTTCATATTAAGAGTTGGACGCGTCATAGACGCCTAGACACGTCACGAATTGAGGTTTGCAATCATATATATTTATCATATTTCGTTGGAACGTGATCCGGTATACAATAAATCTTTGCTTTGATATTGGACATCAGCGTATCTCGATCAACTGGTTTAAATCTGTTACTGCAGAATAAACATGTATACATAAACCATAATAGTAAATATATTTAAGACAAAATGAATACAAATTTACGCAAAGAAGAAACTGATGACGAAATAAGTAACCAAAATTACCGTACATTATTTACTGAAAAATTGGAAGTGATACTTACGATGATTATCAAAGTATTGTGAACCTCAACGATTCAAGTCATAGATTACAACTATCTTTGCTCCTCTTGTCCTTTCTTAATGCTTAGATGGAAATTTTTTTATTATTGGAATCTAAGTAAATAACAATTCACTCATAAACGAACAACTGCATAGCACTGTCAGTTTCGAAAAACCAATATGATTTCCATACTTGTGGTAAGATATTATAGCTTCTTACAAGATCTCTAACTAACTTAATGTGCGTTTACAAACGATAACACGATTTAGAAATGTACCAGTAATTTGCAGCTGCTTATTTATCTGAAAGCCAGAATGTTTAAGGATATGTGAAACTAATCGTACAGTGAATATTCATAACGTTTGAAGTGCACCCGTTATATGACCAAGTAACGTTTATTGTTAACCAAAGTAACTTCTAACGATCAAATTCACATGTACGAATAAAAATGAATCAGAAGTCAGTGAGGGATAGAAGTTATATTTGATCGTGAGTAGAGCACCAATAAGATAGAAACGTCTAGGTTGGCTAACTAGAGAGCGAGTCGCTTCCCACATCATGTTGTGATCTGGTGGTGATGCGTAACTAAGCGCCTTCAACTAGTCATGTCCGCTAAAACAAACATGGTCAGCATCGTTGACAAGACCTAGTGCAACTATTTATTTAGGGGATTATTTACAGCTACACGTTCATGGGGACCATCTACATATAATTTCTACAAATGATGATAACAAGGCTACAATCTACAGAATACTGAAGACTCCAAGACTGAAAATTCAGCAATATACGAGAAACGACACCGGCGAACCGGGAAAAGAACTTAAAAAAACCCCATAAAATTATAGATGACCAGGTTAGAGCGGTTACCAACCGAGGTCAGTGGTTTTATAGATACTTCGGTAAACATGGCAGTATCCATGGACGTTGCATGAAAAGCCTACTTCAGAAGATAATCCGCGCACTTGGTTGCTGATAATTAAACTGACAGCAAATGTAACATAAACTGCAAGGAATTTTTCGCTTGCATGGCAAAAACTGTGGCAATTAAAAACTCATTTAATATTGTTTAGAAAACCACTTGCGTCTTCAATAATAAAGTTTATTCACTTGTAAAAGAATGTACTGTACTATGATTAAGTGCACTGATCTAAATAAAATGTAATTATCTACAAACTGTACAAAATCACATAAAGTTTCACGGTATATATTACTCTAAATCTCAATAAGCTGTATAGGAATAACTACATTCCAAGTTAAAGATATGTCGTCAATGATTTTCTGACTACGACGTAATGCTGGTAAACATTCAACTTTTATGTGAACAATCGTCAATGACAACTTACCAACAGTTAAGTTTATTGAAGATAATCTAAAATCTCCCTTATAACTCGATAGTAACTACAAAATTTCATTCTCCCATTTAGCGGCTATTTCTTAGTACTTGTTCTCTGTACAAGCTACAATGAAAAGCCTGCTACATTTCTTGTAGTATTTTTATCCATCTCATACTTAGACAGTAAGATACATACAGAGCGACCCGTCAATAGAACAACTGTACTGTAACCAACGTGTATACATGTCTTATAAAAGCATAAACTCCCACAGCTCTCTATTCAGGGTACATTTAAAAGTTTCAGCATGTAAATATTATTTAAGTCGTCAAGTACTTTTTGATAAGAAGATTTAACCATTTGATAGCTACAGTATCGACAGTAACAACTAACTAGGTTCACATATATCCTGTCTTTTTATATTACTAAACATTTTAAACAGTGATGCTAAATTGATGGAACAATTTATCATATCTCGATAGAACAGAGAGGATGATTTTTAGTATCTTGGCTACCATGAACAATAAATAAAAGCCTAAATAACATAAGCCCTAACAATAAATCTTCACTGGTTAATAAGTCACTTTATTGTAATACATCAGTTAGCATATCGAAGTGTGGAGAGTTATAAAATGTCATTTGGGAGAGTTTAACAAAGATAAAAAATATACTGGCAAGGCATGTACATAAATTCCGTTATTCAGTAGCAACCAGAAAGACTAAATGTAAAGAATATTGCAGCTCACAATCCGAGAGATATATAATGATCGTAGTCTCCACTGAAACAGATTATGAGCGATCACTAAAGGTACCAATTACAACAATTATAGAGTGGATTCTAACCAGGTAGATTTCACTTACTATGATGACTAAGACCAGCAATTAGTAAACTTGTGGGCTGATGCAACGGCTCAATTTGCATACTCTTACAACTTAATTCTACGTCAAACAACAAATTGTATCGACGAAAGCAGTAGTTGTATATTCTTAACATATGTCTTAACCATATCTATCAATGAACGAACTGGTTTCTTGCTATTTTTATTTAATGCCCTATTGAAAAAGTGTGGGCTAACGTTTGCATTTGTAAAGAAATATGAAGAACGAGCGAGCGCTATACACTTCAGCTTTCATACACGAACCCAATATATAAAACATGGGTTTACCATAACTTAAAACAAAGTCATAAATGAAGGACAGAATGACATAATTCACAAATACTCATTAAGTATACAACAATGATTATCGGTCCAAATTGATATGTTTGATAAAAGAGTAATAAGAAATCAAAACCAAAGAAGAGATATTTTATATTGAATATGGTACAATTTAAGAAGATTCATTTTGAATCATCATGCTTAAACTAGATTGCACAGTACCGAGATGAGATCTCCACTGAACCAATGTATCATGTAAATTAATCCATTGAGGTCGACCAAATGTACGTGGAAATGCTCCAGTGATTAATATTTTCTTTTGAACTTGATCCAATTTGCATGCAACAGCTCTCTGACGTACAGCTACGCAAAAATAGTGTTATTACAAAGAAATTTTCAGAAAATCAAAATGCTTATAATGTTACGCTGAAGTATACTGAAAGGAATCAAAATGAATTATTATGCTGACTAGAAAAGGATAGAATTTCAATTCCTTATTGAATTGAGATTTATATACAGTATAAATATAGTCGCGAACAAGGTGGTCTGAATAGACGTTAGAGGAATGTCGGCAGTTACCTACATTATGAGAGGATATTTCTTGATAAGATTGGAAAGACAAATGAATTAGTAATATTCTTGGAGACCTGAGATACGTAATCTTCTAATCGAATTTAAACACTTTTTAAAGTAAATCCGATCAACAAATACAGCCTTAATAAATCGGTGATTTTTTACTTTTAGAGTCTTTAATCTTTTCAACCTTACGTAAGTAAATCAGTGCATAACCAAAACCATAACAACTGTCGTCTATGATAAGAATTTTTTATAATCTCAACAGTGATAAATTGTTCTCATTGGACTACAGTTATGCATTAAATATGACAAAATCTTAACTAAATAATCTTTAGAACCATGTGAACTGTTGTGAAACTCGCTTTATTTTTCAGTCATACATAGAGTAGAATGGGAAAAACTTATCAAATGTCAAAAAAGAGTGATCAGTATTTCACCTATTATTAACAATGCTTTAATATCAACCAGGCTTGAGTTATTAAAATATACTGGAGAAGCAAAAAATTATAAATTTCTGAATCAAATCAAGGACAAATTTGCTTTTCGCCGAACAAGACTTATTTGAGTATTCTTGGCTTAGTTGAAGTTTACCGAGTAGGAAATATGTCTTGATATAAACAATCATGTGGATGTAAAATCGAGCAAAGATAGGATATCTAAAGCGGATGGTTGAAAATCCCATAATCATCACAAAACTATGACCTTAAGCAAACCAAGTAGTTTCTCAGTTTGAAATCTATGCCACTTCTTACCACACCAAATATCAAAAATCTATGAATAGTATGGATGGGTAAGTCTATTAGGTAAACTAATTAAGTCAAAATCACTATCGGATAAGTTGAATTTTAAACATTTATAAAGAGCACCACAGAAACATGTATACTAAACGATAATTACAAGTTACATGTAGAGATATTTGAGGCATTACCTTCAATTATGAAAGGTTCTAATTCCTCAATCTTGAGACCTAATTGAGTGGCGGCTTCGTGATAACTAAGTTCATTTACATTCTCGGATAATTGCATTAACGTCAAAAGCCGAAGTTTGTGGACGCATGCTTCTTCAGAAAGGTTATTGTGGCTTAAAAAGTTTGGATGTTTGGCCAAAAAGTTTTTGAACGTGTTTAGATCTCCAGATACAAATATTTTGAAAAACTAAAAGTCAGAAGTCACCATCAAATCACAACTTACATCATGAACAGGTTCGCCTTCCAGATATTGAACTGGTTTTAGAGCATACAACTGATCGTGTGATAATAAACACGGATCTTGCAACACTGATATGATGCATCTAAAACAGCATATAAGGAACGGAATGTTACTTTATTGCATTTTGCCGAGCGTTAACAGCAGTCACCTCATTGTAAGTTGATAGGAGATAAATCATTGCTTCGATAGCTTTTCGATTTTCACCTAGAGCAATATGTGCATCGTATAGCTTCTGCCATACTTTTTGGCATTCCTCAACAGTACAGTCACATTCACTAAGCCAAGAAGCAACCTAAGACTTTAAAGTTATGAATAAAAAACCCAACCTTTTTGGGGTCAGTAATCACTTCATTTAAAACACCCATTTTTTCTGCACATTCAATTAGTGTAAGAAATATTTCATAACGAGGATGGCTTTTCGGATTAAGACCCCAAAACAAAAGGTTTAATCTGAATCATAAAATAAACTGCACGATCTTACGGGAAAAGCTTGTTCTTGTGCCTTCGTATGTTGTCACCAGAGAAATCAAGTAGCTTTTCGCAGAAAAGAGGAACTGCTTCAATTAATTTGTTAGGCGGAAGTTGAATGAACATAGAGGCGACACTTGTTAAAACATCCTTCGCGTCTAACTTTGTGACTCAGTGTGGGTAATGGTTACCTGATTCAGCAATACTTTCATCTTTCCAACAAACATTGAGAAATTTAATGCATTTGATCAATTCATCAGGCCAATTAGCATCCGAACACTCAGTATTGTCAAGGACTTTAGCGCCGTAACTTTTGAGAAATTTCTTTAACTCAGTAACCTAATTTTATGCATTTGAAAAAGTGACATTACTTGTTGAGCATCTGTACCATCAATAAAAACGGCTATGCTCATTGTGCGTGATTGACGTAACACCAGAGCCAAATGTAGCGCGAAAATCTAATACTCGATATATCCAATGTCTGCATTAAGGGCTGTTGAACACCAATCAACTACTTCCCACTCCCTTCTTCAGCTTTCTGGTTTTAATTACAAGTTCTTTATTTTTCCTCATTATAAAATGGCTACACTGAAGCTCTAGTCCTGACAATTTCAACTGGTCGTTTTATTTTTGTTATAATAATGTGTTAAAATGGCTTCAGACATAATGTAGAAGGCTCCCACTAAGAGGACTTCAGCTTCCGGTAGCTATCGCCACCGACATCTCCACGTCGAAGCCTAGTTTAATGAACTATGAATGCTGTGCTACAAATTATATACCATCTCTAATTTCCGAATATCTTTTGACGTCTCTCTGGTTTAAGTGTATCAGTGTTTTCATAATTTACTGCTACTAAACTGTAATAAATATCAAGTTAACTGTTTCCTGTGTATTGGCACTAAGCTGCTATCAGAACATTAGACATTGTTTGGTTGTAGTTATAAATACATTGAACGCCTTGATTTCTCTTGTAACAGTTTTTAACTTTCGACCTCATGTTCGATAGTTGTTACATTTATAAACAATCAATTTACTCTTCGTTCTATTTTTTGGTATGCAGAGACAGTGTTTGTGCTTTGTCGATGTTATTCAGTGGAATAACGAAGCGTAGAGTTTTTATGATAAAATACTTGAATCACAGCCCCATCCTAGTAGCCACTTTCAGAAATTCATACCCGCTCACCACCAGCACTAAACAAGTATGTCAACTGCTTAGAAGTGTCTCAGGAAATTCCCTGTTCTGGAAGAAGTGTACTTTTGATCGTCATATAGTCGTGGTATCCACTAGTTTTGAAATCTTCATTGATGATTACTTCACAGTCACTGGGACTCAAAAATTGAGAAAAATTAGGAATGTATTTATCTATATCTCTGTGATGAATGTAATTCGTAGTGCACTATGGCAACTGTAATGGCCATATAATAATAAATGCCCAAAAGGCTAACTCTTTGATATTACTAAATATATATAGTTGAACTGAATTCCCTAGCCGATAAAGGTCGGAATCGACTGACGGGACTCTCGTGTAATAATTTGAAGTCAACTTCGTACAGAAATTTTGTGTACTCTTAGGCATTTTGGTTTAGAGAATAATGGTTTTGTCTTGAAGAGCTTTTATATTAATTGAGGATAAAGGGATAATAGATACTTTCGGTTTTTGGTTTAGAAGAGACTAGTGATCATTAGGAGAACGACTGCAGTATCTTGAAACTTAGGTGAAATCTCATTCGACACAAAATGCATTTTAAATCTAGCACCCTAATGCTTGTCTACATATGTTTCTGAAGCTCTGAATGGTCACCTGTGTCGTTTAGCGTTATTTATAATAGAAAGAAACATCACTGAATCCAGAAGAAGCATTTTGAGTTACTACACCAGAGAACTATTAGTTCACTCGTACGCTTCGTCATGAACTGTCTAGGAAATAACTTATTCATGTGAATACATTTCTTATAACTTCGGCTTCGTGTAACTTGTGTTATAGTCTGGAAAAGGGAATATTATCAAATTTTTTGCTGAGGTTGATGCAGACCTAACTTGGGTTATATTTACATAAAAGCATACATATAAATGGCTGGCATGCATTTCATTAGTCCTCAAATTGTCATGCATCTAATT
This sequence comes from Schistosoma japonicum, assembly GCA_025215515.1. Lineage (NCBI taxonomy): Eukaryota > Metazoa > Platyhelminthes > Trematoda > Strigeidida > Schistosomatidae > Schistosoma > Schistosoma japonicum. Next base: position 41,051,737 of record CM046063.1, on the reverse strand, counting down.
TACTAAAGTCCAAAGACATCAAATCGTCGCATGACAGTGGATCTAAGACTGTGGTTTAAATGAGTCAAATCTTTGTGTGTCTACTGTGTATACGTTGCTAAAATAGCCTAAGAACAATTCAGCTTTATTATATTCATCTGCCAATAGTAATTATTAACGACTATCCCCATACATTTCTGGTACATAGTCCTCCTGCCTTGCTCTCCGGCTACCGTGCTAGAATTGGAGTATTCAGTAATGTTTTGTACAAGCGGTACCTTGTAGATCTTTCTAGATTTTCTTAGTGCAAAGACACAAGAATTTCAGCATACCAGTACTTCAGTTTATTTCCTTCAGTGATCATTAACCTAAACGTCTCCTATATTATTTTCCTTCTACGGAGAAAGGTGTGCATCTGTGGAATCGGCCCTAACTATTCTTCACAAGCCATATACTTGAAGTTAGGATACTACTTCACTACAAACAGGGAGTAAGCAATAACGACTCATGGTTACTTATTTTCACAGGTGTAATGTTATCAATGTTTTGTCGTCTTTCTCATAGTAGGTCAAGTTAAGATCTGGGAATGACGATTATGTTACAGTCAATAGTAGGCGTATAAAAATCACCTAAAATTTTACTTTACTCACCGGATGAGTAATTACTGGGTTCTTCTGGAATACTTCATTTACCTTATGCTTTGGACTATGATAAGCTGACAAAGGCACTTGGATATTTAACCCATCGAGTTGCCTACAGACAATTGTAAATAGGACACTACTTACGATAAATGGCTCCACCCTCTTCCCTATGAGCTTATGAGTCGTGCCAGCACTTACTATTAAGTAGTCATGTGAACTGAGATAATTGTCTTGTACAGAATCTTATCAAAGTTGCCAAACTTCTCTGTTATGATAAATATATTAAGTCCGTTGATGTCTCCCTTCACAATCGGTTCTAATAGTAAGTCAAACAAGCTTTGATTATTTTATGTAACGGATTAAAAAGCCATATATATACCATCGCATCTTACTCCCAGTAAACTCAGCGTTATTCACAAATAAAGCCGAGGTATCCAAAAATTAATGTACTTTGCATGTTTCTCTCCAGCTTTCAACCAAATTCTCGGTGTTTCTTCAACTTCAGCCAGCTCGCCTTAAGTCGAAAAATAAGAATCAGATTAATAGATAACCAGCAGCGTTAAAAATCACAGAAATCATCATGAACTGGTCATAAAGTTACCTGTACTTGCTCTAAAATCAAAGTCTACTAGTACCGAGCTGCTAAGAAGAGAAGAAACTAGCTAATTTTCATGTGATTTTGCTATTTTTTATTTATTTGTAAAGTGAGCGATAACCGGTACTGCTCTTCATTTCCTCCGCTAGACCTTGTTAACTGTGATTGGTTGTAATATCATTTTAGTATGCTAATTACTCTGTTTTTCCGAAGGTCGTTTTTGTAACTATATATACAGAGTTGAATTACACTGAAATCGAATCTTCCTAGTGCTGCGTTGGTGTCTTCTTGATTTTATCTTGGGGTGAGTAATCAGTATAGAGTCGTTGGTCACGGTTGCGAGTATCCGTTGGCGCAGATTAGTTTCCGATTAGAGTTGCGGTTAGTTCGTGCATAGAAGTAGGCGTTTATTTATTATAATTCCGACATAACACAAGCACTCCTCATTGGTTTTAAATTTGAACCCACTTTCTGAAGTTTCATGCCACCCACATGCAGCAAATACTTAGGGGAAACCTGTTGAATAAAGTCATTTATGCAAAGTAGGGAGGGAAAAGTTCTGATGACTTAACCCTGATAAACCTCGTTAGATAGAACGTTTCCTGAGAAAGTAAAGAGTTTACCGTTAAATCATACAGCCGACTATATGTAAATATGACTAGAGTCAATCTAACAATGGTGGCTACATGCCTATCTGGATTAGTTTATAATTGAGGCAATCAGAATTGTCTCGATTGGAAGTTCTTAAGAAGTCAAGGTATAACGTGTCAGCTACCTAAGTTCGGGGAATTCTACGCAAATAGGATTCTTGATGAATCAAGCAGTTGGGGTGGAAGGATTTCTTATGAATACTAGGTGGGACGTTAAATAGACTAGTTTACTGAATAAGATTATTTTGTCACAATCAAAAACTTACTTCCACTGAGTGTTTGATAGATCATGTAGGTTGGAGCAACCCGGTCAATTACATGAACCTAAACCAAAGCCACATAAAATATGACGACTATTATCGCCTGCCTCACCCTGACCATGAAGACCAAGCCTAAAACATTTACGAGACTTACAGGTTTTAAGGTCAAACTAAAGTTGGTAGTAATAAGAGAAGACAAAATAAAACGCGAAGAAAGTACTACTGCATTTGATTATCCTGAAATACATCAGTAAAGTATAATCTTTATTATTTACATTCAACTAATCTATAGACAAGTGTTATAAAGAAACCACATTGTGTTGCATCACTGAAGAATTCACATACAAATTCTAATATGATATGTATAATATTTGTGGCACAAGTTGTTCACTAAAGATAATTAGATTTAGTTGTTACTAATAATAATGGGTTTATTCTCAAGTAGCTTTCTGTACACAAGAGCATACCAGTTTACAGGTATGATCGAAATGATATAGGTCTATCTACATATAAGAATTTTTAAAAGTCACTGATAAATGATTCTCACAATATGAAGGTACTAAGTAAAAGCAAGACCAACGACATCAAAATTCACAGTACTAGGGTGCCTGAGGTAGGTGTTGTAGTATAGTACACTCCTGACAAACAGCTACACCTTTTTCGTCTCTGGTGCTACGGTCCCAAGAGACTGCTGGGAGTAAACAGAATGGACCCTTCAGCATATCCAGATATAGAGTAAGGCTTACAATATCTGGGACTTGGATAAGGGCTCAAACGGAGCACATATATGGGGATATTCCTCCGTAATCGTGAAATCAATGTGGGCTGATTTGAAACGGCGAGTTATTGACGCATTATGTATGTTGTTAACCAGCGTTAAGAGTTAGTTGCTGTAAAGAAGATCCATTCCTTATGATAGCAGGTCATAAGCTCGGAGAGAAGATAAAACAGAAGAATATGCTAAATGAAAATAAATTTGATAGCAGCTGCAAAATATATAAACCTAAACCAGAACCTTCATTATTACTGTTATTTTTCTTACTGCAACGTCCACGCTTGCAGTGTTTAAAGGTGTAAAACTTTAATGTGTTATTTCTAATTAAGTCGAGGTTGAGTTGCAAGTCATGGAGTATTTGGTACGGATCTTCGGATATATTGTTCTAAGTACTGTTCGGTAGTATATAGTTTACATTAGCGTGTTACACATTAATTGGTCCAAGTACATCGTACGTTATGCTCTAAGTTTGAATGAATCAATAGTTTATTCAATGCCTTGTAGTCACTAAGTAGTTGATTCATCGCTCGTATAATGTGATCAATACTATCTAACATACGGACTATTTGTCGATAAACTAATCTAAATGGCAGTGGATTTGTGCAAGAAAAAATGAATCGTATTCTGTTCTTGCAATATTCCACCCACACTGTACCTATATAATTTTTGAGGCTGTAATTAGATGCATAAATAAATCGTAATAAAGGGGCGGGGGGGGGGAGTTTGCTAGACGGTGTACAACTTGAAATTGAATATCAGATTGATCTTAGCATGTCTTTTCCAAAGTGGTTCTAAGCCTAATATATCACATCGTGTAGCGTTCTTTCAGTCTACAATCCATCCATATTGTCTCTTTTTGTGTAGTATCACTATATTTTTTCAATCTTCAGCTTATCACTTGTTCGAAGGCTGCTGAGTATGAGTGGGCAGTATAAAGTAGCGGGCATACACAGGCCTAATATCGTGCTAATCTAAACTCTGGTAGAAATTATAGATTATGCAACCCATAGGTCTGAGTGCCATTGAGGTGATAGATGCTCTTTGTATCGTAAATGTAAGATCCGTAGCGTATTTTAAGCATATGTCCAGAATTTCTTGACATTGAGAGACTTGTTTTCTATCTACTTCAAAGTGAAAGATTAAGTTACAGCACCCAATGATGATTTTAGCTACATTTCTTAGTGTTAAAGTGAAGTTGATGTTCTTTACACTAGGCAGTGACTTTGTCTAACTATTGCTTTACGATTTAAACAGTGTCGTGTAACTCATTTCTGTCGCACGAGTAGACCTACGTATAAGAACGTTTTGTCTGTGTTAAAACAATTACTGAAACTGTTGACATATATTGTAAACAAGAGAATCCATAGTACGCTGCTTCGTATAATCCCACTGATTACTCTCTTATGAGATTGTTGTGCTAAGTTTACTTTGATTATCTGATATCGATTAGTTAAAAATGATTTAAGCCAGCTTGGAATAGAATTTAGAATCCCTATAGAGTATAATTTTTCACAGAGTATGCTATATGATGCGTAGTCAAGGGCCTTAGATAGATCAAAGCAAAGGACTAAGACTATTTTGCGTATGTCATGGTAAGATGTAATGTGATTAAAGAAGTCAAAGTTACAGGTTAAACACGATCGACTCTTTATAAACCCATATTGCCATTTCTATATTTGGTTTCGTGCTAATAATTATTCTGAGATGACTTTTTTATTATCCTCTCCTTGATTGGTGAATGAACGGGAGTGAGGGATGATATAAATGTTGATTGAATAAAGTAAATCTCCAATCGATTATAAGGAATTGCTATCGCATGCGTACCCCAAAGAAAGAAGTCACGTGTTTCAAAGGTCATTTAGATGTCAAAACTATAATAATGAACATCAGGGTGTGAGTCATTATTGCTTTGTGCATATCCTGTGGAGTTCAAAGTGGGTGATGATTTAAAAAATGATAGTTTCACAAAAAATTATCAGTAGATAAAAGTGTGAGTAAGAACAAATTTGGGTTTCCAAACATATTAGTTGACATAGAGTTAAGTAAACTTCGGCTGTAAGGAGGGGGGAAGATCTATGTTAAGCATTGCATGAGAACAGCTTGAGTGATAGTAAAACGATGTTTGCAAACATTAACGTTAGTTCACCTGATGTTCAAAGGATGACTTGAACTATTAACGAATAAGTTTTAATTAATTTGGCTCTTAAACCCAATTTTAGACTTGCCTGTGGTTAAACCTTCAAAGTTTCTATTTCATAAAGCTTATTTTTGAATAATCGAGAGGTTTTAACGCATTTTTATACGGTTTCTCTGTATGATTACGGTGTTTAATTTTTCAAACATTGTTTAAACAGGATATAGTAAGCTGGCCAGGTGTTAAAGAGTGAGAAACACCCATTAAAGGTCACTAAATAAAAATTTGGTATAACTACACCCTCTAAACCTACAGAGGTTCTAACTGTAACTAGTACCATCTTTAGGCAATAATTTTTTCCTTCAGAATTTCTTACAAAGGCTTAATGATTCGTTTCTGAACGTTTTCGATGCATATTTAATCTGCATGTTCAAAGATATTAAAGATCAACAAGCCATATTGTGGGATGGGTTGGATGCACATTGGAAAGTAGTAGATTTTTATTCGTGCGATTTAAAACCGAGCTTGCAAGTTTCGTCAGCCTTCTTGTTTATATGACTTAACCTTATGGATTATGACATTTGTTTATCATCTGCGTTGGAGGGATCTTAAAATGAGGAAAAACAGGTACAGTATCAATAATGCCAGTCTGTTATCAGAAAAAGGATACCCTCCAGTTCCAAAAAAATGATCAATCCAGGAACAGCATAATGTTGCATAAGGAGGTTCGTCAGATGAAATATTAGGGAATGTGGCAGACAAGTGTTAAAATAGGTACATCAAGCAGAAAGTTCATAATATTAACAGGTACTATCTATGACAGTACAGCCACACATTCGTAGATAGGCGGATGAGGACATTTAAGTAAAATGCAATAAATAATGCTACAAGTTCATATTAAGGCGAATTACAATATCAAGCTGGATGTTCGCTACAATGATTAAAGCTGTTAGTAATTGATATTATTGTATATTTAAAAAGACCCAAGTATGTATGTCTGGATAAGGTCACAAGAAAGACAGGATACATCAATGGCTGCTTGTTATCAAATTGTTAATCTTTTCTGAATCAATTGTTACTTAAAGAATGCTCCTGGTTTCTGCAGGAACACGTACTATTTCATCAAACGATTAGTTTTGCGATTTTTGAATTATCTATTTAATTAATTCTTATAAAATTTTTCTTGTTGAGTGTACGGTATTTTGGCACTGTTGAGGTATTTCATATATGTTTGGAACGTCTCGTTCTATTGACAGAAGAGACCAGATTATTAAGGAATAAGTCTTTATATTTTTTATCATGGGACAGGACACAGTAAAGCGCGATACTAATCATTCGAATATATAAAACTTCCCAACATTCAATACAAAATGATAAGAAATATAAGCTCAATGCAGAATATGGAGGTAAAAAATTCTTGGGTTTTATTGTTTCGGCGTATGCTTAAGGTTTGAAGTCAACTCTTAACTAGTCAATCTAAGTTGTTACACTAGCTTCCTTCTAGAATCGACTTTCGTAGGGACAGTCGATTTGATCAACATACCGAACAAAATTATCTTAGTTCTGCTATTGTAGCTCGATTAAGAATTACTAGCTCATCCAGCGCCCGACATGCAGTCAATGACAAACAGTCTGTTAGTATTAGATGATACTACTTGGATAACATTTACTTTTTAAACTTGTCATCTAATCTTGTAACGTTTACATCTTCCCACAAATGATAGGTTGGATACTTGGTGAACTCAACCTGCTCACAGTGACCATTGCTTGAAAAATAAAATAGGGTCAGAAGGTGAAGCATGTATATCTGAGAAAGTATTGTGAGCAGGCTACCCAACACCATGTTGTTAAGGTACGATCTTCCAGTATTCTATCCGGCTATCAGGTGTTTACTCACCTGCCTCTAGAGTCGCCCTTAAGTCACAATTGAGAGAAAATCTACTTCAGAAAAAGTTGATGCCCATTCACACCTAAGGAATCGCTCCACTGTTTGTATAAAAGGTCAAGGTGCAAAAATAAAACATACAATTATGATTGATGAGTGTTTGTTTCTACGTAAGTTTTTGGCATTCAGAACGCCTTGGCAGTTTCGAAGAAAATAGACCTAATGTAAATATCTTGTACACGTAAATGCATTGAAAAAATTCGATTTCATCAATATATAAACATAGATGTGCATGAACTCTCCAGAAGTCAGATTAAATAGGCGACCTTAAGCATATGATGACCGCCTTCGTAACGGTGGGTACTGATAGTATTCGTCAGGACGGAAAATTATAACATCTGCTTAAGAAAGAAAATGAACTACCGAGAACATTAGAGTGCTTAGGCTTGTTATGGTTTAAGATATAATATGCGTCTTGCAGATTTCTCACCTGATAAGTAGTCGGTATACAAATCATAATGAAGCTGTATCTCCTCAGATCAACTAGGAAATGAGTTGATTCTAGTCCTACAAGTAAGGGTATGGTGCAGTGGGTGCGATGTTTTCGTTAACGCGATTTGCACTTAAATTATGCTAGTTGACTTAAGATTCCTTAGATATTAAGAGAAAGGAAAATTTAAGGATGCGTTGTTACACAAATGTATTCTAACAGGTCAAGTCATAGTTAGTGAATAGCTGGTAAAGTATGTACAGAACCCATGTTTTCTGTTAATACTAATAATGATCAAATACAAAGGAATTATATGTAGTAGTTTTTAATTATACCACAATGAAAAAATATATACACTGCTACTTACACAAAATGGGGGTTTATCACTTAATTTTGTATAGGGCGACTGACTAAAGTCATTTATCAAAGGTGGAGCTGCGAGAGTCCTACCGTAAAATCACGGTTTTGATTACCTAGAGGGTTAGTTATCCTCATTAGTGTCTACAATAGATAGTTAAAAATAACTGTGTACGTAAGCTAGTTGTGAGCACTAAGATGAGATAAGTGGCAAATTCAAGGTTGGGTCAAAAATAAAATCTTAAAATCAAATAGTACAGAGACAATGCAATGTATGTGCAAATTAGTTCGTCATGTAAGTTCATATGAAATAAAAACAATTGGGAAATCTGACAGTAGAATTTAAAATCATAGACTTAACTAACGCCCCAACAATTGGAAAGATGCTAGAGATACTATAGACGTTTCATAAGTTATTGTAGTTAGCTTAGTGATTTTGATTTACTGTGGCAAAGTAATTATAACTAATGAAAGTCGAATCAACGTAAAATTTAACATGTTTCACCTGAAAACGACACTATTTTTCTTAGTAGTATGTTATTGTATAATGTTATTAAGAATATATATCTTAAGCGAAAAATGATTTTAGTAGTGGTTCATATGAAATATATATAGCCAGTCTAAGTGAAAACAAACATGTTAAGTACTAGTATGGTTTGTAGTAAATCAACTGGCAAAACAGTGAAACCCACTTGGGTTATTTTTGAAATTCATCGTTATTTCTAGAGTTTATTGTGTGATTTATGGCAAGTATCTATATGGTTTTTGTTCCATGCTTCCATCCAATTTTCTCACTATTTATTGATAATGGAAAAATCTTTGGAAATGATTAGTTCTGCAGGCGTAGCTTGCTCACATCACTCACCTTAATCGAAGATTCTTCGTTCTCTAGTGACTTACCTCTGCTAATAGGTTTGCGACTTATATTACTAGACGGATGATTTAATAAAACATTGTTCAAGTACACCGTTATAAAAAGTTATCATGCCGTTCATTCATTTTTAGTACGCTGATTGCAATAACGACTGACAGAGGAGCTCATTTCAAATCTAAACTATTCAAAAACTTAGGTAGACTGTTAGGCTCCAGCAGAATACACTGCACTGCATATCATTCTCAAGTGAATGGGATGGTAGAAAGGTTCCATCGTCAACTTAAGTCTGATCTTATATCTCATGCAAAACCTAATCAGTGAACAGAATTCCTGTCATTAGTTATGTTCGGGAATACGAACAAATGTCAAAACTGACTCACAATGTTCAGAAACAGAATTAGTCTTTGGGGTCACTCTGATATTACCAGATGAATTTATGAACCTTAATATTTACAGTATAAAGCTCGATTTCGGAACTTACGTAGAACAACTACGAGACCAAATGTCTAAACCTAAACCACTTAATACTCGTAAACAATCACGCTGTACGTCTTTACCTAGAATTCTAGGCATTTGCTCGCATGTCTGAAAAAGAAATGACAAGATAAAAGCACCACTTAGCCCTACTTTCGAAGGTCCATTCAAAGTTGTTTCAAGCAAACTTAAATATCTTGTGATACAAATACAAGGAAACATCAACTCAGTAAGTAGTGATAGGCTAGAACAAGCTTATCTTGATAATTAACCACCATTTATGTTGTTAGATCGTTTGCCTGACTGAACAATCACGGAATCAAGAAGTGAAGGCTGCAAATAATGTTAAAAGCTTTATATGGGCACAGCCGATCATTCAAGCAGGAATGTCCACAGTTTTAGTTTCAGCCTGAAATGTAATCATGTAACGTCAAAAATTCCAAGTTAGTAAATATTTTAAAAAATAAAGCTTAATAAAAAAATTTTTTGCAACGGAAACCTGTTTAAAAGATTTTTATGAACAAATCTAAGACTGAAGTTAACTGGAATTCGAACCTGTCTTCCTTAGTGTTGTATCTGAGCAGGAATGGCCGATATTATCGATCTTGTTATCTGCAGCGCTATGTCCTACAGCTAGCACCAAGCCTTGCCTTGATCTATTGCTCGGGCACAATAATCCGACTGACTTATCATGAAGCCAACTAGTCACTCACACGCATGTATTACAACAACAATAAACCAATAATATACGAGAGATATATATGTGATGTCTAGCCATTGACTTATATGTCTTTCACACTATATTAACCAGTCACATATCTTCTTCCAGATATGTCACTTAGGGCCTTATTGAACTCTGGTACGAAGTAGAGTGATTTCTTTTAGTGCTGCCGGTTTCAACATATTGACTACTTTTAGCCATTGGGGAAAGTTTACTAATGCCACCTTCCTTCATTAGGAATATTCCGAAGTTTCCATAGGGAAAAATACGGTACTTATTTGCAAGTGACCTTCAGACACTGTCATTATTTCCACACGCGCAATGTGACTATATAAGGAGATTTCGATACATTGTCATTAAGTCTGTCATCAGTGTAGGGGAATGACAAACGATTAGCTACCATCATTAGTAGCTAGGGCTTTTCAGATCATATAAGTAGTGATTAAATATAGAGTAACAAATGTATAGAAGCCTCTTCTTGGGAGAATGTAAACGCGCAATAGCCAAACTCAAAATTTTTATCGGTTAATCGTCATTTTGAGATAAAACACATCTAAACCTCTGTGATGGCAAAGTAAACAGTGCTGATATGTGCTAGGAATTCTAATACCTCCCAAGGCCAAAAGGACTGTTACACTTATCCCTGAGTAACCATTTTGGAAACATAGTGTCATTCTCGACCGGGTGGTAGGTCAGAGTATCTTGACAAAGAAGAGGCATTGCAAGATTTTTGAAATGGCCAAATAACATGACTGTCAAATTAACTATGCTACTTTGTTGAGACTAAACCTTTTCTTCGGCCTCAGAATACTGAGTATATCTTATTATTGACCAGCGGTGAAAATCAAGGTAACAACTAACTGCAATCAATCTGCCCAAGCGACAGTCAAAATAACCAATCACTTAGCTACAGTGTATTCGTTCGCTTCACCGATGTCAACAAGAATACAGAAAATTTAAAATAGGGCAATAATACATATGCACAAAAATTGAGCTTTACCTCTGATCAAATTGGGCTTACAGAAATATCACAAACGCTCCTCTCTATCGCTTCTAAAAACAGTCTGCCAATATTAAAGTTTGGTCCGATCAAACAAAATTCAGCAGAATCAACACGCAATCGTCTTGGCAACCACCTTTCCATACGCGCAACGCGCCACATTATCAATGAACGTCACGTTTTTCAAAAGCCATAGGTAGTAGAGACTGAATAATTAATTCACAACATTAAATGAAAGTGAAGTATAGTCTACACTCAATTTCTCAACTGTAATCATCTTAAGAATAGTTCGCTGAATGGAAAACCCAGTTAATTAAAAAGATGAGATATAAATCAGTGGACTATAATTCAATATTCAATAATATTGCACTGTTGTACAAACATAATTTCAGAAAAACTGTTCCTTCTGTTAGGAATGTCTTTCCATCCTCATAGCGCGTCGTGAATCTGAGTCCGGTTTAACTTGAAAGCGGAGGAACTTTAAAAGTGTGCTATTCTCTAAGACAGTTATGCATGCCAATGACTTTACGTTACAAAATCGGCTACAAAGCTTACATCATCCTCACTTGAAAACCTATAATATCAATGTGTCTTTTCTTCTAAGACGATATTCGAGGGTTTCGGAATAGGTGTTGTTAATTAAGTATGTAGCAGGGCATCAGCAAAACCGTACAGATATTGATTTCTGGGACCAACTATTCCTAAATCAGTTACTGAAGAGCTACAGGGAACTTAATAAGGCGGTAAAATAGTATATCATTGCTCCAATGAGACGACACCTATTAGACTACGTGCCAAAAGAATGACACTTGTGTAAGGCCTTATCGCTTCTAAACACGTCTAAGACGATTTATCTACCGTCATAAAGAAAACTCATGTTGCGAGTACCTTTAGTAAGTAGTCTAGACTACTACTCATGCATTCATGGAGCTGAGTCTTCTAGTTGGAGTAATGGTTTGCCACTTTTATAAGCATAAAAGATCGGCATCTGTTTCGCTAGTACTACCCTTATTATGTAATCTGACCTAACCATTGACACTAGTGACACTTATAACTTATCTATCATCCCTGTTTGTCGCATGTAATTCTCTTTTTTCACCCAATGCTCCATTTGGCTTAGTTTTATACTTGCCCATTTTGATAGTGTTAAATTTCTGTCTGTCGAACTGGTTAATTTAATGTTTTCGGCCAGGACATCTATTTACTACATTCCCCTGAATTCTAATATCACAATTATTCCAGTATCCAGTAACGTGATAGCTGTCTACATTGGCAACTTCCCCACTCTGAGACAAATAGGCTTACTTGCTGTCAACTCAGACCAATCTTCATAACAGTTTTTCACTAAATCGAGTATTCAGACTACTAATTATGAAGACCTGGAACTGCTGCCTAAAATCGCTACAGTAATTAATCCGTTTAAACTAGTTAGTCGTGAGCATCGCAATCAGTCAACTATATCATATGAAAGTCAACTCATCACACATTGCAGTACACGTTTCTTTAATTTTTTGAGAAAGTGAGGGTGAATTTTCAGGCAACAAAATTGTTGTTACTTCGTACTACACGTCGTGGAAATCGAAATCGCGTCTGTTTGAAAATGTTAATCAGCAAACGTGTTTGAAATGTTTTAGTCAACAATTACCAGATATGTGAATCAAATGAGTAGTTTAGAGGCTAGCCAAATTTTGGCATCAGCTCTAAAAGATGTGGATGAAATTCTGAAGGGTAGATTCACATAAAAAGTTTGCTTTTATTTCATATAGTGAGTAATTGTGAATCGAACGATATTTGCAACGCTTATGATAATCCTAATAATCAGTACACGTTGCCAGAAAAGTCAGTTCAGAATGTTCAGAGGCAATTTTACAGTATAAATGTTGACAATAGCACGACGTGTGATGAAACAAGTCCTTATAAGACTGAAAAAGAGTTTTTCACTCTTATGAATAGACTTCATAAATGCATAGAGAAACTCCATCTTTCACCGGATATCACTCCACTTCATACACCGGAATATTATTCCTCGGATTTTAGAGTCACTGAAAATAGTCATTTCAACCTAGTTGAAGTACGTTTCTGTAAAATTATTTGAATTCCTATCTAGTTATAATTTTCTGTTGTTATATTCATAGTTTACAATTTATGGTAGAGTACCTCTTTTAACTTTTGATTAAAATTTGACAAAGCTAATGAGCGATTTTTGGACTCTAGAAGGAAATAGTAAAACTGGGTTGTGTAAGAGATTGGAGCACAATATTGCAACATGGTAATAATGTGAGATAGCGCTAGATTCATTTGATCAAACTCATTTCAGTTATGACAGAAGGCCAAATAGAATGCGTTTGCCATGAAGATGGAACTTTGTCAATTAACCAAACCTCCTAAATTCATCGACAGGTTGTGTTGGTTTAGAGAGTCCCATTGTTTATTATATGAGAACGTTTTAAGTGCTGCCAACTACAGTTAACGTCACGATTATAGATAAGATATATATGACTCGTTTAGGTTACGCGTTTGATTGGATGTTCGAAACATGAATTGTTACTGCTTGTCTATACTAGATCACGACCCAGCTCAGTTTCGTAATATTATAATTCCAAATTGTAAATCGCTGGATACCATCGACAATAGCCTCCTTTGCCAGAGAACAAATCAATTTCCAGCCGAGGAAGAAATTGGGAAAAGACGCTGGAGGTGAATAGGACACAGACTGAAGAAACCATCAAATTGTGTCACAAGACAAGCATTAAAATGGAACCTTGAAGGTCAAAGGAAAAGGGGGGAGACCCAAGAATACACTGCGTCAGGAATTGGAGACAAACATGAAGAAAATGAAGAGTACTTGGGAAGAAGTGAAAAGGAAAGATTAAAATAGAGCTGGTTGGAGATTACTGGCCAGAGGCCCATGCTTTATAAGAGGTAACAGGCATTGATTGATTGGTTGATTGATTGATTGATTGGTTGTCTGTAAATCACCATATATTACATTGGCTTATAGACATGTATATTTCATTGGGTAAATGTATATATTAAAAATTAGTAACAATGAATATAGGGTAATTATATTTAGACGGATAATAAAATTGGCAAGCACAGCGAGTGTATGTGTTATATCGATTTCTGTATTTATTCATACAATAACATCAGAACTATTAAATAATCGATCTTTAATCACTAAAACTCGATAGTATGTTCAGAAGTAATAGCGGTGACTACGAGTCGATAGGCAGCTGACAAATAATTATATTTAGCTTTATTAAAGTTTTTGAAGTATCTTTTCAAGGCACGATAAACGAAAACCTATTATCAAATTGTTTAAAGCTCGTGCTTAAGTTCCATCTACTCCTTTTATATGACAAAAGAAGTAAGTTAAATTTTAGCTAGTTACCCGTCATATAGAGACTCTACAGATTGATAATCAATCTGGTTACTGTTCTTTAAATATTTTTCAACAACTTGCTACATACTACATAATTGTGATAGTAATACTTTGCCTACTGTTATCACCTAGTGATTTATATACTAAACTGATCTATGGTAGCCTTTCGATAAAAATCAACATCAAGTGTGGGTGATGCCCTAAATTACAATGTACTGATGTATTTTAGAAACCCACAGTATAATGTTATCACGTTAAAGTAATGTATCTTCGAATTAACATGTGACAGGGTTTGTTTTAATGCATACTAATAATTTGTAACCAGTAAAATATTTATCACTACAAAGGAATTTCCGATTTTAGTTGATTCACTATTTATACTTCTTAAAAATAAAAGTTTCTACAGATATTTTGGAAAATTGAATATTACTTTTTCGAGCAGGGTAACTTATTTCCTGTGTACTTATCTTACGCTAAAGGTAAATACATAGTTATTTGTAGAGAAATTTATCTACTGTGTTGTGAAGCATAAATAACCTCCCTCCACATCGTAAGCATTAGTTAATACTTGAGGGCATATTGAGTGCTATTTTGACGTTTAATAAGATTTCGTTGTACTTAAATTGATTCGAACCTAATAGTAACAGTAGAAGTTATAACCCTCCTAAATAGGATACGTAACTATCCTTGAAATCCGATATTCTCAGAACTTCTGAAAATTAAGTAAAGCTGGATCTGATCAACTTCAGCTGTTGATACAATGTTTAGCACTTGTTTAATTCACTTATAAGTATAAATAAGATACTTTGTAATTATTTTTACACGAATTTCGACTTGGTTGTGAACTACTTAGCCACCTATGTCAAGTTCAAGTATATAGTTCTTAATACATTCATTCCCATTAGTTTGTAATACGTTTTCTCCCCAAAGGTCTAAGTCATTTATAAGTACCGTTTACGATACAAGCTCATTTACAAGCTTAACATAAAGTACTTAATATACTACCTGTAAGACAGAAGACGTTAATTTATTAATAGTCTTCTGATTATTAAACAAATCATAGACAGACAGATACAACACAGAACTTCGTACGTACGTACATCAGTTCAGGTTGTCATACTACATCAGCACAGAGACGGAACTGTCAGTTCAAATCCAAGAGTGATAGCGATAGTAGAAGTATTAGTAGTAATACAGAATATTAGGGAGCGAAGATATGATTCGAAAAGTATAATTCAGTGAGATAAATTTGAAAGAAGAAAGATAGAGAATTCAGAAGGTTAGATTTTCAAGAGAACACAAAGAGTGGATGCACCTGCGCCATTGCAAACGATTCTGAGCCATGTCGTTCAAGGTCTCTAACCATTGGTGACTTTCGTCTCGCGGACTCCAACCACGCAGCCTACATCTACCAACATGACTCAGTCCACTTGTCAGTGACTTCATCGATTTCTGCCATGTTTTGGTTTGGCCGCCCCTAGCTTTCTTCAAACCTATTCCTACACCACAAAACATAGCTCGTCGTGGCAGTCGGTAGTTAGACATGCGTAACACATGTCCCGACCACCTCAACTGATGAAGTTTCAATACCTCATCTATTGATTTGCCATCCTTACCTAGAACCCGTTTCCTAACGACAGCATTGCTCACTCGGTTGTTCCACGATACACGAGCAATGCTTTGGAGACACCTATGATCGAAAACCAGTAACCTACGAATGTCCTCTACTCTTAACGGCCATATTTCGCTCCCGTATAGTAGGACAGAGTGAACTGCTGCACGGTACACTCGTCCTTTGGATAGCAAGCGGATATCTCGCCTGCGCCATAAGTGACGCAACTTGGCAAAAGCCAATCGACCTTTTTGTATCCGTGCTGAGATTTCGTTAGTCACCAGGCCATCAGCACTGATGAGACTCCCCAGATACGTGAAGCGGTCTACACGCTCGACTACTTCACTCTCTATCACTAGTTCAAGTGCCGATGCAACCCAATCCTGAAGCAACATTTTGCATTTCAAAGGGGAAAAACCGCATCCCGAACATGCTTGCATTGTTGTTCAGGGTAGTCAGAAGACTCTGCATTTTGTCAGCGTCTTCACCAAATAGGACTATGTTATCAGCATACTGTAAGTCAGTAAGCGAGGCTCCTGGTAGAAAGTCAACTCCTGAAAAGTCAGACGAAGATAAGGTTATATCTAGGAGCATGTCTATGACAAAATTAAACAAGAATGGGGAAAGTGAACATCCCTGACGGACGCCACTTGAAGTGAGGAATTCCGATGACAGTTCGCCATAAGCTCTCACTCGACCTGTAGTTTTAGAGTAGAGAGCGTGTATAGGGTTAATGTACTTCTTTGGTACACCTTTCAATGACAGACACTGCCACAGAACCTCACGATCAATAGGGTCGAATGCCGCCTTTAGGTCCAGGAAGACAACTATTGTAGGACGCCTAAATGTGTGTCTGTGTTCCAGGACCTGTCGCAGTGTGAAGATGTGGTCTATACAGCCACGTCCAGGTCTGAATCCAGCCTGGTTTTCTCTAGTCTGCTCTTCACGAGCTCTAGTTAGGCAGTCTAAGTATAATCGAGGCTAACAATTTAGGAACTATAATTTGTCAGACTGATTCCCTGTGATTGTCACAAGAAGACTTTTGTCCTTTCTTATAAATTGGGACAATCAGGGATTGAGACCAGTCAGATGGTATTACGCCCAGTTCCCAGATTCTACCTAAGATTTCAGTCAATCTAGCTGCTTAAACTGGACCAAACAAATCATAATGGTTAGTCTATGCTATAAATATTAGCCTTCTGCAAATATTCCATTTAGTCAGGAGTTTCTGGTGGGCGATAAAAGTGTCCGTGATATAAATCTTTTTTACGTTTCTACCGTTCATTAAGACTACTATAATCAATACTCATGGCCTAAAGCATGATTATAAGTGAACAGGATTTTGTTTCCCAGTAGTCTAATTTCAGATATATTTGGAAAGTTAGTAAAAAAGTTTAAGTTTCAGGGAAATCGCTAATACATTCCAGGAATATTTAACTTTAAATTCTCGAGAAAAACTAAATTAAATTGGCAAATTCGAATACTACTAGCTATTAAATTACAAAGTTAACTTTCCAGTAATATACACATGAACACTTATTATCAGTTGCATTTTACAGACAAACTGAAATAATATATTGTAAATGTAGCACTCAAAAATATCTAGATCAGTGTTCTAAGTCGTGATACAATGGTGTGATTTTGAATTACATCGTGTTTCTTACACAATATAACTAAGAAAACCTTACTTGTTTAGGATGGATTCTTGACCAAAAGTTATCTGAAGTGAGTTTATTACCTGGGATTAGCACGTGATGTTCAACCTAGCTTGCATTTAAGTAATTTCTCTCTGTATAGGTATCAACACTAATCACTAGAGAGCTGGGAGTATGTGTAAATAAACTACTGCGCTTACTTGTTATTATAATAATTGAAATATAAACATTAGTACCTTATGTATGATCTTGTCATTTAACCGGGTAATAATTCAAATTGGGATCGCAGTATGTCTAGGAGCTTATTCACCAGTTTCTAATCTACTGGTCTTAGCTATTGCTGACTATTTTGTTATTTTCACTGTAGCGCTCAATATTTAAAAGATTTATATTTGTTTAAATAAAGTCGTTTATTGGTTTGAATACACCCACATTTGTATGCAACCGAAAATTTAGTGATGTTAGCTCATTATATATTGACAAGTTTATTTTTAAGGTCAAGCTAGATTGTAGCATAATCTCTATGGAGTTTATAGTTATTTGTTATTCTATTGATAATAAGTTTTTTTAAATGATTAAATAAGTTATTAGAAGCAAATTACCAAATAATTTGCACTCATTTAAACAAGGTATTAACGAATAGAAAACAGCCGTGTTATTAAATTTCTGATATACATAACTGTCTCTCTGTAACTTAACAGGATGATACATAAACTGATAGTAAATTCGTATACCATTTACACAAACTATCCCCAAGTGACTACCGACAACAGTCATAATAAATATTTACATTAATTAGAACTATATTGTGAAAATCCATTGAAGAACAACTAAAAGCTTGTAAATCATTGCCGTGTGACTTGGAAAATTGAGACAATATTTAACAGGTTATTCTGAATATGACTAAAAACGAAATACAAGTCGAAAATTTTACTCAAAAACTGTTATGGAAATGGAAAGATATAGACCACTGAGATTTTGTATATACCTATTTGATGCTAAGTAAGTTGTCATAGGCTGTTATTTTAGTCAAAATGTTTATGTGTTTCGATATCTGAATATGAAAAGTAAAACGTTTTGAATAGGGAGGAGAAAGTGAGGTAATCATAAGTTACAAACAGCCCTTCCTTATAAATTATTTGATTGTTAGTTGTCAGGTTAATATTCACATTTTTACCACTGTAATCAAAGAAAATCAGTGCAACATCGATAATCGATCATCAAGTAGTGTCATTATTCTCTGTCTTACTTACTGCAGGCCGACTTCTATCAAATTAGTCACAGTAATGTGGATACATGAATCTTAGTGTTGATTTAAACTTCAAAACTCAGAAGTGATACTCACATTATGACATTGACCCTCACAAGTAACCAGTCTCATCACCAGCCGATTCCCCACCAACACTGAAAAGTTATAAACATTTATACTTTATTTCATACATATTAAATAAGTTGGTGACTCAGTATCTCAGTCAGTAACAGATGGGATTGTGAATTGAAAGGATTTCAGGTTTAAGTCTCGAAAGAAACACCAACACTGGGAAACAGGTACACGTACATCTAGATAATGAGTCTCAAATCTCATGAAACTCATATCATGTTCAATTCTGCTGGCCACAGTCCAAATATACTAGAGGATAATTTGGATAAATCACAGTTGAATTTCAACTTCACTCTTTACCATCTCGTTGACATTTAACGATAATGTCACATTTAATATTTCCACCATTTTTGCTAGATTTATGAAATCTATAACATTTCGAACTTAATTTCATTAGATTGTATGTTTTGTTTATAACAGGATTATTACTCTTGTGAAATTTTTTTCAGCCAACTATCACACAACCAACAGATTGCAATTTGATTAATAACAAACAACTCACAGCTTCAACAACAACAACAACAACCACAGCATATGGTGTTGTCGAATGATTATACAAATTTGAATGATAAACTTCTTCATCAACGAATCATTCGTCTTCAAGCTCAAATACAAGCACAAGCTAACCGTATAGCAGAGATGAAGATGGATAAAACCCCAGTAATTCATTGTTACTTAGAGCTCGCTTAATTTTTAATTTTTCATCACTATCCGACTCCAGTTTTAGAACTATTAAAAAGTAGGAAGCATAACATCATACTTCAGCCTGTCTGACTTAGTTTGTGAACTAGTAACGTTGCCTAATGCTGCGGAATACTCACTTAGTAAAGTGAAATTAATGAGATAGTCAGGAGAATTTATTGGTAGGCCACAATCCCGTTTGTATAAACGCATTATATCTATATTTATGCTTTAGCTTACTGCTGATTATTTAGTCATCATCGTTGTTCATAGATTATTTAACCAATAGCTAAAACGTAGGCTATCCCATGTGCACCAATAACATTCACCTTTGTCTTTCTTCCCTCCTGTCGTTGCGTAACCTTGGAGTAGCACATATCTGATGAGCTTTCATAGTAAACTACCATTTTGTCCTTGTATGGGGCTTTTCGGAAAGAAACATCAGTTGTTTCATCAGAGATCAGCAGTGAATGAACGTACTAGGTTGAAATAGCTATCTCATGATCTGCAGTTTTTAATAGTTCTCTAGGTAATAACATCCGTAATGTATTACTACATATTGTAGTTTGGATATTTATAGGTGATTATAAGTAATGAGTTTGACACTCATCACTTTACAGTAATTAATGAATGTGGATTGTGTACTTCTATATATAGGTAATGTTTTTTTTCACTATCACATTTAATAACTGAGCGTATCCTGTATAATAATTAATGTAATCTATGCTTGACATTATGTTCGAATGAACTGCTAAAAAATGAATCAAACCATGATACTGTGAAACCATTCGAAGTTAGAAATATCAACTAGTAGACACTGGCTCGGTCGTCTAAAGATCAAGTATTTACCACAGAGGATGAGGGTTCTAGGATTTATTTACGGTGGGGACATAGGTAAGCACTGCTGAAGAACCACTTTCTAGGACGTAATAGCCTCCCAATCCTTCTTCGTTTCCAATGGTTCCTCAACTGTAATCAGCTCGTTATATTAAGATCAAATTTAACAGTCACCACAATAATAAATCATAAAGTGATAATCACTGTGACCTACTTATCAGTTTTCATTGTTAAAATTGCATTAAAATACAAGAAAGAAGCATCGATGTAATAGAATATTTCTACGTATCTGTAAGTTAACAGTTTTGTAAATAGAAGCAATGATTGAGAATGTAATTCGCTTAGCTAAAAATATATCGTTTCAGTGAATAATAATATGTTATATATAACTCAAGTATCACTTACGGAAGCCTATTTAATGTTTATTCAAATGAGGACTAATGCGTTTTGTTGATATAAAGTACGTAGCATCCAATCACCATCCTTAGAATTTGAATCACACTATATTTATTTATAATGTATATAGCTTCGTAGTAGCATCCTCTCTCCGCCCTGTCTCTCTTTCTCTCTCTCTCTCTCACAAATGAATATTCAGATCATGACACGATACCTGATTTCATAAATGCGTTATGTGTAATTGGTTTACATTTAGTTTAATGATTAATTGTTATTTACCGAATATTTTGACAAGAGCCAAATAAATTTAAAAAAGCTGTGATCATTAGCACTCCACAATGTTCGTTAATAACATTTCATAATGGTTAGTTGATATAACGAACCGAACAGAAATGTAAACGGCTAACAGATTGTAATTCAGTGGTCTGAAGGTTAATTTTAGTCCGAAAGTCTTGTACTCGATCTTATGTGTGGGTGTAGATACGCACTACAGAGTAATCTTGTGCCAGAAGAATAGAAATTTGTCTTGTCATCTGGTTTTACAGTGATCACCAGAATTCATCACTCTCCACAGATACCCCGTTTGAAATTAAACTTTATCCAATGCATTCATATAATCTTATGGTTAACTACATTATGACAAGTGTGTTATGATTGTGATTCTTTTGTATCCAGATCTTTCGTTTTTAATTTTTTTGATACGAATGAAACAATAAATAATTTAAAGCGAAATCTGCAACTAATTTACTAAGTCCACATTGGTGTATACACAATATGAATTAAGAAATTAATATTAATTGGATGCATCAATTAAAACAGATACAGTAAGTTTTGAACCTACCACTCAGTGTTTAAAAATCAGTTGTCATGAAACCACAACATTTGTAAGTTATCGACAGGATATAGCGAGTTTAAGCTTTGTGCTAGGTAGCACTTATCGGTAATACGTACATACAGTCTGCAAGAGACTAATATTCCCTGTATAATTCTGACCTATGTTATCCACCTACAGAGTTGAAGAAATCACTGCTTGACATAAAAATATGGTGCACATGATGTTTAGTCAATTAAATTAGTAATTCATTTGTAATTTGATCCATGATCATTCGGTTCACGATTATGTAAAGAGAAATAATTGATCATAAAGAAAATGAAAAACATCTAATTAAATTAATTAATTAATTGATCTCTTAAAGTGTTAACATGATTAAACTTAAAATATAATCAATCACTAAGGTTGTGAAAAAAGTACTATTTATAAACTTTACTGATGTTTGCCAAGTTATTGATTCATTCAAGCAGAAGAGGAACCATAAGAAATTTCCATTAAATTATATTTGAAGTCTTAACATTGGTGTACACACTGTTTTACCTACACAGCTATTACAAAATTAGGTGTTGAAATGAATGCCGATGTGAATTAGATATATATGTCAACACAAAGCTGATAGACACGATATAGCCTGGTTTCATTGGTTGTATGACAACAATAATGCAAGTTTTATTCAATACTATATGTTGAGTTGGTTTTGTGAAGGATCGGCTTTTATTTACTGTTTGTATTCGTCACAGAATGATCTCGGTCGGATATTACTGAGGATCAAGAAGCACTGGAGAAACAATTTGTTTGATTATAGAATTCCACGTCGACACGCTTCTCAAACTTCACCAGGGATCAAGTCAGAGACCATAAAGTTTGATAGTGATATGAATGTCAAACGTCCTCTATCCGTACTCTAATAGGCTCTTAGACGTACACTCCCACTGAGGATTCCCACGCATGAATAAAACAACTCTTCACTGCATCTTGGTTTTATGCTGTTCATGGTTTAAGTTTTAATGTTTTCCTTAATCTTAGTGTGTTTTGTTTTATCTATAATGTTTTATCACTTATCTTTTGATCTGATTTGTATATGTTTGTATGTACCCGTTAATGAACCTAGAAGTTAATTTAAGAATATGTTGCCAATTGAAATGAACAGAATGAGTTAGAGCCCTACCATGAGCATCAACAAGAATATGGAGGATGCACTAGGGTAACGAGACATAAATAAGAAGAAAAACACATTCGGAATCTCTACTTACTAGCTACAATACTACAATATTCATGACTTCTATATGTTTTAGTTGATTGAATTCATCACAAACTGATGGTGGTAGGATGCCAGTGAAAACCAAGGAGCAGTGGACAGCTGTTTCGTCCAAATACAGGACGCCTCAGTAGCGTGCACCTTAGATTCAGCTCAAGGTGCCTAATCGTGTACACCACTGGATTAGCATCCAATGGTAGAATTTCCACTTTCATCAATTTGTGTTTTACAAAAATACAACAGAAAGGGAATTATTGATTCAGAAAGTGTTTGTTTGTGTATAGGTGCGTAAATGTTTTCTTCTTTTCAAACTTATTGGTTAGTTTACTGTTCACATTTAAATACCATTTTATTTTAAAATTTGATCTGATAAATTTAATCCCATTTTAATAACATTCATCACAATTTTTTTCTTTCTATTCTATACACTTACTGAATACATAAATTGAAGTATTTAATCTAATAATAATCTTTATAATTACTTATGTTACAGTGATAATATTATCACTAAGATTGAGATTGTCTACAATGTTTTCACTAATCACTGTGTATGAATGTATCCAGCATTTAGTAGGTGAATGTTGTACTGAAGTGTAATATTCATCAAAGATTCTACAGTGTTTAGTATGAACACAGGTTAGTGATATGTTGTCTAACAAGTTGGATGTAGAATACAAATTTATTGAAGATATGGGTTAAAATGAAATCTTTAATGTAAATTATACTCCTGTATGTAGTGCTCATCCACTAAATGAATGAAAACTATGATTAATTCACAGCTTAATTGCTAACAGTGGTTTGGTGCCGTTAAATGATATGGCTAAGAATCAGTCATAGTGAAACAGATGAATTTACTCGTTTTCATTTTGTCTATATTTTGATTTTGAGTAACGCTTCATATTTACCTTTTTTTAGTTAACGTTTCTTGTTATACTTACCTCAATGTTTATTTTGTTTGCTTGGCCATCTATTGTTTTGTTAATAACATCTCGTCGTGGTGATATACGACAACTATAGGTAATGCATATCTGTGACATTTTCGAAGCTGAACTTATTGTTTCAGATGTTTATAATAATGTCATTCATTATTACTGTGAGAAGTTTGTAGAAAGTGGTCAATTTACACCATGGATAGACTATAGTTAGATAATTACCATTAAGTCCACCCGATTAAGAACACGCATTAATAACGATGGGCATCAATAAATGTTAACTTTAATAAAAGCTACTTGCTTAAAGTTTACATCATAAGGTTAACTTCATATTTCTGAAATGAAATAGTGTCGAACGCCTTTAGTTAGTTATTATAATTGATGGATATAAAGTTAAATATTGTTTATTTATTTCATTAATGATTTGCACATATAAACACATACTTTTGCAGCTCACCAGAATGTAGATCAATGAAATAACTGTCATGTTGAACTTAGTAATAAGTATTCTATAAGTCAGAATAAACGGTAGTGTTGAATTCTCGAATGTTCCGTTTCCACATTAATGAAAAGTTGACTGCAGTTATTCTACGTTCATGGTTATAGGAAAAAAGATTAGTTTTGCATATAGTACTTTAAATACCCTCTTGATGCTCACACTTATTCATGCGTTTTCTTTTAACTCACTGCCTTTTGAACTCACTATTTTGTATAGGCCCTTATTAGAAGATACCCTAAGTGATGCTAAGTCATTGCCAATATTTTGAACTTACTAGTAATCAGCTCGATACTTGTAAGTAGTTAGCACATCACGTTTTCCAACGAGAATCAAAGAATATGATATGTAAATTAAAATTGCATATCGCATGAACTATATATGACTGGTGTTGAAGTTCGGATTAAAACCTAAGGCCCTGGTGTAACTCGAACAAGGAAGTCTCTATATAGTACAATAGCATCGTTTTCTTCATAGAAACTGTGACATTAATACATTAGTCCAAGTTTTCACAAAATGTCATCATGAGGAGATAAGTACCAATATAGATGATGTACTAGTACTATCATTGGTAGTGAAAATCTTTAATACATAAAATATAACTTAGCAAGAAAGAATTAATTCATGAGAATAAAAATGTAAAACAATTTGAAAACTGAAGACTAAAGGGAAGTAGATGCATATGTTCTATTATGAAAGAATTCGAGCCGTTTGACAGAGTATCAAAGCATTTGAAAATCATTGACTGAGAAATTTTGGTTTGGTCAAATTTAGCCTTTCACATACTTATACTATAATCGATTAATAAATATAAAAAAATTCTACACTCTACTTGATATATGCATGCACCAATATATGCATAATTACAAAATGCGCATTCAAGTACAGTTTACTTCTAATATCATTAAGCATATTATCACTTGAAATATCTAATAATGCAGGAAATGTTATGAATATTAAATAATTTCAAATCATATAATTAAAATACATTATAGAAATGTTATATTAAATTGTGATTCAACATTGAAAATAGACTGCAAGAAACAAATTAAAAAAAGAAAAACAGATAGATCAGGGATAAATAGATAGATAGATAGATAGATAGATAGATAGATAGATAGATAGAGATAGATAGATAGATAGATAGATAGATAGATAGATAGATAGATAGATAGATAGATAGATAGATAGATAGATAGATAGATAGATAGATAGATAGATAGATAGATAGAGATAGATAGATAGATAGATATAGATAGATAGATAGATAGATAGATAGATAGATAGATAGATAGATAGATAGATAGATAGATAGATAGATAGATAGATAGATAGATAGATAGATAGATAGATAGATAGATAGATAGATAGATAGATAGATAGATAGATAGATAGATAGATAGATAGATAGATAGATAGATAGATAGATAGATAGATAGATAGATAGATAGAGATAGATAGATAGATAGATAGATAGATAGATAGATAGATAGATAGATAGATAGATAGATAGATAGATAGATAGATAGATAGATAGATAGATAGATAGATAGATAGATAGATAGATAGATAGATAGAGATAGATAGATAGATAGATAGATAGATAGATAGATAGATAGATAGATAGATAGATAGATAGATAGATAGATAGATAGATAGATAGATAGCTAGAAGATAGATAGATAGATAGATAGATAGATAGATAGATAGATAGATAGATAGCTAGATAGATAGATAGATAGATCAGGATAGATAGAT